>JAAFCE010009127.1:17439843-17450533 GCA_013389805.1 Trigoniulus corallinus | reverse complement strand
CATGGATGTAGCTTTAAAAGAATTTGAAATATAGCAAAAAAGAAAAATGGTTTTTACATTTAAATCAATGGGAAAACACACATTGTGCGATATTATCTGTCCAATACAACATAGAACTGTAGTTTTTTGAAAAAGTGTAAGGAATGAGGTACTCCATTCATGTGCAAAACGGCGTGGCTGTAGCTTTAATAGGAATTGCAAAAAGAAAAATGGAGTTTTTACATATATATATATATATATGGCAAATTACACTCTGTGCGATATTTTAATACTATACACCATAAAATAATAACTTTTCTAAATAGAATGTTGGAAATGTGTTTCCCCAAACATGTGCAAAACGGAATGGGTGTAGCTTTTATAGAAATTGATGTAGAGGAAAATGAAAAATGGAGTTTTTAGATTGAAATCAATGAAAAAACACACTTTGAGCAATATTTTCTCTCTTAAGCAACATAGAACTGTAAATTTATGTAAAAATGTAGGGAAATAGGTACTTCAATTATGTGCAAAATGGCATGGCTGTTCCTTTAATAGATATTGAGATATAGCCAAAATAAAAATGGCTTTTAAGTGGAGCAAAACGTCATGGCTGTAGCTTTATTAGAAATTGTGATATAGCCTTAACAAAAATGGTTTGTACATTGAAATCAATAGAAAAAGACACTTAGTTCGATATTTTCTCTCCTATATCACATAGAACTGAAATATTTGCAAGAATGAAAAGAATGAGGTACTCCTATCATGTGCAAAACGGGAATGGGTGTAGCTTTAATGGAAATTGAGATATAGAAAAATGAAAAAAGGAGTTTTTATATGGAAGTCAATAGGAAAATACACGTTGTGCAAAATCTTCATTCCTATACATAATAGAATGATAAATTTTTTCCACAATGTTGGGAATGTTGTACTCCAATCATGATCAAAATGACATGGCTATAGCTTTAATAGAAATTGAGATATAGAAAAAAGAAAAATGGAGTTTTTGAATTAAAATCAATTGGAAAACACACTTTGTGCGATATTTTCTATCCTATAAAACATTTATCTGTAGATATTCGAGAAAATGTTGGGAATGAGGTATCCCAATCACATGTAAAATGGCATGGCTGTATCATTAATAGAAATTGAGATATAGCAAAAAGAAAAATGGAGTTTTTACGTTAAAATCAATTTTAAAACACACTTAGTATGATATTTCCTCTCATATAAAACATAAAACTGTATATTTGTGCAAGAATGTAGGAAATGAGGTGCTCTAATCATGTGCAAAACGGCATGACTATAGCTTAAATAGAAATTGAGCTTTAGCAAAAAGAAAAATGGAGTTTTTACATTAAAATCAAGAAGAAAACACACTTTCTGCGATATTTTCTCTCCTATACAACATCGAACTGTAAACTTTTGCAAGGAAGTAGGGAATGAGGTAATCCAATCTTTTGCAAAATGTCATGGCTGTAGCATAAATACAAATTGAGATATAGCAATGAAAAAATGGTTTTTAAATTGAAATCAATGGGAAAACACACTTTGTACAATATTTACTTGATTTTTGCGAGAATGTAAATTTCTGTAAATTTTTGCAAAAATGTAGGGAATGAGGTACTTCTACCATGTGCAACTCAGCTTCACTGTAGCTTTAATAGACATTTAGATATAGTCAAAAGAAAAATTAAGTTTTTACGTTGAAATCAATAGGAAAATACACATTGTGTGATATTTTCATTACCGTACATAATAGAATCATAACATTTATTTAGAATGTTGGTAATGTGGTACTCCAATTATGTGCAAAACGGCATGGCTGTAGCCTTAATATAAATTGAGATATAGAAAAAATTGAAGTTTTGTCATTCATTTCGTCTCCTATTCATTATAGAAATGCAAATTTTGGCCAATATGAAGGGAATGTGGTACTCCAATCATCTGCAAAACAGCATGGCTTCAGCTTTAGTAGAAATTGATATATAGCATAAAGTAAAATGGAGTTTTTACATTGAAATCCATTGAAAAACACACGTTGTGCGATATTTTCTCTTCTATACAACATAGAGATGTAATTTTTTGCAAGGATGTAGGTAATGAGATACTCCAATCATGTACAAAACGGCATGGCTGTAGCTTTAATAGAAATTGAGATACAGCAAAAAGATATACGGAGTTTTTACATTAAAATCAATGGGAAAACCAACTTTGTGAGATATCTTCATTCCCATACTTAATAGAATCATAACTTTTATAAGAAATGGTTGGAATGTGGTACTTAAATCATGTGCAAAACGGCATTGCTGTAGCTTTAATTGAAATCGAGATATAGCAAAAAGAAAAAATGTATTTTACTCTAAAATCAGTGAGAAAACACACTTTGTGTGATATTTTCTCTCCTATACAAGTTAGAACTGTAAATTTTTGTGAGAATGTAGGGAATGAGGTACTCCATGCTGTTGCAAATGGTCATGGCTAAAGCTTTAATAGAAATTGAGATATAGCAAAAAGATTAATGTAGTATTTACATTGAAATCAATGGGAAAACTCGTTTTGTGCGATGTTTTCTGTTTGAAAACAGGTATTTTATCACGTTCAAAATGGCGTAGCTGCAGCTTTAATAGAAATTGAGATTTAGTAAAATGAAAAATGGAGTTTTTACATTGAAATCAAAGGTTTTTACATTGATACCAGTGTATATTCCTTCAGTTCTAATCGAGGCTTACTGGGATTTGATGTCACCTATCCTAGAAGAGTTGTATACCTTAAGCTTACAAACTCAGATTATTCCTCAGGTTTGAAGGACCGTCAATATACTGCGTATCTTTAAAAGTGGATTAAGGGCGAGTATGGTCAATAACTGTTCAATTTCACTTTTGTCACCTTTTGAATAGATCTTAGAAAAGATTATTTGGGCTAAATTGGTAGCATGGAAGAGAAGATTTTTACACTCTGCCCAACATGGTTTTCAAGCCAATAAGTCAACTGAATCAAATTTATTGATGCACGTTGACAATGTTACAAATGCATTTCAAAAATGACACCTGGTTGATTCACTATATTTAGATATCACTAGAGCGTTTGATATAGTGTCCATTCCTTTACTATTGAAAAAAAGTTGAGTGGTGTGGTTTATTAGGGGATTTACATGGTTACCAAAAACTGATGGCTCTTCCTCAGGGCAGTACCTTAAGACCGTTGCTATTTAATATTTTTATTAATAATCTTTTTGCTCAATTTAGATCTCAGGTCATTCCATTGGCGTTTGCAGATGAATTGAAGCTTTCTAAAGAGGTGGTTGATGAGGATACTTCAAAAGTACTAAATGATTTCCTTCAAGTAGTTCAGATTAGCTGTTGTCAAATAACTTTTCATTAAACTATAAGAAATCTGCAATTATAACCTTTCACTGGACATGTTCTCCTACACTATACCCCTTTTCATTTTTGAACAGGGTACCAGTTCCTTGTATACATTCAATTAGAGATTTCAGCATAGTTTTAGATACAAAATTAACCTATCAATAACATCTTTACCAGTTATATTTGAAGGTAAAACGGATCTATGCAGTTGTGCAGAATATTAAAGTTTTGTATTTGTTTAAAGAACTGCAGTCCTGGTGTTTTGATTGGATAATTAAACTAATCATCAAATATGGGGTTACGTGTTGGTCTACTTGTGGCCTTTCTCTACCTATGAAATCAGCCAATTTACATGACAAAGCATTACAAATGGATCCAGCACTAGATAGGGGTGTAACAATATCTCTGAATGTATCACAAATGGAGGCTCTTTCACTTAAATATCTTATTATATTTTCTAGGATTGTTTGGCTTTACCACTTTTGGGACAATGATATAAATTGTGCAGATTTCTTAATCGACTGTGTATAAGAGTTCCAAGTCATGGTTTACATAAAAGGCAATATATTTCGGCTGCAGGGGACTTGAGGAACCCAAACTAACAGGCTCAATAGAAATTTAATAGTTTGGACATCAGCATTGATAATTTATCTTAACCCCTTTACATCTTAAAAAGAAAAGTTAAATCTTATTTATGCAATAAATTGAAATAGGGGTGAAACAATCTGGTGCTAATTGGATTGGCTTGTTATGTTGTAGAACATTATTATTAAAATTAATTTCTAAAGGAAACTTTATCTTGGAATTCTGATTACAGCATTCAGATATTAGGTTTTCATTTTTATTATGTTTTCAAATGTATTGTAAATTATTTTAGCTAATTTTACGTAAATTTATTACAATTATACATTTTTTAAAATTTTTTTTACAATTTTTTCCACCTGGAGTGCACCTGTGGTACGATTTTCTTGTACATTCTTATGTATCAAAATCACAAAAAGTAATTACTAAATTATTATTAGCAAGCAGTAAAACCAATGCTTAAGTTGTTTCCTCTTTCTCACCTCACCAATCCACTTCATTAGGGATCTTTCTGTTATACTGGATGTCATAATAATAAGTAATAATAAGTAATAATAAAACATAGAACTGTAGATTTTTGTGAAAATGTAAGGAAAGAGGTTCTCCAATGATATGCAAAACGGCGTGGCTGTAGCTTTAATAGAAAATGAGATATAGCAAAAAGAAAAATGGATTTTTTATATTCAAATCAATGAGAAAACACACTTTGTGCAATATTTTCACTCCTATACAACATAGGACTCTAATTTTTTTGAGATTGTATGGAAAATAGTACTTCAGTCATGTGGAAAACAGAATCGCAGTAGCTATATTAAAATTTGAAGTATCGCAAAAAGAAATATGAAGTTTTTGCATTGAAATCAACGACAAAACACACTTTGCGTGATATTGTCTTTCTTTTACTTAATAGAACTACAAATTTCGGACAGAATGAAGGACAGGTGGTACTCCAATCATGTACAAAACGGCCTGGCTGTAGCTTTAATGGAAATTGAAATATAGCAGAAAGAATAATGGAGTTTAAACATTCAAATCAGTGCAAAAACATACTTTTTGCAATATTTTTTCTCCTATAAAACATATAACTGTAAATTTTTGCAAGAATGCATGGAATTTGGTACTCCTCTCATGTTCAAAATGGCATGGCTGTCGCTTTAATAAAAAATTGAGATATAGCAGAAAGGAAAATGCAGTTTTCACATTGAAATCAATAAGAAAACACTTCTTGTGTGATATTTTTTTCATATACGTAATAGGATCCTAACTGTTATTCAGAAAGTTAGGAATATTGTACATCAATCATGTGCAAAAAGGCATGGCTGTAGCTTTAATAGAAATTGAGATTTAGCAGTAAAAAATGGAGTTCTTACAATGAAGTCAAAAAGAAAACACACTTTGTGCAATGTTTTATCTGCTTTACAGCATAGAACAGTAAATTGTTGTGAGTATGTAGGGAATAAGTTACTGTAATCATGTGCAAAGCAGCATGGCTGTAGCTTTAATAGAATTTGAGATATAGGAAAAAGAAAAATGGAGTTTTTAAATTGAAATCTAAGGGAAAACACACACTTTGTGCGATATGGCCTCTTCTATGCAGCATAGAACTGTAAATTATTTCGAGAATGTAGAAAATGAGGTGTTCCAATGATGTGCCAAATGGTGTAGCTGTAGCTTTAATGGAAATTGATGTATAGAAAAAGAAAAATTGAGTTTTTACATTGTAATCAATCGGAAAACAATCTAAGTAAGATATTTTCATTCCTAAACATAATAGAATCATGACTTTAATGAAAAATTTGAGGAATGTGGTACTCCAATCATGTGCCAAACGGAATTGCTGTAGCATTAATAGAAATTGAGACATAGCTAAAAGAAAAATGATTTTTTTTTACATACAAATAAATAGGAAAACACACTTTATGCGATATTTTCTCTCCTATAAAACATAGAACTGTAAATTTTTGCAATAATATAGGGAATGACGTTCTCCAATCATGTGCAAAACGGCATGGATTAAGCTTTAATGCACATTGAGATATACAGTGAAAACAAACAAAAGTTTTGACATTGAAATCAATAGGAAAACACACGTTGGGTGATACTTTTTCTCCTATGCATTTTGAACTGTTAATTTTTGCAAGAATGTAGGGAATATGGTGCTCCCAAAATGTGGAAAACGGCATGGTGGTAGCGTTATTAAAAAGTAGAGATGAAGCAAAAATAAAAATAAGTTTTTCTATTGAAATAAATGGGAAAGGGCACTTTGAGCATTTTGTCTACTCTAAATGATAGAACTGCAAATTTTCGCTATAATGTAGGAAATGCAGTACTCCAATCATGTGAAAAACAGCATGGGTTTGCTTATGAGTTTTTACATTGAAATCAATTAGAAATCACACTTTGTGTGATATTTTCTTTCTTATGAAAAATAGAATCATAACTATTACTAAGAATGTTAGGAATGTGGTACTCCAATAATGTGCAAAACATCATGGCTGTAGCTTAAATAGAAATTGAGATATTAAAAAAAGAAAAATGTAGTTTTATATTTAAATGCATGATAAAATACACTTTGTGCGATATTTTCTCTCCTATGCCAGATAGAACAGTAAAATTTTTTTAGAATGTAGGGAATGAGGTACCCCAATCATGTGCAAAACGGCATGACTGTAGCTTTAATAAAAATTTAGAGATAGCAATAAGAAAAATTGAGTTTTTACATTGAAATCAATAGGAAAAAAACACTTTGTGTCATATTTTCTCTCCTAAAAAGCATAGAACTGTAAATTTTGCGTGTATGTTGGGAATGATGTACTCCAATCACGTGCATAATGGTAGGCTGTAGCTTTAATAGAAATTGAGGTATAGCAAAACAAAAAACGGAGTTTTTTAATTAAAATCATTAGGAAAACACACACTTTATGAAATATTTTCTCTCCTCTACAATATAGAACTGTAACTTTTTCCTAGGATGTAGGGAATGACGTATTCAAATCATGTGCAAATCAGCATGGCTGTAGCTTTAATAGAAATTGAGATATAGCTAAAAGAAAAGTATTTTACAATGAAATTATTGTGAAAATAAATTTTTGTGCAATATTTTCTTTCCTATAAAACCTTGAACTGTAAATTTTTGCAAAAATGTAGAGAATGAGGTACTCCAATGATATGCAAAACGGCATGGCTGTAGCTTTAATAGAAATTGAGATATAGGAAGAAGAAAAATGAAGTTTTTTCTTTGAAATCAATGGGAAACACACTTTATGCGATATTTTCTTTCCTTTAGAACTGTCAATTTTTGCGAGAATGTAGGAAATGAGGTACTCCTACAATTTGCCAGATCTGCATGACTGTAGCTTTAATAGCAATTAAGATATTGCAAAAAGAAAAACGGAGTTTTCACATTGAAATTAAATGGGAAATATACTTTTTGCAATATTTTCTCTCCTATAAAACAAAGAACTGTAAATTTATGCCAGAATATAGAGAATGAGGTACTCCAATCTTGTGCAAAATGGCATGGCTGTAGCATTAATTGAAATTCAGATATACCAAAATAGAAAAATGGAGTTTTTACATTGAAATCAATGGGAAAAAGCACTGTGCGATATTTTCACTTCTTTACAACTTAGAACTGAAAAATTTCCTAGAATATAGGGAATTGAGGTACTGCAAACATGGGCAAAACGGCATGGCTGTAGCTTCAATAGAAATTGAGATATAGCAAAAAAAATGGAGGTTTTAAATTGAAATCAATGGGAAAACAAACTTTGTGTGATATTTTCTTTCCTATACAACATAAAACTGTACATTTTTGTGAGAATGTAGGGAATGAGGTACTCTAATGATGTACAAAATGGCATGGCTGTAGCATTTAATAGAAATTGACCTATAGCAAAAAGAAAAATAGTGTTTTTACATTGAAATCAATGGGAAAATATGCTTTATGTGATTTTTTCTTTCCTATTTATAATAGAATCACAACTTTTATAAAGAAGGTTGTAAATGTTTGTACTCCAATTATGTGCAAATCAGCATGTCTGTAGCGTTAATAGAAATTTATACATAGCAAAAGAAAAATTTAGGTTTTACTTTGAAATAAATGGGAAAACACACCTTGCGTGATATTTTCTCTCCTATACAACATAGAACTGTAAATTTTTGGTGGAATGTAGGAAATGATGTACTACATCGATTTGGAAAACGACATGACTGTAACATTGATAGAAATGCAGATATAGCAAAAATAATAATAGTTTTTACATTTCAATCAATGGGAAATCGTTTGTAGATCATAATGTTTGTAAATTGTTTGTAGCACAGGATTAAATCCACTATAACAGGTATAATAATAATTATGATAGCAGATGGGATTGTTAACCAGGTACCCCTTAAAGGGATGAACATGTAAGATTGGAGTTGTTCTGTGGCCCTCAGGCACCACATAAGCAATAGATCAAATGTAACTGGTAATTAATTAATTAATTAAAAAAGCATTTATCATTTAGCCAATGCCCTTGATGTTATGACAAATACCTTGTGACCCATTGGAAACTTGGAGGTTAAGGTTTTTTTTATGTCCACATAATAAAATGGTTGCAACTTTCTTTTTATATGCAGCAATGAGCAAACATAGGTCTTCAATTGCCAGATTAAGCAAATTGAATTCACATTGGACATAACAATTATATTGTGAGTATTGCCTACAAAAGTGAAAAAGTTTCTCTGTCTCGACTTTCAACCAGGGACATAAATATTTAGACTTCCTAACAGTTCTGGAGAGTCGTTTTTTGTGTGTATAATCAGTAGATTTACAGCATGCATATATGTTTTATGTATAGGTGTAATTGTAGTAAGCAGCTCCTGGTGTAAGAACAAGAATTCACTGGCTGCTGCCCAAGCATCATAGCTTTATCATGCAGCTTTATAAGTTTAACATAATGAGAGGGACAACATGATGACCAACATTAAAAGGCATAGTTTATTAGTCGTTTAACCAGGCTCTGAAATAGATGTGCTCTTAGCAAGGTCAATTGACATGATAAGTTATATTTCTTCAATATAACTTATTATGTTGATTGCTCTCTGTGCGTTCAGATATTGTTAGTGGTAGTAGGCCTGGAAAGTCAACTTGGTGTCCATGAAGATCCCCAGGTCCCTCACTTCTGATGTTCTGGGAACTAATGTGCCATCAATATATTTAAAGGGATATATGATAGGCGATCTAATTAAGAAGAAAGAAATTACCAATGTCTTTTTTGTAATTTAAAGCTAGGTTATTCTCCTTAAGCCACCTTTCCACAGCCGTCAAAGATTCCTTTGGAATAGATGCTGAGTTTAGGGCTATTATCTCTTTTAAAAGTTTTTGATCATCAGCTAATGCAAGTGTATGTACAACAGATGGAATATAAATATTAAGATCATTTAAATATAAATTAAATAAGAGTGGACTCAGTGCACTACCTTGTGGTAAACCCATTTTTTCAGTATAGCAGGAATTGCTTAATGTATTTCCTATCCTCACCATATTATGATGCTGGGTAAGATAAGATTATAGGAACCTTAACTTGCTATCTGCTAGACCATATGCCCTTAACTTTTTCAAAAGCAGCTGTATGGAAACTTGATCGAATGCCTTTGACAAGTCTAGATACAATGTGTCCACCTGATGTTTTTTCTGGAATACTCTAAAAATCTGATTCATATGAAGCATTAAATTGGTCTCAGTGGAATTACCCTGTTGGAAGCCATGTTTGGCTGGGAGCAGGAATAAGCAACGAAAGTTATATAATTTAAGATTTATTATTTGTTCCAAAACCTTGGCCAGATTTAGGAGGATTGAAATTGGACGATAATTGGACATGTTCTTACGTGGCCTACTTTTATAAATGGGTATGATATGAGCAGTTTTAAAGATTTCAGGAAACACCTGCTGAGCGAAGCATAATGAAAATGAATTGGCCAAGATGAGTGCCAGTACGTCCCGGTATGCCTTTAACATATTTGGGGGCAAATTGTCTGGTCCAGGAGCAAATGAGCATTTCAATTAATTAATGGACCAAATAACCTCTAATGGTGTGATTCTGCTTATTGTGAAAGCCTCCCCATTATTTGGTAGGGTGAAAGGGTATGTCCCTGTATCTAATAAAGGAGAAGAGGCCTCTGATGCAATAAACAGAGCAGAACCGCTCAACTCTTTCTATTGGATCAGTAATGAGGTTATTTTTGTCTACCAAGGATATGCTAGATTAATTTCCATTCACAAGGCGTTTATTTTGCCACCAAAATGTCTGGGGTGACCTATGCTGTGCCAAGAGATTTTGGAGATATTTTAAAAGGTCCTGTGCTAGTAGGTGTTTAACCCTATTGTGGAAGACTGAAAATTTCTTCAAATAAGCACTAGTTGAGCAGAGTTTCTTTAGTGTAAAGGCTCTTCGTTTTAGCTTTATCAGGTGTATCACTTCTAAGCTAAACAAGACCGGATACAGAGGGGAATGTCTACTGGCATTCTTAGCTGGGAAGGAGTTCTCCATTTATCTATGAATTATAGCATAAAACAAATTAATTGCACTTGATGGATGAGAAGAATCAAAAAGTGTCGTCCAATTTATAGAATATAAATAATTATCTAACTTTTTATAGCCCCCCCCTTTGTCCCAAGCATACCTAGTATTTTCAGTCATGGGCAAGTAGGAGGAAGGAACCTGAATATCGAAGGGTAGTGTAATGCATAGTGCTGGATGATAACCATCTAGCTTTGA
>JAAFCE010009127.1:17414896-17437459 GCA_013389805.1 Trigoniulus corallinus | reverse complement strand
TGGAAAACACACTTTGTGCGATATTTTATCTCCTATACAACATAACACTGTAAATATTTGCAAGAATGACGGGAATGAAATACTCCAATCATTTGCAAAATGGCATGGCTGTAGCTTAAATAGAAATAGAGATATAGGAAAAAGAAAAATAAATTTTTACATTGAAATTAATAGGAAAATACACTTTGTGTGATACTTTCTCTCCCTTACCGCATAGAACTGTATATTTTTGGAAGAATGTAGTTAATGACGTACTCCAATCATGTGCAAAACGGCATGGCTGTAGATTTAATAAAAATTGAGATACAGCAAAAACAAAAATGAATTTTTTAGATTGAAATCAATGAAAAAACACACTTTGAGATATATTTTTTCTCCTATACAACATAGAACTGTAAATTTTTATAAGAATGTAGGGATTGAGGTACTCCAAATATGTTGAAAATGGCGTGGCTGCAGAATTAATGGAAATTGAGATGTAGAAGAAAAAATGAAGTTTTTCTATTGAAATAAAAAACGCACTTAATGCATTTTGTCTCCTATACATCGTAGAAGTGAAAATTTTGGCCGGAATGTAGCGACTGTTGTACTCCAATCATGTTCGTAATGGCAAACCTGTAGCTTTAAAAGAAAAAGTGATATAGCAAGAAGAAAAATAAATTTTCATCGATTTAAATCCATTGGAAAATGCACTTTGTGCATTTTGTCTATGATACATGATAGAACTGCAAGTTGTTGCCAGAATGTGGGGAATGTGGTACTCAAATCATTACCAAAACGGCATGGCTGAAGCTTAAGAGAAATGGACTTAGCAAAAAGAGAAATGGACTTTTCAAATTGAAATCATTAGGAAAACACACTTTGTGTTATATTTTCTCTCCTATACAACATAGAACTGTAATTTTTTGCGAGAATGTAGCTAATGAGCTACTCCTATTGTGTGCAAAAAGGCATGGCTGTAGCTTTAATAGAAATTGAGGTATAGCCAAAAGAAGAGTGGACTTTTTACATTGAAATGAATTGGAAAACTCACTTTCTGTGATACTTTCTCTCCTAGACAACATAGAACTGTAAATTTTTTTCAGAATGTAGGGAATGAGAAAATCCAATCATGTGCAAAACGGCCTGGCTGTCTATTTTTACATTGAAATCAATGAGAAAACACACTTTGACTGATATATTTTTTCGTATCCATAATAGAATCATAACTTTTATACTACATGTTTGGAATGTTGTACTCCTGTCATGTGCAAATTACCATGCCTGTAACTTTAATAGAAATTGCGATAATAGGTACTCCAGTCATGAGCAAAACGGCATAGCTGTGGCCTCATAGAAATTGAGATATAGCTAAAAGAAAAATGAAGTTGTTCCATTTAAATCAATGGAAAACACACTGTGCGATATTTTCTCAGCTATACATAATAGAATCATAACTTTTATCAAAAATGTTAAAAATGTGGTACTTCAGTAATGTGCAAAGCGGCATGGCTGTAGCTTTAATAGAAATTGAGGTATAAAAAAAAATGGAGTTTTTAAGTTGAAATCAATGGAAAAACACTTTGTGCGATATTTTCTCTCCTATTCAACACAGAAATGTTAATTTTTGCAAGAATGTAGTAATGTAGTAAGTTCTACAGTCATGTGCAAAACGGCAAGGCTGTAGCTTTCATAGAAATTGAGATACGACAAACTGTAAAATGGAGTTGTTACACTGAAATCAATAAAAAACACACTGTGCGATATTTTCTCACCTATACATAATAGAATCATAACTTTTAACAAGAATGTTGAAAATGTGGTACTTCAATAATGTTCAAAGCGTCATGACTGTAGCTTTAATAGAAATTTAGATATAGAAAAAAGAAAAATGGAGTTTTTACATTGAAATCAATAGAAAAACACAGTTTTTGCGATATTTTCTCTCCTATACATAATAGAATCATAACTTTTCTTCAAAATGTTGGGAATGTGGTACCCAAATGATGTGCGAATGGGCATGGCTGTAGCTCTTATTGAAATTGAGGTACAGCAAAAAAAATGCAGTTTTTCCAATAAAATCATTGGGAATACACACTTTGTGCGATATTTTCTTTCCTATACATAATTGAATCACAACTTTTAGCTGGAATGTTGGGAATGTTTTATTCCAATCATGTTCAAAAAAGCATAGCAGTAGCATTAATAGAAATTAGGATTGAGCAAAAATGAAATTGGAGATTTTACATTGAAATCATTTTGAAAAACACATTTTCTGATATTTTCTTTCCTATTCATATTAGAATCATAACATTTACTTAGAATAATAGGAATGTGGTGCTCCAATCATTTGTAAAACAGCATGGCTGCAGCGTTTTTAGACATTCAGATATAGCAAAAAGAAAGAAATGGAGTTTTTATATTGAAATCAATGGGAAAACACTCTTTGTGCAATGTTTTCTCTCTTATACAACATCGGACTGTAAATTTTTTCGAGAATATAGGGATTAATGTACTCCAATCATGTGCAAAACGACCTGGCTGCAGCCTTAATAATAATTGAGATATAGCATTATCATCATCATTATCACACCCTTGTCCCACCTATGGCTGGGTCTGGTCTGCGGATTCTGATCCTCTACTCCCACCTATCCCCAAACAGGCTCCCATATACCCCAACATGCCACCATGTCCTTCTGTACCACCTGCTCCCACGTCTGCTTGGGTCCTTCCTACTACTGATGCCACCCACCACCTGTTGCTATATTATAAACTGCATGAGCTCCTCCTGCCCCCTTTGCATCACATGCCCATACCACCTCAACCTATATTCTCTGATCTTCTCTGCAATGTCTCCCACCCCCAAGCTGCCTATAACATACACATTACAGACTTTGTTGGCACGTGACTCCCTACTCATGAAATGCAGCATTTGCATCTCGCCACTTGCATTCTCCTCTCATGGTTTTTCCTCACTGCCCAACACACAGATCCATATAGCATGGCGGGCCTAACTAAAGTTTTGTAAACCTTACCTTTCACCTTTATTGGGACTCTGTGGTCACACAGTACCCCACTTGCCTGTCTCAACTTTTGCCATCCAGCATTGATTCTGTGGGTAATGTCAGAATGAATAGAATCCCAATAGCCTAAACTGTTTTACTGCTTGTAGCTCCTCATTTCCACAACGAACTACACACCCTTGATCCTAGCCACTCCAATTGAAAGCTAAGAACTCTGTTTTCTTCATGTTCTCCCTCAGGCCCCCCTTTGAAATTGATGTTGTAATGTCCTGCAAGATCTGTTGAACCCCCCTCTTTTGGCTTCTCTATCCTTCCTACATCATCAGAAAATGCCATGCACAAGGGGCCTATTCCCCTATTCCTGTCAGCTGGTCATCCATTCCCAAAGCAAAGAGATAAGGGCTGAGGGCTAATCCTTGATGAAGCCAACCCTTCACCTTGAAGCCATCAGTATTCCCCCATGCCATCCTCACCCTAGTAGTGGAACCTTCATACATATCCTGTATAATTCTGATATGCCCTTCATCCACTCCCTTTTGTCTTAGAACATTCCATACTACCTGCCTAGGGACACTATCATAGGCCTTCTCGAGGTCTACAAAGATTGCATGCAGGTCCTTCCTTACTGCTCTATGCTTCTCCACCATCTGTAATTGAATAAAGATATGTTCTATTGTTGACCTACCAGGCATAAACCCAAACTGGTTTCTTTGGACACTAGTATGATTTCTGAGGTGACATTCTATGACCCTCTCCCACAGCTTCATAGAATGGCTCATTCACTTAATGCCTCTATAGTTCCTACAGTCCTGGACGTCACCTTTGCCCTTGAACAGTGGGACAATCCAACTTTCCCGCTATGCAGATTGCATTTGGTAATCACTGGCTATTTTATTTAAAATCATCCCCAGCCATGTAATTCCTGTGGTCCTCAAGCTATGCCAAACGTCACTAGGAATTTTATCAGGACCTACAGCTTTGTGTCCATTTATCGTGTGGAAGGCCCTGACTATTTCTGTCCCACTCACTAAGTCCACAGCTACTGTGGTGGGAGGGATGTTGTTCATGACCATTTTACTGGTATCTGTGTTTAAGCAATTGCTTTAATATTCCTCCCACCTCTTCATCACCTCTTCTTGCTGGAATAGGACACCACAATCTCCACCCTTGATTCTTATGGCCCTGGTGACATCCTTACTGCTTCATTCTTGGGTATTGGCTAGTCAAAAGACTTCCTGCTCACCTTCTTTAGACACTAAGCTTTCATATAAAGCCTTATACTTTTGGTGTTTGGCCTGGGCAATGGTCCTCCTAGCATGCTGAACCCTGATCCCTTATCTCCTGCCACCTATGAATGCTGCCTTCCTCTTATGAATTGCTGCTTCCACCACTAAGTCTGTCTACCCTAGTATGAGCTTCCTACTCTAGCTGTGCCAAACATAGCCTTTCCACATTGTGTAATCTTCCTGGCCAACTTGTCCCACATGGCATCAGCTGACCCTTCACAATCCTAATCCACCTGGCTAATAGTCTTTTGCTAGAATTTATGTGCATTTGGTGGTAACTTCCACCACCTAATGAGTGGTTCTTTTTTCTATGGATGATTCCTAGCTTCACCCCTCACAAATACCTCCATCATGAGTAACTTATGCCCACTTTCCTTCTGGAAATCCTTACTGGAAAGTGCCCAGCAGTCACAAATCTCTGGACAATGCTGTACCTTGACCATAAAGAAATCAATCTCAGACCTTCCTTGAAGTGACTGAAAGGTGATGAGGTGCATTTCCCTCATCTGAAACCATGTATTGGCCAATGCAAGGCCGTGTGCTTCTGCTGTATCAAGGACTTTTTGTCCCTCAGCTGTGAGCTTGCCATACCCCAAACCCTAATGGACAGTGGCATATCCTTGTCCTTCCTGGCCAATGTGGCCATTAAAGTGCCCTCTAATAATCAGACGGTCAGATCCCTTACCCTGTCTATTTCTGTTATGTACTGACTGTAAAACCTCATAAAAATTCCACCAGAAATCCCTTTTGGCGGTATCATCACATCCTCCTTGAGGAGCATAGGCACTGATGAGGTGGAGCCCAATACACTGCCATACTACAATAATGAGAATAATCCTGCTTTCCATTCTATGAACTGCTGTTATCCCATGCTGCAATTTCCTACTAAATACAATATCCACCCTATTATACCCCTCCTCACTACCTGTGAATAATAATTTGTATCCCTCCCCCAGTGCCTGTGATAAGTTCCCCTTCCAATGCGTTTCTTTGTGGAAGGCAATGCTAACCCTTCTATCCAAATGCCTAGAACCCAGCTCCCAAACCAAATGCCTAGAACCTGCAACAACAGTGGCTAAGCGACCTGTGTGGGGGTTATATCCTACACCACATAAGACACTCAATGATTCTTCCATTGTTGTCATAAGAGCAGAGGTCCCACACTCACATGAAAATACACCCCTCACACACTACACTGTATAAATGCAATACTAAGACTGCAAATGATACTAATAATACTTATAAAACTGATAAATAATTATAATAATGATTGTAATAATACACATAATAATAATAAGAATTAAAGATAATATTAAAAGACAATAATTAAGATATTAATAAAAATAAATAAATAAGTAAACAATTGGTGCCATGGTAGGGTCTGTGTGATGCTGAATATGCAGCATGGTTGCTGTCAATACAGATGACAGGAGTGGTAGAACAACTCACACAAGGATAGGCTTAAAAGCCCAACCTTGCAATACGTTCCCCTCACACCCAGCCCTACCTTCTGCAGGAACGTTGCTGGAACTGCTTTAAAGAAAGGCAGTTTTATACCAGAAATGGTTTTTAAGTATTCAAACACAGAGAAAACTTCACCAGCAATGAGGTAATCTATGCACATCCAACCAGTGCAACCTAGTGATCCTCAAAAATTAAGATATAGGAAAAGAAATGGAGTTTTTAAATTGAAATCAGTGAGAAAACACACTTTATGCAATATTTTCTTTCCTATACATAATTGAATCAAATGGTACTCCCATCATGTGCAAAACAGCATGGCTTTAGCTTTATTAGAAATTGAGATATAGGAAAAATAAAAATGGAGATTTTACATTGAAATAAATTAGAAAACAAACCTTTTGTGATATTTTCTCTCCTATACAACATAGAACTGTAAATTATTGTGAGAATGTAGGGAATGAGGTACTCCAATTGTGTGCAAAACGGCATGGCTGTAGCTTCATTAAAAATTGAGGCATAGAAAAAGGAAAAGTGGAGTTTTTACTTTAAAATTAATAATAAAACACTATTTCTGTGATATTTTCTCTCTTATACTACATAGAACTGTAAATTTTTGCAATAATGTAGGGAATGAGGTACTCAATCATGAGGTACTCAATGAGGTACTCAATGAGGTACTCAATCACAGCAAAACGGATTGGCTGTAGCTTTAAAAAAAATTGAGATATAGCCAAATGAAAAATGGTTTTTAAATTGAAATCAATCGGAAAACAATTTGTGCGATATTTTCTCTCCTATACATAATAGAATAACAACTTTTATACAGAATGTTGGGAATGTGGAACTCAAATCCTTTGCAAAACGGCATAGCTGTAGCTTTAATAGAAATTCAGATATAGAAAAAATAATAATACAATTTTTACATTAAAATCAATAAGAAAACACTTTATGCAATATTTTCTCTTCTTCACAACATCAAACTGTTAATTTTTTCCAAAACGTACGGAATGAGGTACTCCAATTATGTGCAAAACGGCATGGCTGTAGCTTTATTAGAAATTGAGCTATTGCAAAAAGAAAAGTGGTGTTTTTAAATTAAAATTAAAAGGCAGACACATTTTCTGTGATATTTTTTCTCCTATACAACATGGAACTGTTAATTTTAGTGAGAATGTAGGGAAAGAGGTATTTCAATCACGTGGAAACGGCATGGCTGTTGCTTTAATAGAAATTTACATACACATTGCAAAAAATTGAGTTTTTACATTGAAATCAATAAGAACCACACTTTGTATAATATTTTTTTCTCCTATATAACATAGAACTGTCAATTTTTGTGAGAATGTAGGGAATGATGTACTACAATCATTGGCAAATCGACATGACTCTAGCTTTATTAGAAATTAAGATATAGCAAAAAGAAAAATGGATTTTTTACATTGAAGTCAATGAAAAAATAAAATTTGTGCGATATTTTCAACCCTATACATAATACAATTATAATTTTTATCCAGAATGTTGCGAATGTGGTACTTCAATAATGTGCAAAATGGTATGGCTGTAGCTTGAATAGAAATTAAGATATAGCAAAAACAAAAATGGAGTTTATATGTTAAAATCAATAGGAAACACACTTAGTAGAATATTTTATCTCCTATATAACATAGAATTGTAAGTTTTTGTGAAAATGTAGGGAATTAGGTACTCCAATCACCTGCAAAACGGCATGGGTGTAGCTTTAATAGAAATTCAGATATAGCAAAAAAAAATTGAAATCAATGAGAAAATATACTTTGTGCAATATTTTCTCTCCAATACAACATAGAACTGTACATTTTTGGGAGAATATACATAATGAGGTACTCCAATCATGTAAAAATGGAATAGCATTAACTTTTATAGAAATTGAGATTGGTCAAAAAGAAAAACAGTGTTTACGTTGAAATCATTGAGAAAACACACTGTGTGCAATACTTTCTTTCCTATAGTTTATAGAATCATAACATTAATCCAGAATGTAGGGAATGTGGTTCTTTAATCATGTGCAAAACATCATGGCTGTAGCTTTAATAGAAATTGAGATAAAGAAAAAAGAAAAATGAAGTTTTCCTATTGAAATCAATAGAAAAAGCACTGTGTGCATTCTTTCTCATATATATGATAACACTGCATATTTTGGCCATAATGTAGGGAATGTGGTAATCCAATCATGTGCAAAACGGCATGGCTGTAGCTTTAATAGAAATTGAGAAATAGGAAAAAATGTAGTTTATAAATAAATATCAATGGGAAAACATTATTTTGTGCGATGTTTTCTCTGCAATACAACATAGAACTGTACATTTTTGGGAGAATATACGTAATGAGGTACTCCAATCATGTGCAGAAAGGAATAGCTGTAACTTTTATAGAAATTGAGATTGGTCAAAAAGAAAAACAGTGTTTACGTTGAAATCATTGAGAAAACACACTGTGTGCAATACTTTCTTTCCTATACGTTATAAAATCATAACATTTACCCAGAATGTAGGGAATGTGGTTCTTGAATACAGTGCAAAACGTCACGGCTCTAGCTTTAATATAACTTCAGATAAAGCAAAAAGAAAAATGAAGTTTTTCCATTGAAATCAATGGAGAAAAACAGTTTGTGCATTCTTTCTCCTAAAAATCATAGAACTGCAAATTTTGGCCATAATGTAGGGAACGTGGTAATCCAATCATGTGGAAAAGGGCATGCTACAGCTTTAATAGAACTTGAGATATAGCAAAAAGAAAAATGAAGTTTTTATATTGAAATTAATTGTAAAACACACTTTCCTATAAAACATAGAACTGTAGATTTTTTGCGAGAATGTGGAGAATGAGGTCCTCAAATGATGTGCAATACGGCATGGCTGTAGCTTTATTAGAAATATACACGTAGCAAAATGAAAAACGATTTTTTTTTAATTGAAATTATTTGGAAAATACACTTTTTTCGATATTTTCCTTTCTACAAAAAATAGAACTGTAAATATTGGCGAGAAAGTAGGAAATGATATACTCTAATCAATAGCAAAGCAGCATGACTCTAGCTTTATTAGAAATTGAGATATAGCAAAAAGAAAAAGAGAGTTTTTACATTATAAAACACACTTTGTGCGATATTTTCTATCCTATACATAATCGAATTACAACTTTTATCCAGAATGTTGGGAATGTGGTACTTTAATTATGTGCAAATTGGCATGGCTTTAGCTTTAATAGAAATTGAGATATAGCAAAAACAAAAATGTAGTTTTTATGTTAAAATCAATGAGCAACACACTTTGTAGGATATTTTTTCTCCTATAAATAATAGAATTGTACATTTTTGTGAGATTTTAGGGAATGGGGTACTCCAATCACCTGCAAAACGGCATGGCTGTAGCTTTAATAGAAATTGAGATATAGCAAAAAAATGGAGTTTATAAATTTACATCAATGGGAAATAACACTGTGTGATATTTTCTCTCCTATTCATAATAGAACCATAACTGTATAGGTGATGTGAAAATCGGCAAGGCTGTAGCTTTAATAGAAATGTAGTCATAGCAAAAAGAAAAAAGGAGTTTTTACATTGAAATCAATAAGAAAATACACTTTCAGCGATATTTTCTTCTCTATACAACATCGCACTGTAAATTTATTCGAGTATGTAGTAAGTGACGTACTCCAAATATGTGTAAAACGGCATGGCTGTATCTTTACAGAAATTGAGATATAGCAAAAGGAAAATCGAAGTTTTTAAATTGAAATCAATATAAAATTACACTTTTTGCTTTTTTTTTATTCCTATACATAATAGGATCATAACATTTATCCAGAATGTTGGGAACGTAGTATTCCAATCATGTTTAAAACGGCATGGCTGTAGCTTTTAGAGAAATTGAAATATAGAAAAAAGATAATGGAATTTTTAAATTAAAATCAATAGGAAAACACATTTTGTGTGATATTTTCTCTCCTATGCAATATAGAAATGCAACTTTCTTCCAGAATGTAGGGAATGCGGTACTTCAATCATGTGCAAAACGGCAGGGCTGAGGCTTAAATAGAAATTGTTATATAGAAAGATGGAAGTTTTTTACAAAATGGAGTTTTTACATTGAAATCAATTAAAAAACACACTTTGGGCGATATTTTCTCTCCAGTACAACTTAAAAAGGTAAATTTTTGTAAGAATATAGGGAAAGAAGTACTCCTATTATGTGCAAAATGGCATGGCTGTAGATTAAATATAAATTGAGATATAGCAAAAAGAAAAATGGAGTTTTTACATTGAAATGAGTAGAAAAAACACATTTTGCGATATTTTCTCTCCTATACATAATAGAATCATAACTTTTATCCAGAATGTTGGGAATGTGGTACTCCAATCATGTTCAAAATAGCATGGCTGTGGCTTAAATAGAAAGTGAGATAAAGCAAAATAAAAAATGAAGTTTTTACATTAAAATCAATGGAAATACACACTTTGTGCGATATATTTTCTTTCATATACATAATAGAATAATAACTTTTATCCAGAATTGTTGGAATGTGGTACTGCAATCATGTGCAAAATGGCTTTGCTGCAGTTTTAATAAAAATCGAGACATAGCAAAAAGAAAAATAAAGTTTTTTTCGTTGAATTCAATAGAAAAAAAAATTTGTGCAATATTTTCTCTTCTTTACAACATAAAACCAAAAACTTTGACGAGAATATAGGGAAAGTGGTACTCTAATCATGTGAAAAACGGCATGGCTGTGGGTTTAATAGAAATTGAGATAAAGCATACAAAATATGAAGATTTTATATTGAAATTAATGGGAAAACACACTTTGTGTATTATAATTTTATTCCTATTCATTATAGAATTAAAACTTTAATCCAGAATGTTATGAATGTGGTGCTTTAATCATGTGCGAAACGGCAAAGCTGTAGCTTTAATGGAAATTGAGATATAGAAAAATCAAGTTTTTACATTGAAATCAATTGGAAAACCCACTTTGTGTGATATTTTCGCTCCCATACAACATAGAACTGTAAATTTCCATGCGAATGTATGGAATTAGGTATGCCAATCACGTGCAGTACGTCATGGCTGTAACTTTAATAGAAATTGAGATGTAGCAAAAAGAAAATGGTTTTTACATTGAAATCAATGGGAAAACACACTGTGCAATATTTTCTGTGCTATACAACATAGAACTGTAAAATTTTGTGGGTATGTAGGGATTTAGGTGCTCCTATCATGTGCAAAAGTGGCATGGCCATAGCTTTAATAGAAATTCAGATATAGTTAAAAGAAAATTGAGTTTTTATATTGAAATCAATGGGAAAACACACTTTGTGCGATATTTTCTCTATTACACAACATAGAACTGAAAATTTTCATGAAAATGTACGTTATTAGGCTCTGCAAACATGTGCAAAACATCATGGCTGTAGCTTTAAAAGAAAATGATATAGCAAAATGAAAAATGGAATTTTCACTTTGAAATAAACCGGAAAACACACTTTGTGAAATATTTTCTCTGTTATACACATACAACTGTAAATTTTTGCAAGAAGGTAAGAAATTAGGTACTCCAGACATGTGCAAAACGGCATGACTGTAGCTTTAATAGAAATTGAGATATAGGAAAAAGAAAAATGGAGATTTTACATTAAAATTAATGGGAAATGTTAATTTTAATGTACCAAACTTTAAATCCCCTAAAGGCGTACCCTTAGGAAGGGGATGGTGGGTGACAGAGTTGGAAATGAGAATATGGGAAATGAGGTAGAGACAAGGGGGAGGGTTATGACAAGGGAAATGACTAGAAACAATGATAAGAAAAAGGGTAGGGAATGAATGAAAAGGAAAGGAGGAAATTTACCACTGTACAAGTATACAGTAATGGAACTCATTATAGTGTAAAAATAACAATACTAATAGTATATGCTGACAAGCTAAAATCCATAAAACTAAACTTCAGTGATGAAAGAATAAAATGAAGCAATGTAATATAAAATATGACAATTATAAAATATGCTAAGCACCAGCTACAATGATTAACTTAATTAGTTAAAATTTGATTAATGAAAATTTGTCACACCACAGATGTGAAAAATTAATCCAGCTCCCTTTAGCAATTATGATGCACTTGTACATACACTATAATTGAAAAATCGTATATTTTAATTATAATTAACAGGCGATTTAATAGCATAATTACTTTAGATTTAAAGTTTTGAGATGATGACAACAAGTCGTCTAACGTTAGATCTAGATTATTGAAATCTCTTTGGGCAAAATATACAGGGGTGTTAGTATTCCCAGCCATTGCAAATAAATACTTCTATCATGAGTTTCAACCTGGATCGAAGAATGCATGTGTACTAAGCAGATATGTGCTATCTATGTGATGTGAACATAGTCGATGCAGCCACAGAATCTGGGATTAAATTATTAACTTCAACAAGGGTAAAACGGAAGAAGTATGCGTCATACACCCACTTTTATTTTGTTTATATTTACTACTGTTTAAGAACTTATCGTGTAACCATGCCAAATTGCAAATATGAGAAGTTCTACAACCAGACCAACACATAATACAATAGGTGATAGCTGGTTTTATTAATGATATAATGAGCAGAGAAAGCAATCTAGGAGTGTTTTGCATACCATTTATATTTACAATAGCATGGTATGCTCTCTTCATTTTTTAATATTAATAATAAAAATGACTTTCAAATGTCAGCTTGGAATCTAGGATTATACCTAAATCATGCAAAATTGCACTACAGGGCAACAATGACCCATCTACAAATTTATATGGAAATATTGTAAGTGTGTGAATCCAATGAAATGATATTACCAAAGCTTTCCCTTGGTTGACCACTAAATTATTGAAGGTCAGAAAATGTTCCACCAGCCTTAGGGACTCATTCAAAAGTTCTGCTGACTGCTGATTCAACAGGAACTTTGAGATCTTCAGATCATCAGCAAATCCCAGACATGTTACCTCAGGAGGCATATTGGAATATAGATCGTTCACAAAAATATTAGGGAGCGGCGAGTTGCGTTGGACACACCAGTTCTCGTCTGATCACTGAAGTTAAGAAACGCAAGCCCAGTTAGTACTGACATGGGTGTTCGCTCGGGAAAGCTGGGTATTGCTAATACCCAATAATCGTCGCATTAGTGTAGTGTCTGTGCAGTCTATGCATTAGAACTATACAGTGGATGGGTCTCTAATGACGTCGTAGTTGACGGGACCTTAAACTCAAACAAACAAACAAACAACAAAAATATTAATAGAATTGCACTAAGGTCATTACCCTGTGGCAAGCCCACCTCTTGCATGCAATAATGGCTACTAACACACAGTGCAATTAAAACAAAATTTATCCTAACACTGAGGTAGCTCTTAAATAGGCCCAATAGATTGCCTGCTAATTCATACTAAGCCAATTTCTATAAAAGCAGACTTAATGGTGCACGATCAAACGTGTTGGAAAATAACAAGGTATATTGTGTAATACTGTCATCGCTGTTTGAATGCCCTGTTGATCATATTCAACTGCATCAGTAAATTAGTCTCAGTGGAATGCCCCTTATGAAACCCATGTTGCTCAGTACACAAAAAGGAGGTAGACAATAGCACAAGTTTAGAAGCAATAATGTGCTCCATGTGTACACATAGGCTGTTTGCGCAATTCTAGGGACACAATGATTCCAAGGGCATTTAATAAACAATTCAGCTAATACAGGTGCCAATAAGTTCTTAAAGGGCTTAATTAATAAGCGAGGCACTCCATCAGGACCCAGAGAAAGAGATGGCTTCAACTTCTTAATAGCAATAAGGACCACACCACATGAAATTTCATTGATATCCAATGAGTCCCATCCTTCTGGTAAAGAGTAAGGGTACTGACCATATCTATTAGTAGGGATGAATGACTGATAATTGTCCAAAGTGATCCACAAAGGCATTAGTGACTTCCTTATGGTGTGAGACCAAGTTGTCATTTTGAAACACAGTTACATTCCAGCTCCTTTCATCAGTCATACACTTGTACCCCCGCCAAAAGGACTAAAGAGTATTACTCTTTTGCAATAACTTTGCCTAGTATTCTTGCCGTACTTGGATGAATAGTACTTTTACCCTAGCTCGTGCATTGGAGTAGCAACTCCTCATTATTGAAGAAGGACGTTTTTTATTTCGTGAATACAGCCACCTATTTAACTTGATTAATTTAATCAATTCAGGATTAAACCAGTGTTGGTATTCACTCAGACGCCTACCTGTCCTAACAGGAATACCCTTTGCTATAGCAGACCATTATAGTTTGTAAAATACAGCTACAGCTGCATTAGCATCAGAATTCTGGCAACTATCTTCCGTGGGGCTTTTGCAAGGAAAAGATATAGTTTTATATAGTTGCCCTGGTACATATTATAATAATATTGTTCTTCCATATCCTGTCCACCCTGTCTTACCTTCTGACTAGCCCATCAAAACATAAATAATAAAGCCAGGGGATATAAGTCTAATTTAGAAAGCTGGTCTACTTCCTCGTTTAATACGAGGAATACGTTTAATACCGCCCCATAGAATTATGAATCTCATTGAGTTGGGGTAGTTTTGTGAGAAGGGATAGTGCAATTAGTGATCTTCCTTTTGACCCCTGTGTAAACCGATATAAATATGGTACATTAACTGACCAATCTATGAGAGGGACATCGAAGTCCCCTATCACAAACATTGGGGACAATCCTGATAATTTTACTGATAAAGAGTGAATCACAGAAGTAAATGTATTCATGGAGAGGGCTGGAGACAAGTAACAAGCCACTACTGTCAAATGGCAATGCTCTGACAGAGATAACGAAATACATAAGACATGGTCTTGAAAATAGAGATTGGGGATAATACCACAATCACTCCCTAGCGTTGTCTGTTTTATAGCCACTAACAGGCCACCACCAAAATAAGAATTTAACATATCCTGTCGAAAAACCACATAATTTTTTGGGAAATAAGCATTTGAGCTAATTTCCCCAGATAGCCAAGATTCAGAGAGCACAACAATATCATATTGTGCCAGAATAATATTCCCCAACAATGCATCTCCCTTAGAGCACATACTTCACACATTTTGATAATATATGGAGATCTGTGTTAAATCCATCAAGGAGAAGTGGCTATAGGGTTTACCTCTTGCACCTTAGCGTGATCTGCACTGCCTGATCAGGATACAGTGTCCAAGGCCGCCCCTATCACCGGTTTTTCTGTACCATTGAATCATGCAAGGTGCCAACAAACTTTTTAATTAGAGCATTTTCTGGCCACAGATCAGCTGAGATTAGTTAATCAGTGTCTGTGCCCACATAATGAATATAAAAGGAAGTATAGGTATTATGCTTAGTCTTTCATTGGGCAATATACCCCTGACAATCATTCCAAAGCTCCAAGAGATGGTTGTGAATTTTCTCACACGATGTGTCTATTTTAAGGCGAGATAAAAAGAATCTGAATACTGGAACTCTTGGTTGTGCTTGATAATAGGAAGATGTACCTGTAGACCTTATAGGGAGGGGAAGTTTGTTCATATCTCTGACTGCATTTCATGTTGTTGAACTTGCCCTAGGCTTCACCTTACTGAACTTATGAGTATCCTTACAAGAAGGGATATCATCTTCATTAGAGCAAGTAGTCACATGGCTAGTATCCTGTGCAGCCTTAGGGACAGTTGTTCCCTTAGTAGTGGCAGAACCATGTGAGCCTCTTGTCCCATGAGGTGATGACAAGGAGGCCATCTCTCCTCTAAAGTAAGACAACTCTGAAAATAATAACTGATGTTCCTGCAGAATAGTATTATTTGAAACAAGATAATCCTTTAGAACTTGGGTATGGCTGGAGAGTGGGGCCATACTTTCTGCAATAGTTTTCGATATTACTGATATTAATAGTGATTCAAATTCTCTATGCAAAGTTAGCCCTTCCTCCTGATGGCTATCACCTAGAACCCCAGAACCTCCTGACTTAACTGGGGTATTATCATTCCGTGAAAGCATGCAAGCACGACATTTGAAATTTGGTGCCACGCAGCATCAGTAGCATCAGTAGAAGTCACATTAATGCAATGGATATGGGTTTTCCTCAAACAAACAAAACATTTCAGTACCACATCCTGTGAAAAAGTATCTTTTCCACAAGTTAGACATGATTTAGTGCCTTGGGGGGGGCCATAATATTCCACAAGTTAACAATTTAACCTTCATAAACCATTGGAGAAAGAAACAGCAGAGGACAACTGATTGTAGCCAAAGCGCTCTTGCTAAGTAGCCCCTCTAGTTAGTAGATCCTGTAGCTTTAATAGAAATTGATATATTTCAAAAAGAAAAGTGAAGTTTTTCTATAGAAATCAATGGAAAGAAACACTTTGTGCGATATTCTCTCTCCTTTATCTAATAGAAGAGTAACTTTTTGCCAGAATGTTGAGAATGTGGTACTTTAATAATGTGCAGAACGACATGGCTGTAGCTTTACTAAAAATTCAGA
Source organism: Trigoniulus corallinus (assembly GCA_013389805.1). Lineage (NCBI taxonomy): Eukaryota > Metazoa > Arthropoda > Diplopoda > Spirobolida > Trigoniulidae > Trigoniulus > Trigoniulus corallinus. Next base: position 17,421,153 of record JAAFCE010009127.1, on the reverse strand, counting down.
TAAGGAAAATGAAAATCACGTTCTTCCATTGAAATCAATAAAAACACACATTGTGAGATATTTCATATTTTTTGCATAATAGAACCTCAATTTTTGCCAGAATGTAAGGAATGCGGTACTTTAATCATGTGCAAAACGGCATGGCTTTAGCTTTAACAGAAATTGATATATACACGAAAGAAAAACGAATTTTTTTAATTAAAATCAAAATAGAATAGTAAATTTTGGATATAATGTAGGAAAAGTAGACTCCAATCATGTGCAAACAGGCATTGATTTAGCTTTAATAGAAATTAAGATATAGCAAAAAAATGGAGTTTTTCTATTGAAATGAATTGCAAAACACACTTTGTGTGATATTTTACCAATCTCAAAAATTGTAGAACTGGAAAGTTTTGCCAGAATGTAGGGAATGTGGTACTCGACTCATGTGTAAAACGGCATAGCTGTATCTTTAATACGAATTAAGATATTGTAAAAAAAATGAAGTTTTTCCATTAAAAGCAATGGGATATGCGGTATTTTCTCTTCTTTATATAGTAGAACTGTAAATTTTTCTTGAAAAGTAGAGAATGTGGTACTCAAAACATGTTCAAAATAGCATGACTGTAGCTTTATTAGAAATTGTGATGTAGCAAAAAGAAAAATGGAGTTTTTCTATTGTAATCAATGAGAAATCACATTGTGGGTTTTCCCTCCTTACATGATAGAACAGTAAATTTTGGCCAGAATGTAGGGAATGTGATACTGCAATCTTGTGCAAAATGGCATGGCTGAAGCTTTAATAGAAATTGAGAAATAGCGAAATGAAAAATGAAGTTTTTTCATTGATATCAACAGGAAAACACACTTTGTGCATATTCTCTCCTATACACGATAGAACTGTAAATTTTGGAGAGAATGTTGAAAATGTGGTATTCGAGTCATGTGCAAAACGGCATGGCTCAAACTATAATAGAGATTGAGATATAGAAAATATAAAAATGAATTTTTTCTATTGCAATCAATATGAAAACACACTTTGACCGATATTTTCTCTCCTATATAAAATAGAACTGTGAATTTTTGCCAGAATGTTGGGAATGTGGTATTCCAATCATAAGTAAAATGTCATTGCCGTAACTTTAATAGATATTGAGACACAGCAGAAAGAAAAATAAAATTTTTCTAAAGAAATCAATGGGAAAACACACTTTCTGTGCTTTCTTTTTTATACATGATACAACTGCAAATTTTCAACCAGAATGTAGAAAATGTGGTACATCAATAATTTGTAAAATGGCATTGGTGTAGACTTAATACAACTTAAGATATTGCAAAAAGAAAAATGAAGTTTTTCAATATAAGTCAATTTGGAAAACTCACTTTGAGAACTTTCTCACCTATCCAAGATAGAAAATATAAATTTTGGACAGAATGTAGTGAATGTGGTACTCCAATTATCTGCAAAGCAGCATGGTTGTAACTTTAATAGAATTTTAAATATAGATCAATGAAAAATCAAGTTTGTTTTTTAAATCAATGGGAAAACACAAATTGTGTTATATTTTCTACCATACAGAAAAATAAGCAGTAAATTCTCGCCAGAATGTTTGTATTGCAGTTCTCCAATAACGTGCAAAATGCCAATTGAGATATTGTAAAAAAGAAAAATAAAGTTTTTCCATTAAAATCAATGAAAAAAATACACTATGGGCGATATTTTCTCTCCTATATAAAATAGAACCGTAAACATTTGCCAGGCTGTTGGGAATGTGGTACTCTTATCATGTGCAAAACGGCATTGCTGTAGCTTTAATACAAATTGAGATGTAGCAAAAAGAAAAATGAAGTTTTTCCATTGAATTCAATGAGAAAGCACAATTTGGGCATTCCCTTCAAATCATTGAGAAATCACACTTTGTGCAATATTTTCTCTTCTATACATAAAAGAACCATAATTTCTGCCAGAATGTTGGGAATGTGGTTCTCCAATCATGTAGGAAAATGACATCGCTTTAACTTCAAAAGAAATGGAGATATAGCAAAAAGAAAAACGAAGTTTTTCTTTTCCGGAAATTTTTGCTATAATGTAGGGAACGTGCTACTCCAATCATGTGCAAATCGGCATGGCTGTAGCTTTAATAGAATTTGAGATATAGCACAAAGAAAAATGAAGTTTTGCCATTGAAATGAATGGGAAAACACCCTTTGTGCATGTTCTCTGCTATCCATCATAAAACAAAAAATTTTGGACAGAATGTGGGGAATGTGTTACTCCAATCATGTGCAAAACGACATGGCTGTAGCCTTAATAGAAATAGAGGTATAGCACAAAGAAAGATGAAGTTTTTCTATTGATATGAATGGGAAAAACACACTTTGTGCATGTTCTCTGCTACACATGATTAAACCATAATTTTGGACAGAATGTGAGGAATGATGTACTTCAATCATGTGTAAAACGAAATGGTTGTAGCTTTAATAGAAGAAGAGATATAGCAGAAAGAAAAATGAAGTTTTTCTATTGAAGTCAATGAAAAACACACTTTAAGTGTTATTTTCCCTGCTATACATTATATAGTTGTAAATTTTGGCTAGAATGTAGAGAATGTGGTGTCTTAATCATGTGCAAAACAGCATGGCTGTAGCCTAAAGAGAAATAGAGATATAGCAAAAGGAAAAATAAATTTTTTTCTTTAAATTAAATATGGTGCGATAGGTTTTTTCCTCTACATGATAGAACCATAAGTTTTTGTCAGAATGCTGGGAATGAAGTACTCCAATGATGTGCAAAATCGCATGGCTGTAGCTTTAATAGAAATTGAGATATAGCAAAAAGAAAAATGAAGTTTTTCCATTGAAGTGAATGTTAAAACACACATTGTGCAATTTTTATTTCCTATATAAAATAGAACAGTAAATTTTTGCCAGAATGTTGGGAAAGTGCTACTCCAATCATGTGCAAATCTGCATGGCTGTAGCTTTAATAAATATTGAGAAATAGCAAAAATAAAAATGAAGTTTTTCCTTTGAAATCAATGTCAAGACACAGTTTTCCCAATATTTTCTCTCCTATATAAATTAGAAAGGTAATTCTTTTCCAGAATTTAGGGAATGTGGTACTCGAATGATGTTCAAAATGGAATGGCTGTAGCTTTAATACAAATTTTGGTATAGCAAAAATATAAATGAGGTTTAATCAATAGGAAAACGCACGTTGTGCGTTTTCTTTCCTACACATGATACAACTGTAAATTTTCTATAGAATGTAGGGAATGTGGTACTACAATCACTTGCAATACGCCATGGCTATAGCTTTAATAGAAATTGAGATATAGCAAAAAGAAAAATTTTTTTACATTGAAGTTTTTACATTGAAGTGAATGGGAAAACACACATTGGGCGATATTTTCCCTCCTCTACAAATTTGAAGATTAAATATTTCCCCGAATGTAGGGGATGTAGTACTCCACTCATGTGCAAAACGGCATTTCTGTAGCTTTAATGGAAATTGAAGTATAGCAAGAGGATAAAGTTTTTCCTTTTAAATCAATAGGAACCCAAACTAATTATTGAGATATTTTCTTTCCTATACATAATAGAACAATAAATTTTTCCCAGAATGTCGGGAATGTGGTACTCCAAACATGTGCTAAGTGACATAGCTTAAGCTGTAAAAGAAATATAGAGATAGTAAAAAGAAAAATGAAGTTTTTCAATTAAAATCAATGAGAAAACAAACTTTGGGTGATATTTTATTTCCAATATATAATATAGAACTGTGAATTTTTCTGATGATGTAGGGATTGTGGTTCTCTAATCATGTGCAAAACGGCAGGGCTGTAGTTTTAAAAGAAATTGAGTTATAATGAAAAGAAATTGAGTTATAATGAAAAGAAAAATGAAGTTTTTCCAATGAAATCAATGGAAAAACACACTTTATGCGATATTTTCTCGTTTATATAAAATTGAACGGTAATAATTTTCTAGAATATTGGGGATGTAGTACTCCAATCATGTGAAAAACGACATGGCTGTACCTTTAATAGAACTTGAGATATAGCAAAAAAGATGAAGTTTTTCCATTAAAATCAAGGTGAAAACACACTTTGTGCATTTTTATTCCTATACCTGATAGAACTGTAAATTTTGGCTGGAATGTAGGGAATGTGGTACTCTAATCACGCATTTTAAAGACATGGTGATTGCCTTTCAAAATGATTGGAAAACCGTATTTCCAATATTCTGGCAAAAATTTACAGTTTTATTTTAAATAGTAGAGAAAATATCACACAAAGTGTGTTTTCCTAATTGATTTCAATGGAAAAACTTCATTTTTCTTTTTGCTATATCTCAATTGATATAAAAGTTACAATGGAATACCTTCTGTATTATTTTTCCTATATATCAATTTTTATTAAAGCTACAGCCATGCCATTTTTCAGATGATTGAGTACCACATTTCCAACATTCTGGCAAAAATTTATGGTTCTATTATGTATAGGATAGAAAATATTGTGCAAAGTGTGTTTATTTTTTGATCATCTGGCAGCACTGCTAGGTTGGTTAGTTGTGTGTCAGATTGTTCTTTCCACTAAGCATTTTTAAACAATTTTGTGAACTCGTAGGTTAGATTTTGTATTATAAGTATTTTGCTTAGATATTGGTGACTGTGTTTTGGTGTGTTTGGCCTATGGCTTGGCTGACTGACAGAAATCTTAGGCCAGGTACTTACCAGTAAGGTTATGCCATATTTTTAAGCCAGGTGGCTGTACAGTCATCGGCATTTTTGTCATCACCATCTGCTAAGGGGTACTAAGGCGTCTGGAGGCCCTACTGGCTGTTGTCAAAGTGATGGCGCCTCAAGTGTTGTGTTTAGTTATGGTAAAGATATCTATCCATATAACTCCACTATTAAATGTATAATTTGCTTGAAAAAGGCACATACTGAGTGTCTAAATGTAACGCTCTATGAGGCTCAGCTAATGACAGCTAGTTTTAAATGTAAGGGTTGCCTATCAGTCTATGGGGAAAATACTCCTGTGAAAGATAGGCACTCATTTAAACAGGATTTGGATCCATTACCTGATAATCAACTAACACTTTCTAATCTCTAATACTTACTATCTACCACAATAACCAAGGTGATCACTGAGATTTTTAAGCCAGTCTTTGAACTTACCAAGATTCTATGTGAGTAGGTGGCATCGAATGAGATGGTGGTCCAGAAATTGAAGTTGTTATGGTCTTACATTTCTTAACTGGTGGGGGTCATGCCAGAAAAGGCTACTAACACTAAGTTTGAAAAATTCTATGCTAAATTGGCTTCAGCTGGTCACCCTAAGCTTTCAAATCCTCAAGACCATCAGTCATCCACTGTATAGTTTAAGCCTGGCAGTAAGGTTGAGAGCATGGGGCCAACCAATATTTGTCAAAAAAGCCAAGGTTATTTGAGTGCTACCCAGAGTCACCCCATACTCCCAGTGATTTCAGGGTTGGGTGCCTTTCCTTATTTTGAAGGACCTCCTAAAACTGTAGATATTAAAACTTTTTTGGCACATTTAAACCCTGGGTTTACTTTCCAATTTGAAAGAACATAAAGGAAGGCGGTAAAACCAGATTATACAATTAATTACTAAATTTAGCACATATTCTTCTTTCCTTATTGAACATTTAGAATGTGATGCCGAATTCTTGTTTGCACCTTAGTTGTAGCCTACTAATTCACTGGTTAAGTGCTTTGTGGGTAAGGTACTTGGACAACATGTGAAGGATCATCTTATAATATAAAGCCCTACTTCATCCTTTACAAATAGTAATAATATCATTAAAGGGGGAGAGGTAAGCCCCATCACAAAGCCAGTTTAATGGCATCTTATCTGAATATGAATTATCAGAATGTCTGGAGCCTTCATGCTAAATGTTACTCATTTCTGACAAACTTATCTGTTGAAAAATATAATGTTATTGTCCTGACAGAAACCTGGTTCTCTGAGGAGATAAACTCTTCCAATTACTTTCCACCAACTTTCTAGGTGTTCCAAATGGCAAAGCTAGCTTCTTATTTTGGAGGTGGTTTTTGATAGCAGTCATCATGAATACTGTTGGGGAGAAGGCTTATGTCAATGAGCAGCTGAGTATACCAGACCTTGTGCTAGTATATCAATATTGAGTCCAAATGTAGAACCTATCACACTCTTAGTCAGTTATTTTTCCCCTGCCCTGACAGTTGCTGAATTTACAGCATCCATTGAAACTTTAACTACAAATTTGGC
>JAAFCE010009127.1:17398227-17413382 GCA_013389805.1 Trigoniulus corallinus | reverse complement strand
CTTGAGGAACCCAAAAAATCAGGCATAACGTGACTTTAATAGTCTCATACTGGGTGTTGATGATTTATCAAAACACGTGTATATTTTAAGAAGAAAAGTGAAACTTATCTAAGCAATGTATTAAAATAGGGATGAAAAATGTGGTGCTGTGTGGGTTGGCTTGTTGGTTTATAGTACATTCATATTAATATTTATTTTCATAGGTGTCTTAATGTCATAATTCTGATTACTGTATTAAGATATAAGGTTTTCATTTTTATTCCGTTTTTTCTTTATATTCTATCTTATTTTAGATCATTTTCTCTAAATTTATTTAACATTGGCATTTTTAATTTTTTTGCTATTTTCATACTAAGAGTGCACTTACTGTTCGCATTTCTAGAACTAGCTACTGTATCAAAATCATGGTAGAGGTCACACGAAAGAATGTAATTTCAAAGGAAAGTCTTCATATTTGTTTATCTATATCTTAATTTCTATAAAAGCTACAGCCATTCCATGAAGCACATGACTGGAGTACCACATTTCCTATATTCTGGCAAAAATTTACAGTTTTTTTTATATAGGAGACAAAATATCGCACATAGTGTATTTTCCCATGGATTTCAATGGAAAAACTTCATTTTTCTTATTGCTATATCTGAATTTCTATTTAAAATACAAAAAGTTATTGAACATGTTTGAAGTACCACATTAACAACATTCTGTCAATAATTTATTGTTGTATTATGCATAGGAGAGAAAATATCACACAAAGTGTGTTTTCCCATTCACTTAAATTGAAAAACTTCATTTTTCTTTTTTCAATATCTCGATTTCTATTAAAGCTACAGCCATTCCGTTTTGAACATGATTGCAGTACCTCACTCCCTATATTCTGGAAAAAATTTAGTTTTCTCATGTATAGGAGAGAAAACTCAGAAAGTGAGTTTTCCCATTGATTTGAATAAACAACTTGCTATATCTCAATTTCTTTTAAAGCTACAGCCATGCCATTGTGCACGTCATTGGCATGCCACATTTCCTACATTCTGGATAAAATTTACTCTTTTAGCATGTAAAGGAGAGAAATGTGACGCACAAAGTGTGTTTTAAATTGATGCCAAAGAGAGTTTTAAATTGATGCCATTTTGCAAATAATTGGAGCAGCACATTCTCTACATTCTTCCAAAAATTTACAATTATATCATGTATAGGAGAGAAAATAAAGGCCAAAGTCTGTTTTCTCCTTCATTTCAATTGAAACACTTTATTTTTTATTTTCCTATATCTCAATTTCTATTAAATCTGCAGCCATGCAGCTGTTTACGTGATGAGAGTACCATATTCCCTACATTATTATAAAAATTTACAGTACTACTTTATATAGAAGTGAAAATATTGCACAAAGTGCGTTTTTCATTGTGATCAACAGAAAAACTTCATTTTTCCTTTTCCTATATCTCAATTTCTATTAAAGTTACAGCTAAGACATTTTGTACGCGATTGGAGTGCCAAATTCTCTACAATCTGGCCAAAATTTGCATTTCTATCATGTATAGGGGAGAAAACAAACAAACTTCATTTTTCTTATTGCTATATCTCAATTTCCATTAAAGCTACAGCCATGCTGTTTTACAAATGATTGGAGTACCACATTTCCAACATTCTGGAAAAATTTACAGTTCCATTTTTATATAGAAGAGAAAATATCACACAAAGTGTGTTTTCCCATTTATTTCAAAGGAAAAACTTCATTTTTCTTTTTTTAATATCTCAATTTCTATTAAAGCTACAGCCATGCCGATTTGAACATGATTGCTGTACCTCACTCCCTACATTCTGGACAAAATTTACAGTTTTATCTATATAGGAGGGAAAACTCATGAAGTGTGTTTTCCCATTGATTTCAATGGAAAAACTTCATTTTTTCTCTTATATGTCAATTTCCATTAAAAATACCGCCATGCTGTTTTGCACATGATTGGAGTTCTACAACTGCTATATTATGGAAAAAAATTAACATTTCTACTTAATGTAGGACAGAAAGTATTGCACAAAGTGCGTTTTCCCAATGTATTCAGTGGAAAAACTTCATTTTCCCTTTGCTATATCTCAATTTCTATTAAAGCTACAGCTATTCTGTTTTGCACGTGATTGGGGTACCACATTCTCAGAATTCTGGAAAAATTTTATCTTATGGATTTCAATTACAATTTATTTGTAATATATAAATTCTATTAAAGGTACATCCTTCCCGTTTTGCATAGCCATGGATTACAGCATTCTCAAGATTCTGGCCAACATTGACAATTCTGGGATGTTTAGGAGAGAATATAATGCACAATGTGGTTTTCCATTGATATTAATGGAAGACGATATTTTGCTGTATCTCAAATTCTGTTAGAGCTAAAGCCATGTCATTTTGCTCAGTATTGGACTACAAAATTCCCTACACACTGGCAAAAATTTTAACAACAAACACAAAAGGGATTTTTTTCAATAATGATGTAAACTTCCAATCTACAATGTTATTTCCTACCAATTTCATTGTAGTTTACAAATGAGGACTCTATGATTGTGTTAATGGGATTTCTGCAGTGTACAGAATGCTTATTAATCTGCAAATGTAGTTGAAGTCAACACAAAATAACAGTTTTAATTCTCACCTCCTATGTGCCACTAAGCCTCACAAGATGTTGGCATGTGCTTACACTAATACTAATATTGGGGTTGCAGAATTGCCTGTTCTTTACCAGATTTTCATGGTCTTCACACTTAATGCACTCATAAGTTATTTATATGGGAGTGCATTTTTGGCAGCTTTCACCAATCCAAATCTGTATCTCAAAAACATACTTGTAAGTGCTGCACTTTTTTGTTTACACACTGTCATTACCCACGTGAAGGGTTCTACATATGAGAATATTGCAACATTTATTGTGGCATGTTATCAATAGTTCGTTAATTTAAAAATCTTATTGGAAAAAGTTTTGAATATTTAATTCCTATGTAAAATTGTATTTTCTAAACAATACCGATGTATCTTAGTTTGATTTACTATGAAGAGTACTATCATTATCTTGTGGGCATCAATAGGATGTAACTGGTATATCAGACTACATATATTCTCCATTGTCATTAGTCAATTTGGCAACATAATCCCATGAAAAGATGTTGGGCCATTTGGAATTTTACTGGGGTGCTGGATAACTGGAAATATAACACTGCATGAGGAGGAGAAGTTCTGTGTAGCAATAGCAATAAATAAGTGATAAAATGTGGAAAACAAAAAGTTAATATCTGAAAACAGTAGGTCACTTGCATAACATTCTATAATTCAAATCATCATTGGCGCTTATTTATAGTATCACAAAGTTGTGGAAATCATGTCGTTGATAAGGTTTTTGTAGTTGTAATAATACACAATTGATAATTAGCAAAACAGCAATAAAATTGAGGTTTGAAGATGTTATGTTTTCCAATATTCATACCATTTTGAAAGCACCAGTTCTCGTCTCGTCACTGCAGTAAAGCAACATTGGGCCAGGGTAGTACTGAGATGGGTACCCACTTAGAAAATCCTGGTGCTATTAGCTAATTAGCTTTTGGCATTTCTTTTGTTATTTTTTCACATCATGAAACTGTTAGTTTCTTGCATTTGGAAATTCGTGCATGTTACTTCAATGGGGATGAATGTAGATAACCCACTGGGATCTGGAAATTGTTTTAATGAGAAAGCTGTATTCCTAAAGTGAATGCCGTTTTATCATTGAAAATGGTTAAAATGCACAGACCGATTTGCAACATTGCATTATGGAGCTTCGTTTGAAAATGAAGCATGTTTAATAGAAAACCAGCATTTCACAAGTTTTTTTGGGATAATCATAATGTTTTTTTCAATATGCTTATGGCACAATAAACATACAGGATTAAAGCTTTTTATTAATTTGAAATCCTAATATTCTTATCTACTCTCAGTCATTCATATACATCGTTGATTGTGTCATTGTAGTGGAGAAATGTAGGAGAAGAAATGTTAATGTATGGGAAATTTCTTTTACTATTTTTAATCTCCATCATCCCTACACCTATGCCAATTTCCTGCAGCATAAAGTATAGCATTTGTAATGACAATGATTGGTGTACCACATTGCATACATTCTGGCAAAATTTTCAGTTCTATCCTGTATAGGAGAGAAAACAATGCAGAAAGTGTGATTTTTAATAATTTCAATGGAAAACCTTCATTTCTTTTGCAATATCTCAATTTCTATTGAAGCTACAGCCATGCTGTGTTCCACCTTGTTGGAATATCACATACCTTGCATTGTGGCAAAAATTTACATTTCTATGATGGATAGGAGAGAAAATACCACACAATGTGTGTTTTCCCATTGGTTTAAATTCTTTTTGCTAAATCTTAATTTCTATTTAAGCTACAGCCATGCCGTTTTGCACATGATTGGAGTGCCAGATTCCCTACATTCTGGAAAAAATTTACAGTTCTGTCATGTCTAGGAGAGAAAATAACGCCCAAGGTGTGATTTCCCATTGAATTCAATGGAAAAACTTCATGATTTTTTTTGAAAAAACCTTAATTTCTATTAAAGCTCCAGCCATGTCGTTTTGCACAGAATTCGAGTTCCACATTACCTACATTCTAAGAAAAATTTGCCATGCTATGATGAATAGGAGAGTATAGATCATGCAAAGTATGCTTTCTCATTGATTTCAATGGAATTACTTCATTTTTCTGTTTCCTTTATCTTAATTTCTGTTAAATCTGCAGCCATGCCATATTGCACATGATAAGAGTACCACATTCTGGGCATTCCTGCCACAATTAACGGTTCTATTATGCATACGACATAAAATATTACACAAAGTGCGTTTTCACATTGATTTGAATGGAAAAAGTAATTTTTTTTGCTATATTATAATTACTGTTAAAGCTACAGCCATGCCGTTTTGAAGATGATTTGATTATCACATTCCTCAGATTCTGAAAACATTTATGGTTCTATTATGTATAGGAAAAAAAAATATCGCACAACGTGTTTTTCCTCTTGATATCAATGGAAAAACTTCATTTATCTTTTAGCAATATCTCAATTTCTATTAAAGCTGCAGCCATGTTTTTTTCACATGATTGGAGTACCACATTCCCTACATTCTGGCCAAAATTTACATTTCTATCATGTATAGGAAAGAATATGTCACACAAAGTTTGTTTTTGCATTTATTTCAATGGAAATAATTAATTTTTCTTTCTCCTTTATCTCAATTTCTATTAGAGCTAAAGCAACGCCGTTTTCTACAAGATTGGAGAACAACATTCCCAAAATAATGGCAAAAATTTACAGTTCTATTTGACATAGGAGAGAAAATATCGCACAAAATGTGTTTTGGGTTTGCATTTAATAGAAAAACTATAGCCATGCTATTTTGCGAATCATTGGAGTACTATATTCCGTCATTCTGGCTAAAATTTACAGTTCCGTCATCTATATCAGAGAAAACGCACAAAGAGCGTTTTCCCATTGATTTCAATAAAAAAAATAAATTTTCCTTCTTGCTACATCTCGATTACAATTAAAGCTACAGCTATTATGTTTTGCTCATGATTACAGTACAGCATTCTCAACATTCTGGCTAGAAATTATAGCTCTATTTTATATAGGAAAAAAAATATTGCACAATGTATGTTTATTTATGTCAATGTAATAAATTCATTTTTCATTTTGCTATATCACAATTTCCATTAAATCTATAGCCATGATGTTTTGCCAATGATTGGAGTTCCCCTTTCACAAAATTCACGAAAAAAAAATCATGGGTCTATTATATATAGGAAAGAAAATATCGCACAAAGTGTGTTTTTCAAATGATATCAATGGAAAATCTTCATTTTTCTTTTTAATATATCTCAATTTCTATTGACGTTCAAGCCATGCCGTTTTGCACATGATTGGAGCACCATATTCCCAACATTCTGGCAAAAATATATCGGTCTATTATGTATAGGAGAGAAAATAACACACAGAAGTGTTTTTTCTAATAAATTGCAATTAAAAAACTTCATTTTTTATTTTGAAATATGTCAATTTTTATTAAAGCTACAGCATGCCATTTTGAACATGATTGCAGTACAACATTATCTACACTCTGGCCAAAATGTACAGTTCTATCATGTATAGGAGAGAAAATACACAAAGTGTGTTTTGCCATTGATTTTTATGGAAATACTTCATTTTTCTTTCTGCTATATCTCTATTTCTTTTAAAGCTACAGCCATGCCTGTTTGCACATGATTGGAGTACCACAATCCTAACATTCTGGTTCTGTGATGTATAGGAGAGAAAATACAGCACAAAGCGTGTTTTCCCATTGATTAAAATGGAAAAAAGTCATTTTTCTAATTGCTATATCTCAATTTCTATTAAAGCTACAGCCATGCCGTTTTTTAAATGATTGAAAAACAACATTCCCTACATTCAAGCTAAAATTTACAGTTGTATCATGTATTGGCAAGAAAGCACACAAAGGGAGCTTTCTCATTGATTTCAATAATAGAACTTCATTTTTCTTTTTCCAATATCTTAGTTTCTATAAAGCTAAAGCCATGGTGTTTTACACATGATTGGAATAACGCATTCCATACATTTTGACCAAAACTTACAGTTCTATCATGTATAGGAAAGAAAATATTGCATAAAGTGTGTTTTCTCACTGAGTTCAATGAAAAACTTCATTTTTTAATTTTGCTATATCTAAATTTGTATTAATGCTACAGCCATGCCATTTTGCACATAATTGAAATACCACATTCCCAACATTCTGAAAAAATCTATGGTTCTATTATTTATAGGAGAGAAAATATTGCACAATGTGGGTTTTTTTATTGATTTCAATGAAAAAATTTTATTTTTCCTCTTACTACATCTTAAATTCTGTTAAAGCTACACCCATGCTGTTTTGCCCATGATTGGAGTACCGTTTAGAATTTAGAATGTTTTAGAATGTTCCTTTGTTATATCCTAATTTGAATTGAAGCTACAGCCATGCCGTTTTTCAAAGAAGTAGAGTTTCACATTCCCTACATTCTGGCCTAAATTAACAGTTCTATAATGTATAGAAGAGAAAATATTGCACAAATTGTGTTCTCCTGTTGATTTCAATTCAAAAACTTTAATTTTCTATTTGATATATCTCAATTTCAATTACAGCTACAGCTATGCAATCTTGCAATTGTTGGAGTTCCATATTCTCTGCACTGTGGCCAAAATTTCCAAATCTATAATTTATGGCAAAGAAAACTAACAAAGTATGTTTTCTCATTGATTTCAATGGAAAGCTTCATTTTTCTTTTTGCTATATCTCAATTTCAATAGCCCTGCCATATTGCACATCATTGAAGTACCTCAACCCAAACATTCTGGAAAAAATTGTGGTTCTTTTATATATAGGAAAGAATGCATTGCACAAAGGGTGTTCCCTCATTGATTTCAATGGAAATACGACTTATTTGTTATTGCAATATTTCAATTTCAATTAAAGCTGCAGGCATTCCATTTTTCACGTAATTGTGGTACCACAGTCCAGACATTCTAGCCAAAATTTACAGTTCAATCACATATAGGAGAGAAAACGCACAATGCGTGTTTTTCCATTAATTTGAACGGAAGAACTCCATTTTCTTTTTTCTGTATCTCAATTTCTATGAAAGCTACAGCCATGCCATTTTGCTCATGATTGGAGAACACATTCTGTACATCCTTGCCAAAATTTACAGTTATATCATATATAGCAGAGAAAAAACAAAAACTTCATTTTTTCTTTTGCTATATCTCAATTTCTGTTACAGCTACAGCCAGGCAATTTTGCAAAGGATTGGGGTACTGCATTCAAAACATTCTGGCAAAAATGTATGGTTCTATTACAAAGAGGAAAGAAAATATCACACAAAAAGTTTTTTCTATTGACTTTTATTGGAATATCTCCATTTTCTTTTTGCTATATCTCTATTTTTTTTAAAGCTACAGCCATGCCCCTTTGCACATGATTTGAGTACTGCATTCCCAACACACTAGAAAAAATTTATTATTTCAATATATATAGAAAAAACTTCATTTTGCTATATCTCAATTTCCATTAAAGCTACAGCCATGCCGTTTTGAACCCAGTTTAATTGTATCATTCCCTAAATTCTGGCCTCAATTTACAGTTCTATGATGTATAGGAGAGAAAATATCACAGAAAATGGGTTTTTTTTATATTAATTAAAAATCTTCTTTTTTTCCTATATCTTAATTTCTATTACAGCAACAGCCATGCTATTTTGCAGGTGATTGTAGTACCACATTCCCTATATTCTTGCCAAAATATCTATTTCTATTATGTATAAGCGAGAAAGTGAACAATATATGTTTTTTCAATGATTTCAATGGAAAAACTTCATTTTTCTTATTGCTATCTGTCAATTTTCAACAAAGCTACAGTCATGTCGTTTTGCAAATGATTGGAGTCCCACATTCCAAACTTTCTGCCAAAAAATTATGGTTCTATTACGTATAGGAATTGATTTCAATGGAAATATTTCATTTTGCTTTTCAATATCTCAAATTCTATTTAAGGTACAGGCATTCCGTTTATTACGTAATTGGAGTGCCACATTCCTGACGTTCTGTCCAAAATTTAAACTTCAATTACATGTAGGAGAGAAAACGCAAAATGTGTGTTTTCCAATTAATTTGAATGGAACAACTTGATTTTTCTTTTTGCTGTATTTATATTTCTTTTAAAGTTACAGCCATCCCTTGTTGTACAAGATTTGAGCACCAAATTTTCAACATTCTGTCAAACATTTATGGTTCTGTTATCTGTGGGAAAGAAAATATTGTGCAAAGTGTGTTTTCATATTTATTTCAACAGAAAAACTTCAGTTTTCTTTTAGTTATATCTCAATTTCTAATAAAGTTACAGCCATGCCGTTTTGCAGATAATTGGAGATCCATGTATAGGAGAGAAACTGCACAAAGGGTGATTTTCCATTAATTTCATTGGAAAAACTTCATTTTACATTTTTGCTATATCTCAATTTCTATTTAAACTACATCCATGCCATTTTGCACATGATTGGTGTACCACATTCCCTATATTTTGGCCAAAATTTACAGTTCTGTCATGTATTGGAGAGAAACCATTGCACAAAGTGTTTTCTCCTATTGAGTCCAATGGAAAAGTCTTCATTTTTCAATTTTGCAATATATAAATTTCTCTTAAAGCTACAACAGTGCAATTTTGCACATTCCCAACCATAGTCCCAACATTTTAAAAAAAATTTTGGGTCTATTATGTATAGGAGAGAAAATATCACAGAAAGTGTGTTTTCATTATGATTTTAATGGAAAAATTTCATTTTTCTTTTTGCAATATCTCAATTTCTATTAAAGCTACACCCATGTTGTTTTGCCCATGATTGGAGTATGAGATTTCCTACATTATAGCAAAGAATTACAGTTCTATGATCTATCAGAGAGAAATTGAATTCAATTGATAAACTCAATATTTCTTTTTGCTTTATCTTAATTTCTATTATCTCATTTCATTTCTATTATTTGCTTTATCTAAATTTATCTCAATTTCAATTAAAAAACTTCATTTTTCTTTTTGCAATAACTAAATTTCTATTAAAGCTACACACATGCCGTTTTGCTAATGATTGGTGCTACCGATGATCACATGTGACACGTCCACAAAACTCCACAAAAACGACCAATGTAAGCCAAGATCAAAATGCAGCCGTTGTGTCCCATAGGTACTGAAAGGTGACTGATTTGAGGCAAAGAATTGAAAAGAGTGGGTTTAAGCGGTATAGAGTCAATTTTTGACTTTGGAACAATACTGATTTCTGCCCCCATATCTATTAGTAAACGTTAGTGAGTTGATCAGTCATAAACAAAAAATAAATGACTGGGGATGAGAGTGCTGTCAAGTGCTGTTTCAACTTTAAGAATGAGAGGTGTTCTCATTTCCCTGGTCACAGGGCGCCTAGCACTTCTGGGCAGCTGCCCCAAAAGTATGATGATACCAACAGAGGTTGGTGGTGTTGTTATCTTGTTCAGGTAGGCGTTCATGTCAAGTCTTAGACTGCGTTTATGAATAACTGCTGAAGACGATCTGCACCATGTAAAAATGTGGAGATTGAATTTCCCCATCTGGTCAAATCTGTTATCTGAACTGCTAGTTTATTTAGTTTTTCCTCTAATGGCCTTGGCTTACTTGCAAGTTGTCCCGACCTAGTGGTACCCAAAATTGAGGGCGCCTGGTTTACCATTTTACTCTGAACAGCTGCAACTGCAATAACACGTTGAACAGTAGGATCAAGCACCCTTATTGATTTTGTCAGCCATTTTGGCTAACTTCTCCACTGAGGTACCAGGTACCAGTGTCAGCTGCAGCTAAAATTACCCTCATTTGAAAAGGCAGACATGATAGAAAAAGTTCTTGTTTAATAGAAGCATTTCCAGAGGATGGAGAAATATTCCCAGCGAGTTGCTGCATCTGTCTCAGCAACAGGGATGGCTTTCAATACCCTAGCTGAATATCGATTAATAGTTGACGCAACTTCTGTTTCTCTGACCAGGAATTTTGTTTGGTGATTACAGCCTTAAGGATCTCATAAGCATCTGCTGTGGGGGATTTAATATATAATCCCTTTCATCATCAACAACTTCTGGTGGTAGTGCATCTATGGTAAGATCTATCTTCTGAGCATCAGATCGGATATGGTATACTCTGAACCTAAACTCTATTGTGGTGAACCACAATTCCGGATCATGTGCCAAAAATACTGGAAGTTTCAGCATCTTTAGAGAGTGATAGGCAGTGTTGATAGAATGTTCATCACTCCCTCCAAATCCATCATTATGAGATGGATGATAGAACCTTTCATCTCATTAGAGGTAGACGCCACCTTTGGGAAAATCCATCAATATTTTTTTTAATTAATATTTATAGTTTGAGACTGGTAGCTATATTTAGTTGACTGAAAAAAAAAATTCAGATTTATCCTACCGTCCATCAGGAAGAAAAATAAAAATCTCTGTTGACGTGGAAAATATCACCTAGTGGAGAATCAATTAGCACTAGTTACACTGAATACATGTCTTCTTAAAAAAAAGTTATGAATGTGGCTTAAACTTTTAGTTCACTTATTTCATATAACCACAAAATATAAATGTAGCATCTTTTCATCCTGCAGACTTCTTAATAGGTATCTTTCATATCACATCCTCTATCATGTCTGGATCACCAATTTGAGGTGGACAAGAGACCTAAAATCCACCACAGTTTTTTTCAAAATGACTACATAAATTTGAATGAAATAAAAAGTTCTTTATTGGTTGAGAAGATGTTACTATTTAGCTTCCATAACTAAAGTGACAAGATGATTGCAAATAGACAATCTGAAAAGTATTAATATCTAAATAGTATAGAGCTACTCACAAACAAGTCTAAATAGCATTGAAAATTGTGAACAACCGAATTCAGTTAAGAATAATTTAAAATCAAAAATTCAAAGATTTGAATCATGTGTTTGGATTCTAAAAATATAAAATTTTAAAAAATAGGAAATTAGGTGCAGTGAAGCTTCCTCACGGAGTGTGAGATGCAGTGAAGTTGCATTTTGTTGTTGTTGTTTAAGGTCCCATCAACTACAAGGTCATTAGAGACTAGTCCACTGCATAGTTATAATGCATATACTTCACAGTCACTACACTAATGCGACGATTTTTGGATATTAGCAGTACCCAGCTTTCCCAAGAGACCACACACGTCAGTACTAACTGGGCTTGCGTTGCTTAACTTCAGTGATCAGACGAGAACTTGTGTGTCGAAAGCAACTCGCCCCTCTCATGAAGTTGCATACACATGCTGTGACGTTGCATGATATATGCATCTCCCTACACTACCATGAATAGGTAAGAAAATGCACAGAGGGTGTTTTTGCATTGATTTCAATGGAAAAACTTAATTTTTCTTCTTGCAATATCTGAATTTCTATTAAAGCTATGGCTTTTAAAGCTGCGATTTCTCTCTGTTTTTAATGGAAAAACTTCATTTTTATTTTTGGTATATTTGAATTTCTATTGAAGATACAGCCACGCCATTTTGCACATCATTAGAGAACCACGTTCCTTACATTCTGGCAAAAATTTACTTTTTGATGATGTATAATTTCTTTGCACATGATTGGAGTGCCACATTCCCTACATTTTGGCCAAAATTTACATTTCTATCACATAGAGGAAAGAAAACATACAAAGTTTGTTTTTCCATTGATTTCCATGGTAAAACTTCATTTTTCTTTTTGCTGTATCTCTATTTATTATAAAGCTGCAGCCATGCCATTTTGCACATGATTGGAATACCACATTCCCTACGTTCTGGCCAAAATTTACAGTTCCATCATGCATAGAAGAGAAAACGCATAAAGTTTGTTTTCCCATTGATTTCATTGAAAAAACTCCATATTTGCTTTTGCTATATCACAAGTTTTATTAAAGCTACAGCAATGCCGTTTTGCAAATTATTGGAGTACCAAATTCCCTACATTGTGGCTAAAATTTAACAGTTCTATGATGTATGGGACAGAAAATATCGCGCCAAGTGTGTTTTCCCATTGATTTCAATGGAAAAACTTTATTTTGTTTCACTATATCTCAATTTCTATTATAGCTACAGCGACGCCTTAGTGCACATGATTTGAGTTCCACATTCCGTACATTCTGGCGAAGATTTACTGTTTATGTTGTATAGGAGAGAAAACGCACAAAGTGTGTTTTTCCATTGATTTTAATGGAAGAACTTCATTTTTCATTTTGATACATCTCAATTTCTATTATTTCTACTGCCATACCGTTTAGAACATGATTGGAGTACCAAATTCCCTATATTGTGAGAAACGTTTACAGTTCTATGATGTTTAGGAGAGAAAATATCGTACAATGTGCGTTTTGCCATTGATTTCAATGGAAAAACTCCATTTTTATTTTTGCTATATGTCAATTTCTATTAAAGCTAGAGCCATGCCATTTTGAAAATAACTGCAGTACAAAATTCCCTGCAGGAGAGAAATCACACAAAGTGTGTTTTCCCTTTGGTTTTAATGGAAAAACTTCACTTTCCTTTTTGCTGTTGCTCAATTTTTATTAAAGCTACATCATTGCCGTTTTGCACATGATTGCATTACCACATTCCAAACATTCACCCCAAAATTTTCAGTTCGAACATGTATTTTGGAGAGAAATTGCACAGCGTGTGTTGTTCTATTGATTTCAATGGAAAAACTTCAATTTTCTTTTTGGTATTGCTACATTTCTGTTTTAGCTATAGCAATGCTGTTTTGCACATGATTGGTTTACAACATTCTGTACATATTGGCGAAAATTCACAGTTCAATGATCTACAGGAGAGAACGTATAACGCAAAGTGTGTTTTCCCATTGATTTTGATTTCTATTGAAGATACTGCCATATGGTTTTGCACTTCATTAGTGTACCACATTCCCTATGCAAAAATTATGTTTTCCCATTGGTTTCTATGGAAAAACTCCATCTTTCCTTTCACTATATCTCAATTTCTATTATAGCTAAAGCCATGCTTTTTTCCACATATTTAGAGTACCACATTTCCAAAATTCTCTCCAAAATTTATAGTTGGATCATGTAAAGGACAGAAAATGCAAAAAGTTCGTTTTCTATTTATTTTCATGGAAAAACTTCATTTTTCTTTGTGCTATATCTCAATTTCTATAAATGCTACAGTCATGCCATTTTACACATGGTTAAAGTACCACATTCCCTGAAATATGGCAAAAATTTGTTGTTCTATCATTCATTGGAGACAAAATGCACAAAGTGTGTAAAATCTGTTTAATGTAAAAACTCCATTTTCTTTTTGCTGTATCTCAATTTCTATTAAAGCTATAGCCATACCGTTTTGCACATGATTGGGGTACCTTATTTCCTACATTCTTACAATAATTAACAGTTCTATGTTGTATATAAGAGAAAATATCGCACAAAGTGTGTTTTCCCATTGATTTTCTTCTTGCTATCTTAATTTCTATAAAAACTGCAGCCTTGCAGTTTTGCACATGATTGGAGTACATCATTCCTTACTTTCTTGAAAATATTTACAGTTCTGTGTGGTATAAGAGAGAAAATATCGCAAAAAGTGTGTTTTGGCATAAAAAATAACAACTATTTTTCTTTTTGCTATATCTCAATTTCCACTAATGCTACAGCCATGCCGTTTTTTGCATTTTGCATTTGCATTTTGCACAGTGTTTTTTACCATTGTTTTCAATGAAAAAAACTCCATTTTTTTGATATCTTAATTTCTTTTAATGCTACATCCATGCCGTTTTACACATGATTGGAGTACCACATTCCAAGCATTCTGGAAAAAATGTTGTTATTCTATTATGTATTGGAATAAAAATTTCGCACAAAGTGTATTTTCCCATTAATTTCAATGTAAAAATTCCATTTTTCTTTTTACTATATATCAATTTCTATTAAAGCTACAGCATTGCCGTTTTACACATGACAGGAGAACCTCATTCACTACATTCTCGCTTAAATTTGCATTTCAATGTTGTATAAGAGAGAAAATATGGCACAAAGTGTGTTTTCCTCTTGATTTCAATGTAAAAACCATTTTTTTTCTATACCTCAATTTCTATAAAAGCTACAGCCATGATGTTATGCATAAGATTGCAGTGCCTCATTCCTAACATTTTCGCAAATATTTACACTTCTATGTGGTATAGGAGAGAAAATATCGCACAAAGTGTTTTTTCCATTGATGTCAATATAAAAGTCATTCTTCTTTTTGCTGTATCTCAATTTCTGTTAAAGCTTCAGCCATGCCGTTTTGCACATGATTGGAGTACCACATTTCAAACATTTGTGATAAAAGTTATGATTCTATTATACATAGGAAAGAAATTATCACAGAGTTAGTTTTTTATTGATTTCAATATAAAAACTCCTTTTTTCTTTTTTCTTTATCTCAATTTCTATTGAAGCTACAGCTTTGCCATATTGCCCATGATTGGAGTACCTTGTTCCCTACATTCTGGAAAAAAATATAATGTTCTATGT
>JAAFCE010009127.1:17367077-17378498 GCA_013389805.1 Trigoniulus corallinus | reverse complement strand
ATGGAGAAAAATGTGAAAACACACTTTGTGTGATATTTTCCTTCCTATTCATAATAATACCACAAATTTTGGACAGAATGTAGTGAATTTAGTACTCCAATCATCTGCAAAACGGTATGGTTGTAGCTATGATAAAAATTGAGATATAACAAAAAGAAAAATGAAGATTTTCAATTAAAATCAATAGGAAAATGCACTTTGCGCATTTTGTCTCCTATACATGATAGTACTGTAAATTAGCTTGAGAATGCAGGAAATGAGGTTACTAAAGCATGTGCAAAACGGCATGGCTGTAGCTTTAATAAAAATTGAGATACAGCAATAAAAAAATTGCAGTTTTTACATCAAAATCAATGGGAAAACTTACTTTGTGCGATATTTTCTCTCCTATGCCACATAGAACTGCAAATTTATTTAAGAATATAGGGAATTTGGTACTCCAATCATGTTCAAAACGGCATGGCTGTTGCGTTAATAGAAATTGAGATCAAGCAAAAAGAAAATTGCATTTTTTACATTGAAATCAATTGGAAAACACACTTTGTGTGATATTTTCTCTGCTATTGATTATAGAATCATAACTTTTATGTAGAATGTTGGGATTCTGGTACTCCAATCATTTGCGAAAAGGCATAGCCATAGCTTTAATAGAAATTGAGATATAGCAAAAAGAAAAATGGAGTTTTTCTATCAAAATCAATAGGAAAATACACTTTGTGTGATGATTTCTCTCATTTACAACATAAAACTTTAAATTTTTGCGAGAATGTAGGGAATGAGGTACTCCAATCATGTGTTAAATAGCTTGGCTGTAGATTTAATAGAAATTGAGATAAAGCAAAAGGAAATTTTGAGTTTTTACATTGAAATAAATTAGAAAAAAACTTTGTGCAAATATTTCTTTCCTATTATCCAAAATGTTGGCAATGTGGTACTCAAGTCATGTGCAAAACGGCATGGCTGAATTATAAATAGAAATTGACATAGAGCAAAAAGAAAAATGCAGTTTTTAAATTGAAATTAATCAGAATCCACCCTTTGTGCAATATTTTCTCTCTCATACAACATAAAACTGTAAATATTCGCAAGGATGTAGGGAATGAGGTACTCCAATTATGTGCAAAACGGCAAAACTGTAGCTTTAATAGAAATTGAGATTTAGCGAAAAGAAAAATGAAGTTTTTTAATTGAAATCAATGAGAAAACACACTTTTTCGCGATATTTTCTCTCCTAGACATAATAGAATCATGTTTGTAGTGTGGTACTCCAATCATGTGCCTAACAGCATGTCTGTAGATTTAATAGAAATTTAGATATAGCAAAAAGAAGTATGAAGTTTTTTCCATTGAAATCAATTGGAAAGCACACTTTGTGCAGTATTTTTTTCCTATACATAATAGAACCACAAGTTTTGTAACAGAATGTGGGGAATGTGGTACGCAAATCATGTGCAAAACGGCATGGCTATAGGTTTAATAGAAATTGAGATATAGCAAAAGAAAAATGGAGTTTTTACATTCTAATCAATGAGAAAACACACTTTGTGTGATATTTGCTCTTCTATGAAACAAAACACTGTAAATATTTGCAAGAATGTAGGGAATGAGGTAATCCAATCATGTGCAAAATAACATTGCTGTAGCTTAAATAGAAATTGAGATACAGCAAAAAGAAAAAAATTGTTTTTATATTCAAATCATTTAAAAAAAACACACTTTGTGCGATATTTTGTCTCTTATAAAACATAGAACTGTAAATGTTTGTGAGGAATATAAGGAATGAGGTACCTTAATAATTTGCAGAACAGCATGGCTGTAGCTTTGATAGAAATTGAGATATTAAAACAGAAAAATTAAGTTTTTAAATTGAAATTAATGGAAAAACACACCATGTGAAATATTTTTTCTCCTATACAACACAGCACTTTAAATTTTTGTGAGAATGTAGGGAATGACGTTCTACAATTATGTGCAAAACGGCATGGCTGTAGCTTTAATAGAAATTGAGATATAGCAAAAAGAATAATGGAGTTTTTAAGGTTGAAATCAAATAGATATCCCAGTGTATGCAATATTTTCTCTCCTATACAACAAAGAGATGAAAATTTTTTTGAGAATGTATGGAATGAGGTAATCCAATCATTTTCAAAACGGCATTGCTGTAGCTTTACCAGAAATTTAGATATAGCAAAAAGAAAAAAGGAATTTTTACATTTAAATCAATGGAAAAAACACTTTATGCGATATTTACTCTCCTATACAACATAGAACTGTAAATTTTAGCAGGAATGTACGGAATGAGGAATCTTGTGCAAAACGGCGTGGGTGTTGCATTAATTCAAATTAAGATATAGGAAAAAAAAAATTTTTTTTACAAACAAATTAATAGGAAAACACTTTGTGCGATATTTTCTCCCTTACACATCATAGACCTGTTACGTTTTGTGAGAATTTGGGGAATGAGGCACTCCAATATGGTTCAAGACGTTATGGCTGTAGCAAACACCCTTGGTATGATATTTTCTCTCCTATGGAATATTGAATTGCAATTTTTTGCAAAAATGTAGGGAATGAGGTACTTCTATCATGTTCAAAACGGCATGGCTCTAGCTTTAATAGATTTGAGATAAAGTAAAAAGAAAAATTGAGTTTTTTTTATTAAAATCAATGGGAAAATACACTTTGTGTGAAATTTTTTTTCCTATACTTAATAGAATCTTAAATTTTCCTCAGAATGTTGGGAATGTGGTATTCCAATCATCTGCAAAACGACATGGCTGTAGCTTTAAAAGAAATTGAGATATAGAAAAAAGTAAGATGGAGTTTTTACTTTGATATCAATGGGAAAACACTCTTTGTGTGATATTTTCTCTCCAATACAACATAGAATTGTAAATTGTTGCAGTAATGTAGGGGATGAAGTGCATTAATCACGTGCAAAGCAGCATGGCTGTAGCTTTAATGAAAATTGGGATACAGCAAAAGAAAAATGGTGTATTTACATTGTACTCAATAGGAAAACACACTGAAAGATATTTTCTTTTCTATGCAACAAAGAACTGTTAATTTATGTGAGAATTTATGGAATGAGGTACTCCAATCGATGGCAAAATAGCATGTTTGCAGCTTTAATAGAAATTGAGATATAGCAAGAAGAAAAATGAAATTTTTACATTGAATTCAATGGGAAAATACACTTTGTGCGATATTTTCTTTCCTATACATAACAGAATCATAACTTTTATCCAGAGTGGTAGGGATGTGCTACTCTAATAAAGTGCAAAATGGCACGACTGTAGCTTTAATAAAAATGTAGATAAAGTGAAAAGAAAAATGGAGTTTTTACTTTGAAATCAATGGGAAAACACACTTTCTGTGATAATTTCTTTCCTATAAAACCGAACTGTACATTTTTGTTAGAATATAGGGAAAGAGGTACTCCAATCATGTGCAAAACAGCATAGCTGTAGCTTTAATAGAAATTGAAATATAGACAAAAAACCGAGTTTTTAAATTGAAATAAATAAGAAAACACAATGTTAGATATTTTCTGTCCTATACATCATACAACTGTAATTTTTTCCAAGAATAAGGGAATGAGGTATTCCAAACATGTGCGAAATGACATGGCTGTTGCTTTAATAGAACTTGAGATGTAGCAAAAAGAAAAATGGAGTTTTTACATTGAAATTAATGGGAAACACACTTTGTGCAATATTTCTCTACTAAACATAATAGGCTCATAACTTTTATTCAGAATGTTTTGCATGTGGTACTCCAATAATGTTCAAAATGCATGGCTTAAATTTATTAGAAATTGAGATATAGCCAAAAGAAAAATGTAGTTTTTACATTGTAATTAATGGGAAAACACATTTTGTGCGATATTTTCTCTTCTTTACCACAAAGAACGAAAATTTTGGTGAGAATATAGGGAATCAGGAACCCCAATCATCTGCAAAATGGCGTGGCTGTAGATTTATTAGAAATTGAGATATAGAAAATAGAAAAATGGGGTTTTTACTTTCAAATAAATAAGAAATCACACGTTGTGTGATATTTTCTCTCCTATGGAACATAGAACTGTGAATTTTGAGAGAATGTAGGGAATGAGGTACTCCAGTCATGTGCAAAACGGCATTGCTCTAGATTTATTAGAAATTAAGATATAGCAAAAAGAAGATTAGAGTTTTTACGTTTAAATCAAAGGCAAAAAACACTTTATGTGATATTTTCTCATTTACACAAAAAAAACTCTAAATTTATGCGAGAATCTAGGGAATCAGGTACTATTAACATGTGGAAAACAGCATGTCTGTAGCTTTAATACAAATTGAGATATAGCAAAATGAAAATTTGAGTTCTTTTATTAAAATCAGTGGGAAAACACACTTTCTGTGATATTTTCTCTTCTATATACATTAAATTGTCTAAAATATAGGGAATTCGGTGCTCCAATCATGTGCAAAATCGGCATGGCTGTAGCTTTAAAAGAAATTGAGATATAGCAAAAAGAAAAACGGAGTTTTTATAATGAAATCAATGAGAAAAGCCACTTTGTGTGATATTTTGTCTCCTATACGACATAGAACTGTAAATGTTTGCGAGAATGTGGGGAATGAGGTACTCCAAACATGTGCAAAATGTCATGAATGAAACTTTAATAGAAATTGAGATATGTAAAAAAAATTTAGTTTTTTCATTTATATCTTTGGGAAAATATGCTTTTCGTGAAATTTTCTCTCCTTTAAAACATAGAAATGTCGATTTTTCAAGAATTGAGGGAATGATGTACTCCAATCAAATGCAAAACGGCATGGCTGTAGCTTTATTAGAATTTATGATATTGCAAAAAGAAAAATAGAGTTTTTACATTCTATTAAATAGGAAAGCACGCATTGTGTTGTATTTTCTCACCAATACAGCATCGAACTGTAAATTTTTGTGAAAATGTAGGGAAAGAGGTACTCCAATCATTTGCAAAACTGCATGGGTGTAGCTTTAATAGAAACTGAGATATAGCAAAAATAAAAATATAGTTTTTACATTTAAATCAATGGGAAAACACACTTTGTGCAATATTTTCTCTCCTATACAACATAGAACGTAAATTTTGGCTAGAATGTAGGGAATGAGGTACACCAATCATGTGCAAAACAGGATGGCTGTAGCCTTAAGGTACTACTCCTTATTTATCCAAGGAATGTAGCATTAAAATGTATACTTTGTCTTAAGAAAACTCATATTGACTGCAAAAATATAACGGTTACTGATGCTCCTCTTTTGGCCAAAATTTTTAATGTCGGGGTTGTTTACTTCTACATGGAGAAAATACTCCAGTTAAGCAAGTGTGGCCTTGTAAGCCTGATACAATTCCTCCCATTGATGGGCATACTACATCCAGGGACTTTGAATCTCTTCTAATGACAGTTGTTTTCAAGACTATTACAGAGAGCTTGGCCCCTTTTCTTTAGCTGATTCAAGTATTTAAAGATTCTCCTACATCTAACAATGCCATCATATTTGAATTACAGCAATTGTGCTCTTAGCTTTCAGGTTTCATATTTAAGATTGCCTCTTCTTCCTCCATTCATGGTGTGAAACACACTTATGCAGCTGTTGCATCTCAGTCTACAATGGGGCAGGTTGGCAGATTCCCAATTGTTATTGCAGGACAACCTGACAAGGCTATTTTTACATCCCAGCTCCATAAGTTGATCTGTGAGAATTCCAATAAAAGGGTGGAAAGTTCAGATTATCCAAGTGTTTCTGGCACTAAATCTTTTTGGAAAGCACATAGATATCATAGATTGCAATCTCCACCTATCAACTGTACAGGAAAATCCACTTTTTTGAAGCAATACCTAAGTTGCCAGCTCTACGAATTTTCATCTCACGTTTAAATCCAGATACTACATGCCAAAGAATTTATGACCATTTGCAAGATCTTAGACAAGGATGTCACGGCTTTATTGCCCAGTTAAAAACAGAACGTAATGGCTACTCCTCCTTCTGTATTAATTTCAATGGGACTGATCCAGACTCGTTGTTGTCACCTGACCTGTGGCCATCTAATGCTTTGATAAACAAGTTCATTGGCACTTTGCACAATTCAATTATCCAATCTAAACTGGTCATGGACTTACCAAAGGATAATTTGGCAGGAATTGGAGGGGTTGATAATTTCAGGGTGAGAGAGGTAAACCCAATTAATAGCACCCCCTAATGGATTCAAGCTATTTTAGCATATATAATAAAAATGTTAGGGGCTTGCATTCTGAAAGTGAGGTAATTATATCATAAGACAAGTTTCAGTGTAATAATTCTTAAGAATATCTTAACTACTTGAGATAGCAGGGAAATTGGCCTGTAGTTAGATACATTAGATTTAGCACTCCTTTTAAATATAGGGCAAAGAAATATTAAATAATCTGGCTATTACTGGCGCCAAAATATCCTAGCATGCCTTGATGATGAGAGGGAGAACTCCATCCAGCCCTGGTGATAATGAGGGTTTCAATTTCTCAATTGCTAACGTCACCTCTGCATGTGTCACAAATGACAGATCCAATGAATCATCTCCAGATGATAGAGGAAATGCTTACCTTATAATCCAAGTAGGAGGGGTATAAGCTTCCTGGAGATGAGCATAGTAATGAATGAAAGCGTTGTCCACCTCAACTGGATCAGAGATCAGACTGTTATTATGCAACAGGGTAATACCCCATCAAAATCATCTTTCAATCACATAAATCCAACCCAAAGTGACTGGGATGAATTCAACTTAGATAAGAGTTTTGTCAAGTAATCTTGCCATGAACAAACCAACACTCAATTAATCATGGCCCATACCTTAAAAAAGCGTTCTTTCAAAATGGGTGAGAGGCGCTTTTTTGTTTAAAGAAAAGAGTCACTTCTTTAGCTTAATTAAGTAAATAAGTTCAGGACTAAGCCAAAGTGGAAATGCCCTCAGACACCTAGCACTCATTTTTATGGTTATACAAGCTGATATTGCTGACCCCAAAACGTGATATAAGCACTCCACTACCACCCCTGGGTCTACGTTTGTAAGTACAGCATCCCATGGAGCATTTACCAGGCAGTGAAATAGTTACACATAATTCCTTCATACCAGTGATATCGTGGCTGACCCGCCAGGGGCTGTGCACCTGTCATATTTACATAACGAAAGACAAATACTAGGGCTGGATGAAACGAATCCAATTTAGAAAGGGGATCAACCACCTCATTTAGGACACCCTCTAAATCGGAGAAGCACAGTTCCAACAATCGACCCATGGAGTTGCCGATAAAGTATAGTTGAGGTAACTTATTAAATGTGTTCAGAGCAATCAAAGACTGGGCCTTGGAAGTCTGGGACAATCCATAATAGTAATGAACCTTGGTAGACCAATCGATGAGTGGGACATTAAAGTCCCCTACAGCAAATGTTTGGGACATGCTGACTAATTTAACTGAAATTGAGTCCAGCACTAAAGTAAATGTGGCTGTAGTTAAAGCTGGGGATAGATAGCAGGCGATTATTGTAAGATTACCATGCTCTACCAAGTACATTGAGACTCCCAAGACGTGATTGGGAAAACAAAGGCCTGGGATCAACCCACAGTTGCAACAAGTAATCCACCACCATGAAAGATGGATGATTTATCCTGATGAAACGCTATTTAATTGGGTGGAAAATAGCCTGAGAAGAGATTTTACCAGACTGACAGGTTTCAGACAGCAGAATAAAATTGTAGGGTGTCAAAAGTAGAAACAACTCTGTTAATTCATTTAGATGGTATCTTTAAGGCATTTAAGCTGCAACGCCAGGTGGATAGTATATATCTGGACTTATCTAATGCTTTTGATCAGATCCTAATCTCCCTTCTCGTATGGAAATTGGCAGCTTATGGTCTTTCCGGTAATCTGCTTGGTTTCCTTGAAAACTACCTATGCCTTAAATATAATTTTGTCAAAATTGGACAAGTTGTGAGCAGTCAATACTATCTTCAGGGAGTTGGCTTACCACAGGACAGAGCCCTCAGCCCTATATAGTTAATATCTTTATTAGTGATCTTTACTCTAATATCCCATCAGAGGGTATCAACCTAGCATTTGCAGATGACCAAAAGCTTTCATAGATGTTGGTGAATCATCAGTCTGCTGTGCAACTGAATGAGTCCTTGATTAAGGTTGAGCATTGGCTCCACCATAATAATTTAAAATTGAACTATAGTAAGACTCAGGTTATATCTGTTTATAAGAATTTGTCTCCAATTCTGTGTCCATATGTATTTAGTAATGGAGCATTGATACCATGTAGTGATGTGGTGTGGGAACTTTTAGTATTGCTTGATGAAAAATTGTTACAGTCGAATAGTTAGGCTGCATCACTTATTTAACAACCTGATTGACTGCACACAGCTGCACAGCTCTCTAGAAATTTTTATCCCTAGCCATCACTTGAGACAAAGAAATTTGTTTGCATATGCTGGTGACTATAATAACCCAGTTTACCTGGCACAACAGGACTTTAATAGGTTTGAGTTGTCTCTTGATGATCTGTTGTTGCCATTCATCAGACTAAAGAAGAAGTTGATTGCCCATCTACTATCAAGATGTAGTAATGAGGATTCATGTCCAATATCATAACTCTTAACTATTTTAGCTACCCTGAAAATATTTATTTTTAGCCATTCTTTGCATTGTTTTGTATTTTTAGCCTATATTGGCTTTATTTAATACTTTTAGCCGTTTTTTTGCATTACATTGGATTTTTAACATTTTAAGCCTTTTGGTAATATTTTTTATTGTAGGGTTTAGGGAACATTTGAGCATTTTTGGTCACTTTGTTCTATTAGTATGTATGTATACCGTCATTATGTGTGTGCCATAATTTAAGAAATTTATTGATAATGTTCTATGGCAACACAATCGATTGTGCTAGTTAGCTACTAAGCTTTGTGCAGTTCACATTTGAATTAAGCTTTCCACATTGTATTTTGCTGTCTGCTTGCTGGTAATTGGTCATAATTTATACATAGCACACCATCCCTTACCTAAATGTTTCCCTGTATAGCAGATGTCAAGCAACAGAATAGAATAGAATGTTGGGAATGTGGTACTACAATCATGTGCAAAACGGCATTGCTGTAGCTTTAAAAAATTAAGGTATAGAAAAATGGAGTATTTACATTGAAATCAATGGAAAAACACACTTCGTGCAATATTTTCTCTGCTATACAACATAGAACTAAAAATTTTTCAATAATGTAGGGAATGAGGTACTCCTACCATGTGAGAAACGACATGGCTGTAGCTTAAATAGAAATTTAGATATAGTTAAAAGAAAAATGGAGTTTTCACATTGAAATCAACAGTAAAATGCACCATGTGTGAAATTTGTATTCCTATACATAATAGAATTATAACTTTTTTCCAGAATTGTAAGAATGTGGTAATTCAATCATCTGCAAAATGGCATCGTTGTAGCTTTAATAGAAATTATGATATAGAAAAGAGGAAAACCGAGTTTTTTCAATGAAATCAATGGGAAAAACACCTTGTGCGATATTTTCTCTCTTATACAACATAGAACTGTAAGTGTTTGCCATAATGTAGGGAATAAGGTACTGCAATCATGTGCAAAACGGTATGGCTGTAGCTTCGATAGAAATTGAGTCATTGCGGAAGAAAAACCGAGTTTTTTCGGAAAAACGAGTTTTTACATTCAAATCAATAGTAAAACACACTTTGTGTGATATTTTCTATCCTATGCAAGATAAAAGTGTAAATTTTTTCAAGAATTTAGGGAATGAGGTACTCCAATCATGTGCAAAACGGCATAACTGTAGCTTTATTAGAAAATTAGATATAGCAAAAAGAAAAAAAGTGGAGTTTTTACATTAAAATAAATAAGAAAACACACTTTTTGTGATGTTTTCACTTTTTGTGATGTTTCATGTGCAAAACGGCATGGCTGTAGCTTTAATAGAAGTTGAGATATAGTAAAAAGAATAATGGAGTTTTTACATTTATATCAATTGAAAAATGTACTTTCTGCGATATTTTTATTCCTATACATAAAAGAATAAATACTTTCTTCCAGAATTTTGGGAATGTGGTACTGCAATCATGTGCAAAAGGGCATGGCTGCATCTTTAGCAGAAATTGAGATATAGATAAATGGAATTTTTACATTAAAATCAAAGGAAAAACACACTCTGTGCGACATTCTCTCTCATATAAAACATAGAACTGTAAATTATTGCAAGAATGTAGGGAATACGATACTCTAAACTTGCAAAACCTCACAACTGTACCTTTAATAGAAATGGAGATATACCAAAACGCAAATGGTTTTTAAATTGAAATCAATGGGAAAACACACTTTGTGTGATATTTTCTCACCTATACAACAGAGAACTGGAAATTTTAGTGAAAATGTAGGGAATGAGGTATTCCAATCATTTGCAAATCAGCATGGCTGTAGATTTAATAGAAAGTGAGATATAGCAAAAAGAAAAATGGATTTTTTGCATTGAAATCTCTGAAAAAACACACCTTGTGCAATATTTTTTCTCCCATACCACATGGAACTGTAAATTTTTTTGAAATTGCTGGGGATGAGGTACTCCAATCATGTTCAAAATAGCATGGCTGTAGCTTTAATTGAAATTTAAATATAGCAAAAAAGAAATGTGAAGTTTTTCCATTAAATTTATAAGAAGACATACTGTGTGATGTTTTCTTTCTTATACATAATAAAACCACAAATTTGGAAAAGAATCTAGGGA
The DNA here is from genome assembly GCA_013389805.1 of Trigoniulus corallinus. Taxonomy (NCBI): domain Eukaryota; kingdom Metazoa; phylum Arthropoda; class Diplopoda; order Spirobolida; family Trigoniulidae; genus Trigoniulus; species Trigoniulus corallinus. Next base: position 17,367,699 of record JAAFCE010009127.1, on the reverse strand, counting down.
GTGTGGTACTCCACTGATGTGCAAAACAGCTTGGCTGTAGCTTTAAGAGAAATAAAGATGTAGCAAGAGGAAAAATGAAGTTTTTCCATTGAAATGAATAAGAAAACGCACTTTGTGCATTTTGTCTTCTATAAATAATAGAACTGCAAATTTTAACAAAAATGTGTGGAATGTGGCACTCCTACCATGTGCAAAATAGCATGGCTGCGGCTTTAATAGAAATTGAGATATAGCAAAAAAAATAGAGTTTTTACAGTGAAATAATTTGAAAATCAAGCTTTGTGTGATATTTTCTCTACTATACAACATAGAACAATGCGTGTTGGCAAGAATGTAGGTAATGAGGTACGTCAATCATGTGCAAAAAGGCATGGCTGAAGCTTTAATAGAAATTGAGATATAGCAAAAAAAATGCAAATTTTACATTAAAATGAATCGGAAAACACACCTTCTGCAATATTTTTTCCAATGCATGATAGAGTCATAACTTTTATCCAGAATGTATTAGAATGTGGAACTCCAATTATGTGAAAAACGACATGGCTGAAGCTTTAACGGAAATTGAGATATAAAGAAAAAAAAAATAGAGTTTTTACAGTGAAATAATTTGAAAATCAAGCTT
>JAAFCE010009127.1:17276289-17292995 GCA_013389805.1 Trigoniulus corallinus | reverse complement strand
AAAATCTCTATAGGAAAAATGCCTATATTTTCTTTCCTATACGAAATTGAACCACAAATTTTTGACAGAATGTAGCAAATGTGGTAGTCCAATCATGTGCAAAACTGCCTGGCTGTAGCATTAATAGAAATTGACATATAGCAAAAAGACAAATGGAGTTTTTACATTGAAATCAATAGGAAAACACACTTTGTGCGATATTTTCTCTTCTATAAAATATAGAACTGTTAATTGTAGGGAATGAGGTCATTCAATCACGTGCAAAACAGCATGGCTGCAGCTTTAATAGAAATTGAGATATAGTAAAAAGAAAAATAGAGATTTTACATTGAAAACAATGGGAAAACACATTTTGTTCGATATTTTCTTTCCTTTGCAAAATAGAATCATAACTTTTATTCAGAATATTATGAATGAGGTACTCCAATCGTGTGCAAAATGGTAACGCTGTAGCTTTTTAAAAAAATGAGATATAGCAAAAAAGAAAAAAAGGAGTTTTTCTAATGAAATCATTGTGAAAACGCATTTTTTGCGATATTTTCATTCCTATACATAATTGCCGTTTTACACATGATTGAATTACCACATTTCCAAAATTCTGGATAAAAGATAGCATTATAACTTTTATCCAGAATTTTGGGAATGTGGTAATTCAATCATGTGTAAAACGGCATGGCTGTAGCTTTAACAGAAATTGAGATATGGCAATAAGTAAAATGAAGATTTTATATTGAAATCAATGGAAAAACACACTTTGTGCGATATATTCTCTTCAATACCCATCAAGTAGTAAATTTTTACGATAATTTATTGAATGAGGTACTCCAATCATGTGCAAAACGGCATGCCTGTAGCTTTAATGGAAATTGAGATATAGCAAAACGAAATGTGAAGTTTTTCCATCAAAATCATTAAGAAAAAAGGCTTTGTACGTTTTCTGTCCTATACATGATTGAACTGGAAATTTTTGCCAGAATACAGGAAATATGGAACTTCAATCATGTGCCAAACGGCATGGCTGTAGCTTTTTAAAAAATTAAGATATAGCAAAAAGAAAAAAAGGGAGTTTTAATATTGAAATCATTAAGAAAACACATTTTGTGAGATATTTTCTTTCCTATACATAATAGCATCATGACTTTTATCCAGAATGTTAGGAATGGGGTTATCCAATCATTTGTAAAACGGCATGGCTGTAGCTTTAATAGAAATTGAGATATGGCAATAAGAATAATGAAGTTTTTACATTGAAATCAATTCGAAAAAACTTTGTGCAATATTTTCTCTTCAATACACATAAAATTGTAAATTTTTGCAATAATGTAGGGAATGAGGTACTCCAATCATGTGCAAAACGGCAAGGCTGTAACTTTAATGGAAATTGAGATATAGCAAAAACAGAAATGTGAAGTTTTTCCATTGAAATCATTAGGAAAAAATCACTTTGTACGTTTTCTCTCCTATACATGATAGAACTGTAAATTTTTGGTAGAGTACAGGGAATATGGTACTCCAATCATGTGCAAAATGGCATGGCTGTAGCTTTAAGAGAAATTAAGATATAGCAAAAAGAAAAATGATGTTTGTCATCTAATTTTAATGGGAAAACACACTTTGTGTGATATATTCTCTCCTATACATTATAGAAATGTAGGGAATCAAATATTCCAATCACCTTCAAAACTGCATGGCTGTAGCTTTAACCGAAATTGAGATATTGCAAAAGGAAAAATTAAGTTTTCATATTGAAATCAATGGGAAAACACACTTATGTGTGATTTCTAACTTATACATGATTGAACTGTAAACTTTGGCCAAAATGTAGCGAATGCAGTACTCCAATCATGTGCAATACGTCATGGCTGTAGGTTTAATAGAAATTGAGAAGCAGCAAATTGAAAATGGAGTTTTACCATTGAAGTCAATGGGGAAACGCACTTTGTGCGATTTTCTCTCTGCTATTCATCATAGATCTGTAAACTTTTGATAGAATGTATGGACTGTGGTACTCTAATCATTTGCAAAATTATATGGCTGTAGCTTTAATAGAAATTGAGATTTAGGAAAATGAAAAATGGAGTTTTTCCTTTGAAATGATTTGGAAATCAGACATTGCAACTTATTTTCTCTCCTAAACATCATATCATCATCATCTCACCTTTCTTCTGCATGAGGCAGGGTCGGATCTGCAGTTTCTTATTCTCCACTCCCACCTGTCCCCCACCAAGTCCCCGTCCACCCCAAGTGCCTCCATTTCCCTCTGCCAAACCTGCTCTCACATTCTTTTCGTTTGCTCTCTACCTCTTGTCCCTCCAGTCACCTGCAGTCCCACAATGGACCTTATAAGCTCCTCCTTCCCCCTCCTTATCACATGCCCATATCACCTCAATTAGTTCCCTCTCATCTGTTCTGCTAACATACTCATTCTAATTCATTCCTCAAGTGATACCTAACTCATGTAGTGCAGCATTTGCATCTTGGCCACTTGCATTTGCCTTTCATGGTTCTTCCTAACTGCCCAGCACTCCAAGCCATATAGCATTGCTGGCCTATTGATGGCTCTGTACACTTTACCATTCAACTTAATTGAGACTCAGTTGTTACATAGGACCCCACACACCTGTTTCCACTTCAGCTATGCTGCATTGATCCTATCAGTCATGTCAAAATCTATTTCTCCATTGCACTGAAAAACTGATCCTAAATAATGACACTCTTGTGCCAATGGAATCGCCTTCCCTCTGCAACGAATCTCACCCCCTTGTCCCTGGCCACTAAAATTAAAAGCTTTGTACTCAGTCTTTCTCATGTTTACCTTTAGACCCCCTCTTTCCAATGCTGTCTTAATGTCTTATAGGCCATTTTGTTCATCTTCTTTGGACTTCTCTAGCCTTCCTATATCATTACCAAATACCAGGCAGTGAGGGGCCCATTCTTGTACTCCCTTTAACAGCTCATCAATTACTAGAGTGAATAGATACAGGCTAAGTGCTGACCCCTGATGCACATCCACCTGCACGTTGAAGCTTGCAGTGTTACCCTTTGCTGTCCTCACCCTAGTGATGGAACCATCATACATATCCTGCACTATCCTAGTGTGGCCTTCATCAACCCTTTTCATCTAAGAACATTCCATACTACCTGTCTAGGGACACTATTATATGCCTTCTCTTGGTCAATGAATATAGCATGAAGGTCCTTTTTTTCTGCTCTATGCTTCTCTATCATCTGTCATAGAATAAAGATTGGTTCCATGAAAGACCTACCAGGCATAAACCCAAGTTGATTATCCCAGGCACTAGTTTGTTTTCTGAGGTGACACTCTGACTTGCTCCCACAGCTTCATAGAATTGCTCATTAGCTTTATGCCTCTATAGTTTCCCCAGTCCTGGGCATCACCTTTGCCTTTGAACAGTGGAACTATCCAACTCTCTTGCCATGCAGGAGGTATCCTATCTCCATTTGCTAACTTCCTAAAAAGCTTCCCTAGCCATGTAATTCCTGTGGTCGCTAAGGTGTGCCAAACATTAATGGGGATCTTATCTGGGCCTACTGCTGTCCACTAGTAATGGAGTGATGTGGTGGCTTTCTGTGCCTGCTCACAGTTGGCAGCATTTAAGAGGGTGTGGTAGTATTCCTTCCACCTTTTGATTACCTATGCTTGTTGGAAAAGTACTCTACCATTCGCATCCTTGAACGTTATAGCCCTGATAACATCCTTACTACTCCTATCCGTGGTCTTAGCTAGTCAAAAATCTGCCTTCTCTTCTTCTCTTTTCCCCAACTTTTCATATAAAGCCTCATACTTCTGGTACTTGGCAAGAGCGATGGTCCTCCTGGCGTTTTTGCTTGCCTGAACATAGTCCATCTTTGAAACGTGATCCCCTAACTTCCTCAACCTATGAAAAGCTACCTTCTTTAGTTTGATTGCAGCTTCCACCTCCTCATTCCACCACCATGTCTGCCTACCCTGATAAGTGCATTCTACTCTACCCCTACCTAGCAGTGCCTCTCCACATCCCCTAATCTTTGTAGAAACCCTGTTTTGCATGGCTGACTTATCCCAGTTCCAGTCGACCTGGCTGAGAACCTCTTGTCTGAATTCATCTGCCTTGGTGGGCAGTTTCCACAATCTATTAACGGATTCTCCCTTCTTGTTAAGTTGCTTCACTGTTCCCTTTATTTGTAATTCTATCATAAGCTGCATATGCCCACATTCATTATGGAAATCCTCACTGGGTAGTGCCCAGGGGTCTTGGATCTCTGTCCTGTGCTGCTCCCCAACCATGAAAAAGTCTTTGTTACCTCCCCTGTGGTGACAAGAAAGTTATTTGGTGTTTTTCCCTCTTCTTGAACCATATATTGGCAAAAACAACGCCATGTGCTCTTCCTTTTTGAAGTAACTTCTGCCCCTATAGGTTGAGTGTCCCATACTCACATCCTCCATGAGCATCCTCATATCCCTGACCCTCATTGCCTACGTGTGCATTTTAGTCACCCCTAAAAATCAGTTGCTTTTTACCTTTGCCTTGCCTAATTGTTTTGCCAGCTGACTGCACCACCTCATGAAAATCATCCTGGAAGGCTGGTTTTACAGTGTGACCCAGACCAGCTTGGGGGGCATATGTTCTTATTAGTTGGAGCCATATACCGTGCCAAACTACAGTAACTAGCATTAACCTACTGTTGATTCTCCTCAATTAAGTAATCCCTTGCTGCAAATAACTACTTAAAATAATTCCCACCCAATTTTGTCCCTCTTCACTACCTGTATAAATCAGCTTGTGCCCCTCCCCAGAACCCTTCACCTATTACCCTTCCATTTGGTCTCCTGGAGGAATGCAATGCTGATCTTCCTATGCTTGAGTGTGGTGACTAGTTCTGCAGTTATTCCTGAGAGTTTCCCCATATTTCGTGTACCTTGTCTCAGCTTGCCCCCCTATGTGGTATCACAACACTGACTGGGTGAACCCCAGTCAGGCGTCCAGAACCTGGTGCAGTATTGGCTGCGCTCCCGTTGGGGGGTGCCGTCCAACCCCGCAGGACACACTCATTAATGGACTAATCATTGCCAAGTGAGTGGAGGCCTCACTCACCTGGCAGTCCTCCTACACAACCTCAATCAAAACCCAAACCTAACAGATTAAAGCAGATGAAAATAGACCAACAAACAATGGAAACATATGCAAAAATAAATAAATGAATAAATAAAGAAATAATAAAAATGACTAAACTAGCTACAAGAATGTGGGCGTCCAGCACAGCCCCGTATCTGTCTAGGCAGACGACACTTTTGCTGTCCTGGCGAATGTTAAGGAAGCCAAAAAGGCATGTGTTTAGGCTTATGCCACTAAAATAACTCCAAGCTCCTCACACCATTTATAGGAACTAACAAACTGCAGCCCTTCAGTTTACCTTGCTCTTGCTGTTTGCCTTTTTATGGTCGCCTTAGTTCATTTGCATTTTTTCCATCACAGGCTTCCAAAAATTACAAAAATATGAGGATCGCCAGAAAACACACACACACTTATCCACTCACCACCTCGTCTCTCCTATACATCATAGAACTGTAAACTTTCTCTTGAATGTTGGGAATATGGTACACCAATCATCAGCAAAGTGGCATGGCTGTAGTTTTAATAGAAATTGAGATATAGCAAAAAGAAAAATGAAGTTTTTCCATTGAAATCAATGGGAAAACATACTTTGTGCATTTTCTCTGCATTTTTTACATCCCCTAAACAGGCGAACCCTTTGGTAGGAGATGGGACTAGGGAGGCATGGTCTATAAGCAATGATATTTGGGGGTGGGTGAGCACAGGCCACAGGCCTGTGTGTGCTAATAGGAACTGCAACATCTGTGACCTCAAAATTAGTAATAAATACATAAAATCAAAATATATAAGGTGAGAGCAAACTCCTACCCATAAGTTGCAAAAACGTTCGTAAATAGTAAAATTTATAAATAGTAAAATATCGAAATATCGAAAAATCAATACAATTTTGACCTAAGTTAAGAAGTAATAAATAGGGTCTGAGATAAAAAGAGGTATGAAGAGTGTAAAACTTCAATTCTTTTCTTATTTGTATAATGGTTCAACAATTTGGCAAAATGACAGCATTTTCACTAGAAGGCTAACCTATGAATTGAATAGGTAATCTTTCAAACATGGAAATTATGAAATATCTTAATGAGAATCTTTTTCTTAAATTCCCTCTCTGAAAGAATTAAATCGTCAAATGAGAGCCCCAATATGTGAAAATCTCTTTGTGCCAGAAATATAGGATTGTTGACGTCACTCATGAATGCAAAAAAGTATTTTTGGTTTGAGCGCCTGCATGGTACAAACAATTGCAAGGCATTTAGCAGATCAAGACAATCAATTTTATTTGTGAACAACCCATAAACCCATATAATCCATGAATATATGACTAATTTCATTAAGGGCAAAATGAAGGACCTGATATTGTCCATGTTACTTGTGTTAAAGCTAGCATTGCTTAAAAGTAGCACCTGGTCATGCAGTGGAATCAGTCTCCACATTTGAGAACGACTGCACCTGGCACAGCTAGAAATGCAAAAGGCAATAGAAGATTTTATTAGTGCATTGAATAGGAGTGACAATAAAGTGGGGAACTGCATCATACCCCTCAAGTTGCATAAAGCCCAATAGGCTCTATGTACTTTCAGAAAAAGATGATGTAGGTGAAAAGTAAATAATAGTTTGGTGTCTAGCCACCTTCCCAAATAAGGGACCACTGGGTAAGAGGGAAACAAGAGAGCCACCAGCAAATTTTAAGGAAAATATAAAGGAAACATAAATAAAAAGGATATAATGAGTGTTTTGTCATGATTTATCTTTAAATCATTTAATGTGAGCCAGTGCTCCACCTGGCTCAGAGACTGATTCTAGGTAACTGCTGAATTTGCATCCATGAAGACCTGAGAAAGTTTAAAGTCATCAGCAAATTCTGGGTTGCTTACCTCCTTTGAAATATAAATATTAAGGTCATTCATGAAGAAGTTGAATAAAGAAGGACTTAAGGAGTTGCCTTGAAGAAGGCCGACATTTTGGACATAGAATTTACTGCTTGTGACAGAGCTCAAACAAACTAAATTCTGTCTGGTGCCCAAATAGCTACCCAGAAGTCCAAGTAATTTTCCAGCAATACCATAATGAGCTAACTTCTGCAATAATAAGGGATTAGGGATTCAATCAAAGGCATTAGATAAGTCAATATGAATTGTATCTACCTGGCATCGTTGTGTAAAGGCCTTAGTGATTTTATCAAGATGGGTCAAGTTAGTTTCAGTTGAGTAACCTTTGCTGAACCCATGTTGGTCATTAATTATAAAAAGGGGAACTCCAGATAGCCATTTTATACACAATAATATGCTGAAAAATCTTGGCAAAAAGAGATTTTAGGGATATTGGTCAATAGCTCCAGTATCAATGTCAGGCCCATTTATGAATATGGACACAACATGCACTGTTCTCCAGATTTCAGGTATGCTTTGGTAAGCTAGACATTTGTTATAGAGATTAGCTAAAATATGTACTAAAATATCCCTGTAAGCCTTGATAAGTAGAGGGGGAATCCCATCAGGCCCCAAGGAGAGAGAAGGTTTGAGGGCCCGATTCCAACAAAAACCTCTTGTGGGAATATAGCCTCAATGTACAGGGCCCACTACCACCAGGTAGACGTAAGGGGTACTGGTGACCTGAAGATGGTTAGTCAGTAAACTGCCTTAGCATGTGTTCATATTGTCTAATAAATGTATTGCCTACTTTGAGTGGATCTGACAGCAAATTATTATTCTGAAGTAGGGTCATCCTTGAATAATTTCTGCTAGTCAGAGATTTATACCTTGTCCAAAATTGCTGAGAAGATTTATTTAAATAGAGTAGGTTAACCAGATATCTTTGCCTTGACTTAATCAGGAGAAGTTTAACCTTAGATCTTACCTCTGAGAATCGTTGAAGCAAAGCTACTTAAGGTCAAATCTTTTTGTGGGTGAACAGCCTTCTCTTTAATTTTGTTACCTAAATGAGCTCAGAACTAAACCAATATGGAAAGCTGAAATATGTTCTGGGGTATCAAATTTTATTTGGAATACAAATGTCCAGAGCAGTCTTCCAGACCACATAAAACACTTCTACGTACAAAGTAGGGTCTTGACTAGAGAGTATCTTAGCCCATTTAGCATCTGTCATTTCATAATATAGATGCACATAATTCCCCTTATACCAATTATAGCCTGTGTTGACCTCTTGCCTGGGATTACAACTTTGCATCTGAAGTCCCTAGTGAAGAGTTAACACCCATGCTTAATGATATGGCTCTAGTTTTGATACAGGAGATAAGACCTCATGCAATGAACTAGGTATATCCATAATGACAAGATCCGATAGTCGTTTCGAATTCAGAATCAAACTCTATTGTGATAATTTTGAGAAAGTGGTAAGGGCCATGATTGACCTTGCCTTTAAAGCATGAGAATCGCCATAATACCTGGGTATTACTGCCTGCCAGTCGATGTGAGAGACGGTAAAGTCCCCCAACAATATAACTGGGGAAGTGCCAGCTAATTTAGTGGTTAAAGTATCCAATATTGAAGAAAATTCAACTGAAAAGAGAGCATGGGAAAGGTAGTAAGCAACCAATGTTAGATAATTTACCCACAGTAGGTTAATAGAGATAGCCAACGCCCAGTCTGGAATGCACAAGCTTGTGATAACTCCACCTACATCCCCAATATAGATTAATTTACTGCTACCAGCAAGCCCCCACTAAAAAAGGACCTAACGTAGTCCTGTTAAAACACCTGATAGCATGGTGGAGAAAAACATGTACAAACTTATCTCCTCAGACATCCAGGACTCAGATAGTACTATGACGTCATAGTCTGTCAGGGAAATGTTAACCAGAAATGTTTCACTCTTTGTTCATTAGCTAAATACATTCTGATAATAGATCTTTAACAAACGGAGAGGCTTCCAGAAGGAGCAGTTGAGGGGTTTCCATCTCACCCCTTTACTCTGTCGCCTCCTCTGTGTCACCTGTGCAATTTGAGGTGGAGTTCATTACTAACTTTTCTTTAATCATGGAATCATGAAGTGTGTCAACAAACTTCTTGACAATAGAACAAGTTGGCTACAGATCTTCAGAAATTATGGTATCAGAATCAGGGCCAACATAGTTTATAAGAAATTTAAATTAAGTGTTGTATTGAGCTGGACAATCGTCCCCTGAAAACCTTTCGTTAGCTCCCTAAGATGGTTTGATATGTGCTGGCAGGTAGTAGTTGGTTTCAGTCTTGTGATAATAACCCTGGTAGATGGCAATTTTGGTAAGCCCTGTAGGGTTGCAAAGTTCCTTACGCTTCATATAGGTGGAGTATCAGACCTCCTTGACCTCATCTGGGACCAGGATGTCCAGGGGAAGCTAAACCAGGCGTCATATGCAGCCCCACTTCAAAAATCGAAAACTATGTCCCTCCAACCGATGGTGTAGCACTTCCTTCTACAGTCTGATAATCCTTGGACCTGTGAACGTCCATCCCACTGTTTATGGCCACTTCAGAAAATGAACGTTCAGGTTTCTGAGGTCTCACTGAGGGGGTGAAAGATCTTCTGAAGTCTGTTAGCTTAAAACTTGAGTGCTTTAATTCTGACACAACAGAGTTATTGGATACCAGGTATTCTCTGAACACTGAGGTGATTTCCACTAAAGTGGCTAAACTCACAAAAATGAGAAAGGATTCAAAATCAAGAGAAATTGAGGACTTGCAAGGAGGTAGGGTTACAAAATTTATTACAGGCTGGATTGGCTGCACTGGTGAATTCTCACCACGTTCAGACGAGTCCTGCATTTGAAGTTAGGTGCCAGCAAGGAGGCAATCGAGGATGTCACATTTAAACAATCAATTTACGTCTTCTGTGCACATAATGAACCTTTTATAGCTGTACTCCATGGATAAACTTTTTTCCCCCAGGTGAGACAACACTAGGACACAACCATGAGCCAACACTAGGACACAACCACCAATTTTGGCTAACTCAATGTCCTGCCTTATTAAGAGGAACTGCAATACCTAAGCTGCTTGCAACAGCAGATGATGAGAACAGGCTCACCATTGGCGCTCTGGCAACAGCCAACATTGGCAGAAGGAAAAAGATAGCTACTCAAAAAGGCTCAAGTTTTATGACCTATGAAATCATCAAAATTTCCTATACTTATCCACCCAGCTGCCAAACCACAAAGGAAAGAAGCCTCAGACGTTAGCCAACAGTGGATAAACAAACTAATCCCACAATTACTAATAAAGACTTTAATTACTAAAATATTTTGCTGCATCATAGGACTGTAAATATTTACCAGAATGTAAGGAATGTGGTGTTCCAGTCATGTGCAAAATGGCATACCTGTAGCTTTAGCAAAAAGTAAAAAATAAAATTTTCCCATTGAAATCACTCAGAAAAAACACTTTGTGCGATATTTTCTCTCCTATAGATCGTTGAACATTAAAATGTTTTCCAGAATGTAGGGAATGTTGTACTCTAATCATGTGCAAAACGGCATGGATGTAGCTTTAAAAAAATGGAGATATAGGAAAAGCAAAAATGAAGATTTTCTGTTGATTTTAACAGTAAGACACACTGTGCAATATTTACTTTTTTATACATAAAACAACCATTAATTTTTGCCCGAATGTTATGAATGTGGTACCCCAATCATGTGGAAAACGACATGGCTGTGGCATTAATGTAAATTGAGATACATCAAAGTCTTACCATGGAAAGAAACCTGCTAACAATAATAGAACTGCAAATTTTTGCCTGAATGTATGCAATGTGGTATTTCACTCATGAGCAAAACAGCATGACTGTAGCTCTAATAGAAATTGAGATATAGCAAAAACAAAAATATTGTTTTTCAATTGAAATGCATGGGAAAACACACTTGGTGCATTTTCTATCCTAAACATGAATGAAATGTAAATTTTAATTAAAACGTAGGGAATGTGGTACTCCAATCATGTGCAAAATGCAATGGCTGCAGCTTTAATATAAATTGAAATACAGCAAAAAGAAAAATGAATTTTTTTATTGAAATCAATTGGAAAACACACTTTGTGCGTTTTCTCTCCTATAAATCATAGAAGTTTAAATTCTTACCAGAATGTAAAGAATGTGTTACTGCAATCATTTGCCAAACGACATAGCTGTGGGATTAATAGAAATTGAGAAACAGAAAAAGAAAAACGAAGTTGTTTTTTATTAAAATCACTGACAAAACACAGTTTGTGAGTTTTCTCTTTTATACATGATAGAAGTGAAAATTTTGGAAAGAATGTAGGTAATGTAGAACTCCAATCATGAGCAAAACGGCATGGCTGTAGCTTTATACAAATGGAGATATAGCAAAAAGTAAAATTGAGTTTTTCCATTGAAATCACAGGGAAAACACACTTTGCGCGTTTTCTCTAATACAGATGATAGAGATGTAAACTTAAGACTAAATGTTGGAATTGTCATACCTTAATCATGTGCAAAACGGTATGGATGTATCTTTAGTAGAAATTAAGATACAGCAAAAAGTAAAATGAAGTTTTTCCATTGAAATCAATAGGAAAAGACACATTGTGCGATATTTTCTCTCCTATATATCATAGAAGTAAACTTATTGCAGAATGTATGGAATGTGGTACTTCAATCAAGTGCAAAGCGGCATTGCTGTAGCTTTAATAGAACTTGAGATATAAGAAAAAGAAAAGTGGAGTTTTTACATTAAAATTGAAGGAAAATCCCACTTTTTGGGATATTTTCTTTCTTTACAACATAGAAATTTAAATTTTAGCGAGAATGTATGCATTGAGGTACTCCAATCATTCGCAAATCTGCTTTAACAGAACTTGAAATATATCAAAAAGAAAAGTTGAGATATTACATTTAAGTCAATGGTAAAAAACACACTTTGTGTGATATTTTCTCTATTTTCCAACATAGAAATGTAAATTTTTCCGAAAATGTATGGACTGAGGTCCCCCAATCATGTGAAGAACGGCATGGTGGAAGGTTAAAAAGAAATTGAGATATTGAAAAAGAAAAATAGAGTTTTTACATTGAATTTAATAAGAAAACACACTTTGTGTGATATTTTCTTTTACATATGTAATAGAATCATAACTTATATCCAGAATGTTGGGAATGTGGTACTCAAATCATGCACAAAACCTTATGGCTGTACCGTTAATAGAAATATAGATTTAGCAAAAAAAAAATGGAGATTTTACATTGAAATACACAAAAAAACACACTTCATGCAATGTTTTCCTTCCTCAACGTAATAGAATCATAAATTTCATCCAGAATGTTAAAAATGTGGTACTTGAATTTTGTACAAAACGGCATGGCTGTAGCTTTAATGGAAATTGAGATATAGCAAAAGAAGATTTTTTGTCATTGAAATCAATGGGAAAGCACACTTTGTGTGATATTTTCTATACTATACAACATATAACTGTAAATTTTTGTGAGAATGCAGAGAATGAGGTACTCCAAACATGAACAAAATGGCATGGCTGTAGCTTTAATCGAAATTCGGTTATAGCAAAAGAAAAATAGGTTTTACTTTAAAATCAATGAAAAACACACTTTGTGCGATGTTTTCTATCCTATACAACATAGAACTGTAAAGTTTAGCAAAAATATAGAGAGTGAGGTACTTCACTCATATGCAAAACGGCATTACTTGAGCTTTAACAGAAATTAAGATATAGAAAAAAGAAAAATTGTTTTTACATTGAAATCATTATGAAATCACACTTTGTGCAATATTTTCTCTCCTATGCAACGTAAAACTGTAAATTTTTGAAAGAAGGTAGGGCATGAGGTACTACAACCATGTGCAAAATGGCATTGCTGTAGCTTAATAGAAATTGAGATATAGCAAAAAGAAAAATGGAGTTTTTACATTACAATTAATTGGTAAACTTACTTTGTGCGATATTCTCTCTCCTATACATCATATAACTGTAAATTTTTGCAACATTGGAATAAGGCATTTTAATGATGGTGAAAACAGCTTGGCTGTTGCTATAATAGAAATTGAGATATAGCAGAAAGAAAAATGGAGTTTTTTTTATTCAAATCAATTGCAAAACACACTTTGTATGACATTTTCTCACCTGTAAATTTATCTGAGAATGCAGGGATTGAGGTACTCCAATAATGTACAAAACGGCGTAGCTGTAGGTTTAATACAGATTGAGATGTAGCAAAATGATAAATGAAGTTTTTATATTGAAATCAATGAGAAAACACCCTTTCTGTGAAATGGGTACAATAAAATTTTAAAAATATGCAGGTAATAAGGTACACCAATGATGTGCCAAACGGCATGGCTGTAGCTTAAATAGAAATTCAGATATGGCAAAAAAAATATAGTTTTTACATTGAAATGAATAGGAAAACACAATTTATCTGATATTTTCTCCTATACAACATAGAACAGTAAATTATTTGAAAAATGTAATTAATGAGGTACTCAAATATTTTGGAAAATGGCATGTCTGTAATTTTAATAGAAATTGAGACATAGCAAAAAAAAATGGATGGTTTATATTAAAATCAATGTAAAAACACACATTGTGTGATACTTACTCTTCTATACAAAACAGAACTTTAAGTTTTTGCAAGGATGTAGGGAATGGGGTACTCCAATCATTTGCAAAATGGCATGGCTGCAGGTTAAATAGAAAGTGAGATATAGCAAAAAGAAATATGAAGTTTTTCTATTGGAGTCAACGGGAGAAATCACTTTATGTAGTTTGTCTCCAATGCATGATAGAACTGCAAGTTTTGGCCAGAATGTAGGGAATGTTGTACTCCAATCATGTGCAAAACGGCATGGCTGCAGCTTTAATAGAAATTGAGATATAGCAAAAAGAAAAATGAAGTTTTTACATTGAAATCAAATAGCAAACACACTTGGTGCAAAATTATCTCTCCTATACAGCATAGAACTTTAAATTTTTGCAGGAATGCAGGGAACGAGGTATTCTAATCAGTTGAAAAACGGCATTACTGTATCTTTAATAGAAATTGAGATATAGCAAAATGAAAAATGTAGTATTTACTTTAAAATAAATGAGAAAACACACTTTTATCTCCTATACAACATAAAACTGTAAATTTTAGCAAGAATGAAGGAAATTAGGTTGTACAGTCATGTAAAAAACGACAATTGAGATATAGCAAAAGGAAAATGGAGTTTTTAAATTGAAATTAATAGGAAATCCCATTTTCTACCATATTCTCTCTCCTATACAAAACAAAACTTAAAATATATGCAAGAATGAAGGGAATGAGGTGCTACAATCATATGCAAAGCAGCATGGCTGTAGCTTTTATAGAAATTGAGATATAGCAGAAAGACATTTGAAGTTTTTCCGTTGAAATCAATAGAAAAAACACTTTGTGCAATATTTTCTTTCGTATACATAATAGAACCAAAAATTTTTGACAAAATGTAATGAATGAGGTACTCCAACCATTTGCAATTTGGCATGGCGGTCACTTTAATAGAAATTGAGATAAAGCAAAAAAAATTGCAGTTTTTTCATTGAAATCAATGAAAAAAACACCTTTTGAGCAATATTTTCTTTCACTTACAACGTAGAACTGTAAATTGTTGAGAGAATGTAGGGAATGAGGTTCTCCAATCACGTGCAATACGCCATGGCTGTAGCTTTAATAGAAATTGAGATATAGCAAAAAGAAAAATGGAGTTTATAAATTAAAAGAAATGGGAAAACACAATTTGTGCGTTATTTTATCTCCTATACAACATAGAACAGTAAACATTTGTGAGAATGTAGTTAATGATGTACTCAAATTATTTGCAAAACAGCATAGCTGTAGCTTTAATAGAAATTGAGTTATAGAAAAAAGAAAAATATAGTTTGTATGTTAAAATCAATAAGAAAACACCCTTTGTGCGTTTTCTATCAAATACATGATACAACTGCAAATTTTGACCAGAGTGTAGGGATGTGGTACTCCTATCATGTGCAAAATGGCATGTGTGTAGCTTTAATAAAAATTCAGATATAGCAAAAAGAAAATGAAGTTTTTTTCCATTAAAATCAATGGAAAAACACACTTTCTTCAATACTTTCTTTGTTGTACATAACAGAGCCTTAAATTTTTGTGAGAATGTTGAAAATGTGGCACTTCAATCATGAGCAAAACGCCATTGCTGTAGCTTTGATGGAAATTGAGATACAGGAAAATGAATAATGAAGTTTTTCTATCAAACTCGATGTGAAAACACACTTTGTGCAATACTTCTTTTCTATGCATAATAGAACCTTAATTTTTTGCTGGAATGCTAGGAATGTGGTACTCTAATCATGCGTGAGACAGGATTGCTGTAGCTCTAATAGAAATCAATGAAATAACACTCTTTGCATGATACTTTCTTTCCTATACCGAGGAAAAAAAAATTTTGCAATTATGTTTTGAATGTGGCACTCCAATCATTTTCAAAACGGCATGGCTGTAGCTTTAATAGAAATTCAGTTATAGCAGAAAGAAAATTGAAGTGTTTCCATTGAAATCAATGGGAAAATACATTTTGTGTGATATTTTCCCTCCTATACATGATAGAATTGTAAATTTTGGCCAGAATCTAAAGAGTGTGATACTGCAATCATGAACAAAATTGCATGGCTAAAGCTTTAATGTAAATTGAGATATTGCAATATAGAAAAATGAAGTCTTTTTGTACAATTTTCTTTCCTATAAAGAATAGAACCATAAAATTTTGTCAGATTGTTGGGAATGTGTTACTCCAATCATGTTCAAAACGGCATGGCTGTAGCTTTAATAGAAATTGAGATATACCAGAATGAAAAATGAAGTTTTTCCACTAAAATTAGTGGAAAAACGCACTTGTGAGTTTTTTCTCCTACATACGATAGAACTACAAATTTCTGAAGAATGTAGGGAATGTCGTACTCCAACCATGTGTAAATCGGCATGGCTGTTGCGTAAATAGAAGTTGAGATATCACAAAATGAAAAATGTAGAATTTCAGTTGAAATCAATGGGAAAACACACTTTGTGAGATATTTTCTTTCCTATACATAATGGATCGAAAATTTTTGCCAGAATGTTGAGAATGTGGTACTACAATCATTTGAAAAATGGCACACCTGCAGCTTTCATAGAAATTGAGAAATAGCAAAAAGATAAATGAAGATTTCCTAATTAAAATCAATGAGAAACACACTTTGTGCGTTGTCTCTCCTATGTCTCTCCTTGGACAGAATGTAGGGAATTTGATTCCCCAATCAGATGCCAAACAGCATGGGTGTAGCTTTATTAGTAATTGAGATATAGCAAAAAGAAAAATTAAGTTTTTCCATTGAAATCAATAAGAAAATACACTTTGTGCGTTTTCTCTCCTCTACATGTTAGAACTTTAAAGTTTTGAATGCATTTAAGAAATGTGGTACTCCAATCATGTGCAAATCAGCATGGCTGTAGCTTAAATAGAAATTGAGATATTGCAAAATGAAAAATGGCGTTTTTACATTGAAATCAATAGGAATACTGTGATATTTTTTCTCCTATACAACATAGAACTGTAAAGTTTTTCAAAAATTTAGGGAATGTGGTACTCCAATTATGTGCTAA
>JAAFCE010009127.1:17132386-17218305 GCA_013389805.1 Trigoniulus corallinus | reverse complement strand
TGATCTCTCTACAAAACCAGTATTTGTAGAGTGGCGTTTTTAGGCCCTCCACCTTTTCCTTTCAAGGTTATTCCTTTGGCGAATGGTCCTTGTTATGAAAGACCAGTAATATATGTCTGTCTCTGCCCTAATCTCCTTCAATTTATATGAATGATTCTTTCTTCCTTTGCACTTAGCAGGGGACACACGTCCCACCAGAGGTCCATAACACCCCAGCAGCAGCAGTCTGATAAACAGCCTTATGCTGTGAGATTTTAACAGCATCCTTAGTGTTTCTC
This sequence comes from Trigoniulus corallinus, assembly GCA_013389805.1. Classification (NCBI taxonomy): domain Eukaryota; kingdom Metazoa; phylum Arthropoda; class Diplopoda; order Spirobolida; family Trigoniulidae; genus Trigoniulus; species Trigoniulus corallinus. The sequence continues at coordinate 17,218,027 of JAAFCE010009127.1, read as the reverse complement.
AACCTAATTCCCTGATCATGTCAGACGCTATCCCTGTGAGAAAACCTGTGAAATACAATTCTACCTATCCTTTTCTGAATCCTTTCAATCTGCCAAGATAATTTCTGCCTTAAGGGAAACCAAATTGGGCTACCATACTTTAAAATTGGTCACACCATTAAAATATATGCTGTTTTCCTCACCTTCCTTGTGCTGTCCCAAAGGACCCTTTTAATCAGACGGAGGAATTGACCAGCCGTCCCAACCAATTTAGTAAATCCTTCCAGGTACCTTGGTTATTTAAAATTATTCCAAGATGATTATGGGTCCCAATTCTCTCAACCCAGCTCCACCTATATAGTAATCAAAATCAATTAGCTCCGTAGATCTAGATATTGTAAGAATCCTACGCTTTTTCAGATTTAATAGCAATTCCCATTTTACACACCAATTGTAAACCTTATTGAGATCCTGTTGGAATTGTGTACAGGATGATAACCCCTCATCTAATACCTGGGCAGTACATGTGTCATCTGCAAATATTTCAAGGAAGGAACTAATGTCAAACCATAAGTCATTCACATAGAGAATGTACAACATAGGACCCAAAACACTTCCCTGAGGTACCCCTGATGTGCCTGGTTTCCATTCAGTGGCACTACCCCTGTACATTACCCTCTGTTGTCTATCAAGCAGATAGGACCTTACCCACTCAGTAACCTTACTATGAATCCCTGGACTTGACATTTTTGAATTCAGCTTATCATGGGGCACAATGACAAAAGCCTGTTCAATGTCTAATTATAAAACTTCTACCTACTTTCTGTTGTCTAAAGTGCTTTAAATATAATCCATCAAACAACCTATTTATGTGACCTCCCTTTCCTAAATCAAAGCTGATTGTTTCTAAGGATGCCATTCTTTTCAAGATATCCCATTGTAGAGGAGAATAGGATGTGTTAAATAGCCTTGGATACAGACGTTATTAATCAAACTGGTCTATAGCACTGAGGGTCTGCTGTGTCTCCTGACTTGAAAATTGGTACCACATTAGCCAGTTTCCATGATGATAGAAAAATACCCATTTCTAATGACTTTCTAAATATTTCCACCAGGTAACAGCTCAGTATCCCTGAGAGTCACTGCATAATACATGGAGAAATGCCACCAGGACCAGCAGCCTTATGAACATCTGATTTGCATAGTAGTTGCTCAATTCCCACCCTTGTTATAGTAACCTCATCCATTCCCCCTGGAGAATCACAACAAGTACCAGCTGGAAGTTCCACCGACTAGTTGCAAAGCTTTCAGCAAATTCATCATTGAAGACATTTGCAATCATAAGACTATCCTTAACTACATTTCCAGAACTATCTTTAACCACTTTAAGCCTATAACCCTCTTTACTATGCCACTTCAGATACCCCCCAAACGCCTTTGGATTTTTTTTAATCCTGTTATCCAAAATGTTTTTATTAAAATTCTTGTAAGCCTTCTTCATATACACTTTAACCTTTTTCCGGGTTTTTTTATACACTAACTCAATATTATCATCCCTCCCATTTCTAGTCTCTTACTGGTTCAGGAAAGCTGCCCGATTTTACTATGTATATATAACACAAAGTTTGTTTTCCCATTGATTTCAATTTCAAAACTCCATTTTTCTTTTTGCTATATCTCAATTTCTAGTAAACCTACAGCTATGTCGTTTTGCACATGATTGGAGTACCTCATTCCTTACATTGTCACAAAAATTTGCAGTTCTATATTGCATAGTAGGAAAATATCTCATAAAGTGTGCTTTAATATTGATTTAAATGTAAAAACTCTATTTTTGTTTTTGCTATATCCCAATTTCTATTTAAGCTGCAGCCATGCTTTTTGCACATGATTGGAGTAACTCATTCCCTACATACTCACAAAAATTTAGAGTTCTATGTCATGAAGGAGAGAAAATATTGCACAAATAGCGTTTTCCTAATGTTTTCAATGGAAAAACTTCATTTTTCCTTTTGCTATATTTCAATTTCTATTAAAGCTACAGCCATTCTGTTTTGCACGTGAGTGGAGTACCACATTATCAAAATTATAGACAAATTTATGGTTCTATTATGTGTGGGAAAGAAAATATTGCATGAAGTAGGTTTTCCTAAAAATTTCAATGGAAAAACTTCATTTTTCATTTTGCAATGTATCAATTTCTATTAAAGCTACAGCTATACCATTTTGCACATGATTGGATTTCCACATTCCCACATTCTGGCGTAAATTTACAGTTCTACCATGCATAAGAGAGAAATCCCAGAGTTTCTTTTCCCATTGACTTCAATGGAAAAACTTCTTTTTTCTTTTTGCTACATCTCAATTTATTTTAAAGCTACAGTTATGCCATTTTGAACATGATTGGAGTACCACATTACCAACATATTTCACAAAGTGTGTTCAACCACTGATTTCGAAGGAAGGAATTTATATTTCTTTTTGCAATTTTGCACATTATTTGAGTACCAGATTCCCTACTTTCTCGGAAAATTTATAGTTCTATGATGTATAGGAGAGAAAATATCGCACAAAGTTTGTTTTCCCATGGATTTCAAAGGAAAAACTTTATTTTTCTTCTTGCAATATGTGATTTTCAATTAAAGCTAAAGCCATGCCGTTCTGCACAGATTGGTTTTCCACATTCCCTACATTAAAGAAAAATTTACAGCTCTATGATGCATAGGATGGAAAATAATGCTAAAATGTTTCTTTTTTCATTGATTGCAAAGGAAAAACTTTTTTTGAAATATCTCAATTTCTATTGAAACTACAGCCATGCCATTTTTTAAATGAATGAAGTACCACATTCTCTACAGTACAGGAAAAATTTACAGTTCTGTGATGTTTAGGGGAGAAAATAAAGCACAAATTGTGTTTTCACAAATGGAAAGCTGAATTCCCTACATTTTGGCAAAAATTTAGTGTTCTATGATGTATAGGAGTGTAAATATTGCACAAAGTGAGATTTTCCATTGATTTTAATTGAAAAAATTTTATTTTTTTTGCAATATCTTAATTTCTTTTTAATTAATGATGTACAGGAGAAAAAATACTGCTTAAAGTGTGATTTTTCATTGATTTCAATGAAAACACTTTATTTTTTGCAATACTTAAATTGCTTATTAATCTCCAGAAATGCAGTTTTGCAATTGAATGAAGTGCCACATTTCCTACATTCTGGCGAAAAGTTACAGTTGAAAGATGCACAGGTGAAAAAATAATGCACAAAGTGTGTTGTCCCATTTATTTCAATAGAATAACTTTATTTTTTTGCAATATCTCAATTTCTATTAAAGCTACAGCTATGCCATTTTACAATGGCAAGAACTACCACATCCCCAGCACTCCTGCAAGAATATACTGTTCTTGATTTATATGAGATAAAACAATGCACTAAGTGTTTTTTCCTATTGATTTTAATGAAAAACTTAACTTGTATTATAATATCTAAATTTCTATTAAAGCTAAAGCCATGCTATTTTGCGAAGGCAACAAACAGCACATTCTCTAAATTTTGGCAAAATTTACAATTGTGTGATATTTAGTAGAGTACATAATGCACAAAGAGTGTTTTCATACATTGAGTACTGCATTCCCTACATTTTTAAAAAAATTTACAGTTCTATGATATATAGGAATGGAAATACTATACAGTGTTTTCTTATTGATTTTAATGGAAAAACATCATTATTTGTAATATCTCAAATCTATTAAAGGTACAGCCATGCCGTTTTGCATAGGCATGGTGTACAGCATTCTCTACGTTCTTTGTAAAATTAAAAATTCTAGGATGTTTAGGAGAGAACATAATGCACAAAGTGTTTTTAGGGAATGTAGTACTCCAAACACGTGCAAAATGGCCTGGCTGTAGCTTTAATAGAAATTGAAATATAGTAAAAAGAAAAATGGAGTTTTTACAATGAAATTAAAGGAAAGCACACTGTGCAATATGTTCATTCCTATACATAATAGTGTTATAACTATTAATAAGAACGTTTGGATTGTGGTACTCCAATCATGTGCAAAACGGCATGGATTAAGCTTTAATAGAAATTGAGATATAGCAGAAAGAAAAATGGAGTAATTACATTGAAATTAATGGGGCCTTATCTCAAATTCTATTCAGCTAAACCCATGTCATTTTTCTCAGGAAGGAACTACAGAATTTCGACACACCGGCAAAAATTTTCATAACAAACACAAAAGTGATTTTTTTCAATAAGGAAGTAAACTTCCAATCTACAATCTTATTTCCTATCAATTTCATTGTATTTTACAAATAGGGACTCTATGATTGTGTTAATTGGATTTCCGCAGTGTACAGAATTCTTATTAGTCTGCAAATGTAATTAAAGTCAACACAAAATAACAGTTTTAATTCTCACCTCCTATGTGCTACTAACCCTCACAATATATTGGCATGTGCTAAGGCTAATACTAATATTGGGGTTTCGTAATTGCATGTTCTTAACTAGATTTTCATTGTCTTCACACTTTATGCACTAACAAGTTATTTATAAGGGAGTAAATTTTTGGCAGCTTTCACAATCCAAATCTGTATCTCAAAATCTGACATATAATTGCTACACTTGTTTTGTTCACACACTGTCATTACCCACGTGAAGGGTTCTAATTATGAGAATATTTCAAAATTTATTCATTACATGTTATCTATAGTTCTTTAATATAAAAATCTTATTGGAAAAGGTTTGGAGTATTTTATTCCTATGTAACATCATACTTTCTACACAATACTGATGTACCTCATTTTGATTTACTATGAAGAGTACTATTATTATCTTGTGGGCATCAATAGGATGTAACTGGTATATCAGACTAAATACATTCTCCATAGACATTAGTAAATTTGGCAACTTAAACCCATGAAAAGATGTTGGGCTGTTTGGAATTGAAAACGATTTGTAACATTGCATTATGGTGCTTCATTTGAAAGTGAAGCATGTGCAATAGAAAAACACAGCAATTAATTATTTCAGAAAAATCATAACAATCCAACCTACAGTGTTATTTCCACCCAATTTCAGGGAAGGGTACGAATGAGGATCCCATCAGGGAGTGAATTGGTGATTTTTACATACTGCAGAATGCTTATTAATCAGCATATATAGTTGAAGTCAAGACATAACAGTTTTACTTCTCCACAGCTGTGTGCCACTAAGCATGGTAAGATATTGGCATATGTGGTTCTCATTTTAATCTTGGGATGGTGCTATTTCAGGTTGTGAACAAGCTTTTCACAGTCTATACACTCAATGTACACAAGTTATTTATCAGGGATTGAATTTTTGGTGGCTTTCACTCATCCAAATCTGCATTTGAAATACTGACATACATACAGCACTTTTTTCTTTACATGCTATGTCATTACCTATGTGAAGGGTTCTACATATGTGAATATTGCAATATTTATTTGTTGCCCATTATCAATAGTTCTCTTGCTTAAATATCTTATTGGAAAATGTTTGGAGTATTTTATTACTATGTAACATCATATTTTCTACACAATACTGATGCATCTCATTTTGATTTACTATGAAGAGTACTATGAAGAGTATTTATGAAGTATTTATGAGTATTTATGAAGAGTGCTATGAAGAGTACTTATTATATAAGAGTACTACTGGGATGTAACTGGTATATCAGACTACATACATTCTTCATTGACATTAGTCAATTTGGCAACTTAAACCCATAAAAAGATGTTGGGCGGTTTGGAATGTTACTGGGGTAGTAGGTAACTAGAAATATAACAGTGCATGGGGAGGAGAAGTTCCATGTAGTAATCTTCACAATAGCAGTAAATAAGTGATGAAATATGGAAAAAAAGTTAAAATCTGCAAACAGTAAGTCACTTGCATAACATTCTATAATTTAAATCATCCTGGGTTCTTAATTAAAATATCAGAAAGTTATGCTAATCATGTCTTTGATAAGGTTTTTGTAGTTGTAATAATTCACAATTCATTAATAGCAAAACAGCAATCAAATTGCAGTTTGAAGATGTTATTTTTGCCAATGGTCTTACCATGTTGAGAGCACCAGTTCTTGTCTGGTCCATGGAGTTAAGCAACATTGGGCCAGGATAGTACTGAGATGGGTGACCACTTAGAAATTCCTAGTGCTATTGGTGGATTGCTTTTTTGATTTCTTTTGTTATTTTTTCACATCATGAAACTGTTATAGTTTCTTGCATTTGGAAATTCATGCACTTTACTTCAATGGGGATTAATGGAGATAACTCTTTGGGATCAGGATATTGTTTTAATGGGAGAGCTGTATCCGAAATGTGAATGCTGTTAAATCATTGTAAAAGGATAATATACACAGATTGATTTCCAACATTCCATTATGGTTCTTTATTTGAAAATGAAGTATTTTTAATGGAAAAACACAGCAATTATTTATTTTAGTTAAATCATAACAAACACAAAATTGATTTGGTCAATAATGAAATAAACGTCCAATCTACAGTGTTATTTCATTCCAATTACAGGGAATTTGTGATTTTCACATAGTACAGAATGCTCATTAATCCTCATATATTGTTGAAGTCAAGACGTAGTAGTTTTACTTCACTACTTCTATGTACCAATAAGCATGGTAATATATTGGCTCACGCTAATCATCGGTTGGTGTTATTGCTGGTTCCTAACAAGATTTTCACAGTCTTTACTCTTAATGTACACATTATTTATTTATCCGGGAGTGAATTTCTGGCAGCATTCAACCATTCAAATCTGCATCATAAAAACTGAAATATAAGTACTGCACTTTTTTGTTCATACTCTCTATCATTACCATCGTGAATGGTTCTACATATGTCAATATTGCAACATTTATTCTTTGCATGTTATCCATAGTTCATGAATTTAAAAATCTTATTGGAAAAGGTTTGGAGTATTTTATTCATATGTAACATCATATTTTCAATACAATTGTGATGTATGTCATCTTGATTTACTATGAAGAGTACTATTAGTATTTTGTGAGCATATTGGGATATAAGTTGTATATTGGACTAAATGCATTCTCCATAGGGATTAGTGAATTTAGTAATTTACACCCACAGTGAATTTCGTAATAGTGATAGTGAATTTAGAAATAGTGATTAGTGAATTTAGTAATTTACACAGTAATTTACATGGGATAACTAGAAATATAAAAGTTAATGGGAAGGGGAAGTTTCATGCAGTAATCTACACAATAGAAATAAATAAGTGATAAAATATTGAAAACAAAGAGATAGAATCTGCAAAGAGTAGAATTTTTGCATTATATTCTATAATTTAATTTAATCGTTGTCTCATATTTTTAATTTAAGAAAGTTGTGTACTTCATGTCGTTGATAAGGATTTTGTAATTGGAATAATAAATAATTAATTAATTAAGAAACAGCAGTCAAATTGACGTTATGTTTGCCATTGGTCATGCTATGTTGAAATTGCCCATTCTCATCTGGTTACTGTAGTTAAGCAACGTTGGGCCAGTGTAGTACTGAGTAGAGTGATTACTTGCATTCGTTTTGTTATTTTCTCACATCATTACACTGTTAAAGTTTGTTGCATCTGGAATTTCATGCATTTTACTTCAATGGGGATAAATAAAGATAACACATTGTTATCAGGAAATTGTTTTTTTAGAAAGCTGGATTCCTAAAGTAAATGCTGTTTCATCATTGTAAAAGGTTAAAATACACAGATCGATTTCCAATATTGAAATATGGTGCTTTGTTTGAAATAGATGCATGTAAATAGATAAATACTGCTATTATTTATTTCAGAAAATTCTATACAAACACAAAAGTGATTTGTAAAATAATAGAATAATCGAATTTTTAAAAGGTGCAGAAAGCTCAGTAATGTGGAAATAATGTTGAATTCCATACATAATATCAGTTTTACTTCTTAGCTCCAATGTGCCACTTAATATGGCAATCTAATGGCCTCTGCTTGAGTTCACAATACTAATCCTGGGGTGGTGTTATTGCAAATTCTGAACCAGCCTCTCACAGTTGTTACTATTATTGAACAAATTAGTTATTTATCAGGGATTGAATTTTCAGCAGCTCTCACCCAACAAAATCTGCATCTCAAAAACTGACATATAAGTGCTGCACATTTTTATTCACACACTCCATCATTACAAAGGCAAATGATTCTACATATTTTAATTTTGCAACATTTACTCATTCCATTTTATAAATAGTTTTTTAATTTAAAATCTTATTTGGAAAACTTTGATGATTATTAATTGTTATCTAACATAATGTTTCCTCCACATTAATTATGAATCTTACCTGAATGTAGTATAAAGAGCACTGTTAGTATCTTCTTGCCATCAATGAAATGTATCTGGTATATCTGGTTGCAGGTTCTGAACCAGCCTCTTACACACTTTACTCCTAATGTACATACAAGTAATTTATCAGGGAGTACAATTTCTACACATATCTTCATTATCATAAGTCATCATTGCCTCTATTATTACCAAGGAGAATGGTTCTACATATATGAATTTTGCAACATGGATTCATTGCATATTACAAATTGGATATTTATTTTGCAATTGTTGTTGGACTGGTTTTGGAGTATTTTTATTCTCATCCATCAGAATAATTTCATAATAATAATTATGAATCTTACCTGGAATTAATGTTTGGAGCTCTATTGGCAATTTGTTCAAATCACTGGAATGTAACTAGTGTAAGGGATTAAATACATTATATGCAGCAATTAGTTAATTTGGTATTTTACATCTATGAAAAGAAATTTGGGTTTTCTGATAGTTTATGGGGATGTGATAACTAGAAATTTAATGGTGAGCAGGGAAGAGAGGTTATGCAAAGTATTTATCACTATTGGAAATAAATCCTAAAAGAGTAGGCCACTGGTATAACATTTTATAATTTAAGTCATCATTACCTCTTAAATAATATATCAGAAGTTTAAGCACTTCAGTTTGTTGATATGGTTTTTGCAGGTTTGACAATGCAAATGTGGTACCCATCATAGAACTGCACTTGCACAAAGCTGACTAATAGCAGTGATTAGTTGAGATCAGGTTTTTGAACCTTGAATACTTCCTTAATAAATTTATATCATATGATTAATACTACATAAACCTTATGATGAAATTCAAGTGCTCAACATTTTGATATAGTACATTAATGGCAATTGTAATTCACTGGATACAGTTTTGTTCAAGAGACTGACACAGTGGGGATCTTTTTTTCACATCCCATCTTATGTGCTGAAGTGTGTTATTTAATCCTCTTATTGCTGTAGTTTGGATTATCTTACTCCTCCCTGACTCCCCAATATTTATAGATATCACCAGTTCCTGGCACTATTTTAAGAGCCCACCTGTTTGCATTGGATGGAGATACACAACTAAGCTCCACACAAATATATGTAATGCTTGATAAATAACGTTTGGATGATCTTAAAAAAATACACATCCTTAAACTTGGCTTCTACTTTTTAACGTTTTTATTCAACATTACTGTAAATATAAAATACCAATGGACAACTTAAAGAAGTCCTCTTGTCTTCCACCATTATTGCTTTTGTGCTTTATGATTCCTCAAGATTCCCCCCTTATTTATAGGTTTGTTATGTAACATCCAATATTCTAAATGCCTACCTGTTTTTAATGGATGCAAAGAACAAACTGTAATCAACTTTTCTCTAAATTTATGTGACATAAGAGAAATAAACATCTTTTCATTTCATCTTTCAGCTTCATCTCAATCATAACAAAAGAAACATTCAAATACAGCTCAATACGAAATCATACAAATCATACTAAATATGGCTAAATTTTATTGGTTTTGAATAGCACTCAATCTGTGGATTGAGAATGTAAACTGAAGTGGCAGGAGTTGTGCAATGATACTTTCAAATAAAAGAAACTTAATTGATGGTGCAAGTTGCAAATAAGTATTGTTTGTCATTGGTTGAATTCTCAAACAAACAGAGGACAAGTAATAAATAAGCATTTGAATTACTGCTTTTTTGGCTGCTAGCTAAAAAATATTCACTCCACGACAGACTTATCAATTGTATACATTTCAGCAGGGAGATTGTAAGGCTCTTTTGAAATCATCAATAACGCATTGTCAGGTTTAGTAATTTCCCCAGCAGGGGGTAATTCATTACAATACTTAGAGACACTTATGGACTGAAAACCAAAACTGGCGTCTGATGTTATATTAAATTTTATTTGCATATGACTGACACTCTCTATTCGGCAATGTGTATGTAAAGAAAATTTGCAGAAGGAACTTGTTCAATGTCATTGATGGAATATGTCCATTAATGCAAGTTAAATGACGGTTAATAATAGCGTACATATATTTGTATGGTAACCATACGTTAATAAACACTACCCAATACTCCCCTATCTATCAAGTGGTAATGTCAAGTATGGAAATTTTTCCAGAAATTTTTTGGAAATAAGATTATAGAATGATACTAGAAAGACGACTGTTTATTCAAATATTGTAAAAAGAATTAATGTATGGTATGAATTATGTGAAGAACTAAAATTATATATATTGTATATATACAACATATAAAATTATATATACAACATATTGTAAAACAGAATTTGTTCTCAACACTGAACGTCATTTCTCTTTTGTATTCAACTTTATGTAAGATAAACTTTGACTGGTCCCCAAGGTGTATCTTATATTCATTATTAAGCAAAACGAAAATACTGAACAGACGTTTCTACATAATGAAAAGTGATTAAGTAGAGAAAACATTGATGTTTCCCAACAATGCTTAACTGTGGTTACCAGATAAAAATGAAGTTTTAAATGTGCCACAGCTCTTGACAGCCAGCCCATTTTTTTCTTCATATTTTAACTTTTATTTTTTATTGTATATGTATTATTTTACCTTAGATACAAAATTGCTGTTCTTCAAAATGCAATACTCAAATGGTTTACTCACAAAATGATTTCAGTTTAATAAATTTCTATTCCAGTATTTAAGATATTACTCGCACTTTGAACCTAATTATGCCAATTGATAACTAAATTAAACTAACAATTACATGTAGTCATTGAGTCATTACCACAGTTGTTTCCAACAGTCCAGTCATAACATGATTTATTTGTAAGTTGAGAAGCTATATGCACAGTACTATACATGTTATCATCATCCCCACACCCTTCTCCACCCCCTGGCTACCAGGCCCTCAGATATTCAACCATGCCTCCATTTAGGACTCTAAAACCTTTCCAACATCAGCAAATATCAAGCATTGAAGGGCCCATTCTCATACTCCTTTCTGCAGATCATCAATGCAGACATCAGATTGACATTTCTAGCACTGTAGTGCTTTTCTTTTATTATTATTGTGTATTTTATATCATTGAAACACTGCAATGCAAGTCCAACCAGGAACAGGTGGTACAAATGGCCATCATTGTTTGAGAGGTGAATGTGGTATGTTGATGACAGATGTAGATGAATTGAATTCACAGATCTTCCCAGCTGTGTGGTAGATGATTAGTTTAAAAAATGTGATACCAAATTTCAACTGTTAATTTTCATCACTGCTAATTTGTTATAGGTCAACAGCTTACCAATGCCAGCAGACCAAACTGACCAAAAAGTTAAACACTTCTAAGCTACAATGGTTGTAATTCAATGACTACCTGTACCAGCAAACAATTTTCACTATTTTCATGGTATTAAACTTCATTGATATGTCATTGAAAGCTTAGATCAGCAGTGCAGTACAAAGTCATTTGTAAGTAGAAAATTTTCCCTACTATGCCATGAGTGAATAAGGTTTAAATCACTGATGTGAATACTTCCTTCCATTATTGGTGAAGCTTTCAAACAAATTTGATTAGAAATAAGTGATATTGTCTTTGCATGATGTAGTGCAATCATGCAAATGAAGTGCAATGTACAGGTGACAAATGTGAGTGAAATATATAACTTTTCCAATGGATTTCATGGTAAAATGCATGGGTTTGAAAATGACTAATAATGTTAAATCCTGGGATTTTTTCCTTCTGGGAAATATTTAGATGCGTCGTGTTGACAGAAGTGGAGAAATGTTGTAAAATGAGTTTAAAAACTTAAAGCACTGGAAATTGAAAAATATTACATTTTGCCTTAATGAGCAAGTATATGAAATGCATTTAACAGTGATTCAAATTCTATTTATGCCACACATATACCAATCTGAAACTGTTTGGAATATTGCTTTCTATTCATTCTGGCAATACGTTAGCACACTCTGATTCACAGAAGTGAAAATTATTTAAAATGTTTATTTTTGCATGGGTTTCCAAACAGAAAGCACCTTAGTTTCAAAACGTTCACTTGAAACTCTAATAATCTGAAATTTCAAACTTTTCATCAACTGCAAAAAACAGTAACACATCATATTGTTATTAGTGGACTGATGCAGGAAAACGTGTAAAATGATTATAAGTTCTGGAAATTTAAAAGCCTCACCATTTCTCTCGATGTCTATGAATGGGAAATGTGTCTTGCAGTTTGTTTGTGTTGAAGCAATAACAGCACCACTTCTCATAAGCCTGTACTTTGACTTAAGACATCAAGAAAAAAGTTAATTCTCACATGTCTTTAAATGCAAACACATTTTGGTGTGAAATTTCCCACTATCTACTAAAGCAGGTGGTTGGACAATTCCTAATAATATTGCACTGCATTGAAAAAAGTAGTGAAATTTAAAAATGAAACGAATTGACTAAAAGTTCTGGGAATTGTAAAATATTTTATTCGGCATGTAAGAGAAGGTGTGGAGCTCTGGCTTGATAAGCTATGTTATAATAGTGGGTTAGGGAATAAGCCAAACAGCTATAACAGTTTACGATAACGGATTGGAAAATAAGCTAAACAGCCATTAAAACAATGCCACTTTGCAACAGAAAGGAATACAACAGTGTTAACATTCTAGCAATGTATTTACCTTCTCTGATGTGCAGTTGTGAAATGCAAGCAAAATTTCCCATTTCAGATGATTTTTGGTGAAAATCATAATGTTTTTTTTTTTCAATATCCTTATGGCACATTAAAGATACAGGTTTAAAGCCTTCTTAAAATTTGAAATCCTGATATTCTTATCCACTGGCAGTCATTCACATACATCGTTGATTGTGTCATGGTAGTGGAGAAATGTAGGAGAAGAAATATAATGAGTGAAATTTCCTTTCCTTGAAATGTTTAGCCTTTTCTCTTCATGTTTATGTAGTGGAAATTTGTTTTACTTTTTTTAATCTCCATCATAGATACACCTATTCCACTTTCTAAGCATAAGTAAAACATGTGTAATGACAATGATTGGTGTACCAGATTGCTTTCATTCTGGCAAAAATTTTAAGTTCTATCCTGTATAGGAGAGAAAATAATGCAGAAAGTGTGTTTTCCCAATAGTTTAATGGAAAAACTTTCTATTGACTTAAAATTTCTTTTGCCACATCTCAATTTTTTTAAAAGATACAGCCATGCTATGTTCCACATGGTTGAAGTATCACATTCCCTATATTGTTTCAAAAATTTACAGTTCTATGATGGATAGGAGAGAAAATTCCACATGATGTGTGTTTTTCGATTGATTTTAATAGACAAACTTTATTTTTCTTTTTGCTATATCTCAATTTCTATGAAAGCTATAGCCATGCTGTTTTGCACATGATTAAGTAACCTCTTTCCTTACATTCCTGCAAAAATCTATAGTTTCATGTTGTAAAGGAGAAAAAAAGTATCACACAAAGTGTGTGTTTTCTATTGATTTTAATGTAAAAACACCATATTTCTTTTTGCCATCTCTCAATCTGTATTAAAGCTGGTGCCATGCCGTGTTGCAAATGATTAGAGTACCTCATTCCCTACATTCTCAGAAAAATTTACAGTTATGTGTTGTAAAGGAGATAAAATATCGAACAAAGTGAGTTTTCCCTTTGATTTCAATTAAAAAAACTCAAAATTTCTTTTTGCTATATCTCAATTTCTATTAAAGCTACAGCCATGTCGTTTTGCAAATGATTGAAGTACCTCATTCCCTGCATTCTTGCTTAAATAAACAGCTCTATGTTCTGTAGGAGATAAAATATCGAACAAAGTGTGTTTTCCCTTTGATTTCAATTAAAAAAACTCAAAATTTCTTTTTGCTATATCTCAATTTCTATTAAAGCTACAGCCATGTCGTTTTGCAAATGATTGAAGTGCCTCATTCCCTACATTCTTGCTTAAATAAACAGCTCTATGTTCTGTAGGAGAGAAAATATCACACAAAGTGTGTTTTCCTATGGATTTCAATATAAAAACTCCATTTTTCTTTTTAGTATATCTCAATCCCTACTGAAGCTGAAGCCATGCGGTTTTGCACATGAATGAAATACCACATTCATTACATTTTGGCCAAAATTTTCAGCTCTATCATGTATAGGAGACAAAATTCACAAAGCGCGTTTTTCCATTGATTATAATGGATAAACTTCATTTTTCTTTTTGCTGTATCTCAATTTCTATTAAAGCTACAGCCATGCCGATTTGCAAATGATTTTAGTACCACTTTCCCAAAATTCTGGACAAAGGTTAAGATTCTATTATGCATAGGAAAGAAAATATTGCACAAACTGTGTTTTCCCAATGATTTCAATGGAAAAACTCCATTTTTTTGCAATTACTCTATTTATTATAAAGCTACAGCCATGCCGTTTTTCACGTTATTGGAGTACCACATTCCTGACATTCTGAGTGATAGTTATGATTCTATTATGTATAGGAGAGAAAATATCTCACACTTTTTTTTCCATTGATTTTAATGTAAAAACTCCATTTTTGCTTTTCCTGTCACAATTTCTATTAAAGCTACAGCCATGACGTTTTGCACCTAATAGTAGTACCTTATTCCCTACATTCTCACAAAAATTTAAAGTTCTATGTTGTATAGCAGGGAAAATATCAAACAAAGTGTGTTTTCTCATTGATTTCAATGTAAAACCATTTTTCTTTTTGCTATATTTCAATTTCTATTAATGCTACAGCCATGCTGTTTTGCACATGATTGGAGAACAACATTCCCAACATTCCGGATAAAAGTTATGATTTTATTATCTATAGGAAAGAAAAAAACGCAGAAAGCGTGTTTTCCCATTGATTTTAATGGCAAAAATATAAATTTATTTTTGCATTATCTCAATTTCTATTAGAGAAAAAACAATGCAGTTTTTCATAAGATTGAAATACCTCATTCCCTTCATTCTCGCCTAAATTTACTGTTCAATGTAGTATAGGAGAGATGTGGCACAACGTGTGTTTTCCCAATGATGTTGGAATACCTTATTCCCTACATTCACATAAGAATTCACACTTCTATGTTGTATAGGAGATGAAATATGACACAAATGGTGTTTTTATATTGATTTTAATGTAGAAACTCCGTTTTTCTTTTTCTTATATTACAATTTTTATTAAAACTACAGCCATGCCATTATTCCCTGTATTCTGGCAAAAATTTACAGTTCTATGATGCATAGGAAAGAAAAAGTACAAAGTGTTTTTTCCCAAATATTTCGTTGGAAAAGCTTCCCATTTCTTTTTGCTATACCTCAATTTCTATTTATGCTACAGCCATGACGTTTTGCTCATGATTAGAGTACCTCATTCCCTACATTATTGCAAAAATTTATAGTTCTATGTTGCATAGGGGGAAAAATATTGTACAGTGCAGGGCAGTTTTGAACATGATTGGAGTACCACATTTCCACATTCTGTCCAAAATTTGCGGCTCTATTTCACATAGGAAAGAAAACATAGGCACAAGTGATATTTTCCTATTGAATTTCAAAACTTCATATTTCTGTTTTCTATATCTTTATTTCTATTAAAGCTACAGCCATGCAATTTTGCACATGCTTTGAGTACCTCATTCCCTACATTAGGGGAAAAATTTACAATGTTATGTTGTATTGAAGAGGAAATATAACGCACAAAGTGAGTTTCTTCATTTATTTCAATGTAAAAACTTCATTTTCTTATTGCTATATCGCAATTTCTATTAATTCTACAGCCATGCCGTTTGGCACATGCTTGCACATGCCCTATTTTTTGTTGCATTGAAGAGAAAATGTTGCACAAAGGAGGTTTTTTCATTGATATTATTAAAAAAACTTAATTTTTCTTCTTGCATATCATAATTTCTATTAAAGCTACAGCCAAGCCGTTTTTCAAATGATTAGAAAACCATATTTCCTACATTCTGCCCAAAATTTGTGGTTCACTTATGTGTCGAAAAGAAAATATTGGCAAAAGTGAGTTCTCCTATTTATTTCAATGGAAAAACTCCACGCATTTTTATGCTATATATCAATTTCTATTAAAGCTACAGCCATGCCATTTTTCAAATGATTGGAATATGTCGTTCCCTAAATTCTCGCAAAAATTTTCTGTTCTCCGTTGTATAGGAGAGATAGTATCAAACAAAGTGTGTTTTCCCATTGATTTCAATGTAAAAACTCCATTTTTTTGTGCTATATTTAAATTTTATTTAAGGCTACAGCCATGCCGTTTTGCACATGACTGGAGTACCTCATTTCCTACCTTCTTGCAAAAATTTACAGTTTTATGTTGTATAGGAAAGAAAATATCGAACAAAGTGTCTTTTCCGATTGATTGCAATGTAAAAGCTCCATTTTTCTTTTGGCTATATCTCAATTTCCATTAAAGCTAAAGCCTTGCCATTTTGGACATGATTGGAGTAACGCATTCCTACATTGTGGATAAAAGTTATGATTCTATTATGTATAGGAAGTAATATATCACACAAAGTGTGATTTGTTATTGATTTTATTGTAGAAACTCCATTTTTCTTTTTGCTGTAACTCAATTTCTATTAAAGCTACAGCCATGCTGTTTTGCACATGATTGGAGTACTTCATTACCTACATTTTAGCAAAAAATTACAGTTCTATGTGGTTCAGGAGAGAGAATATTGCACAGCATGTTTTTCCATTGATTTTAATTTGAAAACTCCATTTTTCTTTTTGCTATTTCTAAATTTCTATTGAAGCTACAGCAATGCCATGTTGCACATAATTGGAGTGCCACATGACCACCATTCTGGATAAAAGTTATGATTCTATTATGTATCGGAAAGAAAATATCACACAAACAGTGTTTTCCTACCGATTTCAATGTAAAAACTATATTTTTCTTTTTGCTATATCTCAATTTCTATTAAAGCTACAGCCATGCTGTTTTGCACATGCTTGGAGTACCTCATTCACTATATTCTTGAAAAAATTGACAGTTTTATTATGTCTTGGAGAGAAAATATCGCACATTGGGCGTTTTCCAAAAACTCCACTTTTCTTTTTGCCATATCTCAATTTCTCTAAAAGCTGAAGCCATGCCGTTTGGCAGATATCTGGTGTACCAAATTCCCTACATTTTAGTTAAAATTTGCAGTTCTGTCAGTTATAGGAGACAAAATGCACAAAGTGCGTTTTCCGATTTATTTAAAATAGGAAAACTTAATTTTTCTTCTTTTTATATCTCAATTTCTTTTAGAGCTACAGCCATCCCGTTGTGCACTTGATTGGAGTATCACATTCAGTACATACTGTCTAATATTTGTGGTTCTATTAGTTATAGGAAAAAAATATTACACAAAGTGGGTCTTCTCATTGATTTATCCCAATTTCTATATCTCCCATTGCTATATCGGAATTTCTCTTAAATCTACAGCCAAACCGTTTTGCACATGATTGTAGTACCTCATTCCCTTCATTCCCGCAAAAATTTAAAATTCTATGTTGTACAAGAGATAAAATATCCCACAAAGTGGGTTTTCCCATTGATTTCAATTTTAAAACTCCATTTCTTTTTTTGCTATATCTCAATTTCTATTAAAGTTACATCCATGACGTTTAGCACATGTTTGGAGTATCTCATTTCCTACATTCTCACAAAAATTTACTGTTCTACGTTGTATAACAGAGAAAATATTGCACAAAGTGTGTTTTTCCATTGATTTAAATTTAAAAAACTCCATTTTTATTTTTTGCTATATCTCAATATTTTTTAAGCTACTGCCATGCCGTTTTGCACAGATTGGAGTACAATATTTCCTTCATTTTGCATAGAAGTTATGATTTTATTATATAAAGAAATAAAAATATCACACAAAATGTGTTATCCTATTGATTTCAATGTAAAAACTCAATTTTTCTTTCTGCTGTATCTTAATTTCTCTTAAAGCTGCAGCCAAGCCGTTTTGAAAATGATTGGAGTACCTCAGTCCCCACATTCTAACAAAAATTTTCACTACTATGTTGTTAAGGCTAGAAAGTATCGCCAAAAGTGTGTTTTCCCATTGATTTTAATGTAACAACTCCATTTTACGTTTTCCTATATCTGAATTTCTCTTAAAGCTGCAGGAATTCTTATTTGCACATGATTAGGGTACCTCATTCCCAATATTCTCGTAAAAATTTCCATTTATATGCTGTACGGGAGTCATTCTGAAAAAAAGTTATGATTTTATTACTTATATGAAAAAAAATTTGCCTGAAGTGTATTTTCCGTTTGATTTCAATGTAAACCTCTATTTTCCTTTTTACCATATCTCAATTTCTATGAAAGCTACAGACATACCGTTTTGCACATGATGGCAATACCTCATTTCCTACATTTTTGAAAAGATTTACAGTTATATGAGAGAAAATAACACACAAAGCATGTTTTCTCATTGATTATAATAGAAAAACTGAATTTTTCTTTTTGCTATATCTCAATTTATACTAAAGCTAGTTCTGAAAGCTGGATCCGAATCTTCAGAACTGGCCCTAACACCTACTCCATTAGGACATCATTTAAAAGAGGGCCAAAAAGGGACCTTAAAATCACCAAATAGACCTATTCGCTCATCTGCCTTCAGACCCTCCCAGCCTGTACTTTAAGGCAGAGAGAATTTTTCCAAAGTAGTTGGCCTCCCTAAAGTGCAGATCTCCAGAATCTCTATTTCTCGCCTAAGGCCAGAAGTAACGGACCAATCCCTTTACGAGCACTTAACTGAACTTAAGCCAGGTCATTTCCGGTAGATTTTAAAACTAAATACCAAATCTAATTTGTATTTATCATTTGTTAATTATTCTGCTGGAGAGGACACAGATTCTCTGTTCTCTGAGAAGTTGAGGCCTTCACACTCCTTAATAAGACATTTTGTAGGTAAACTGCATGACAACATGATCATAAGTAAGTTATGTTTGGATCCTTCAGGTGGCTATACAATGTCAGAGCCAGATTCGGCTTTAGACTGAGGACTCTGCCTCACCTGACTAATGACTGTAAAACTGAATATTCGTTATTATTATCAAAACGTACAGAGTATCTGCATAAACCGGGACCCTTTGTTTGCTAACATATCACTAAAAAGTTATGATATTGTAATTTTTAACAGAAACGTGGCTATTGGTTGAGATTAACTCTTATGATTTATTTCCCCCTAATTATCTTTTCTTCCCTCTTGATAAGAGTGGTAGTTACATTGGTGGATGTATCTTAATAGCTGTGAATGCACTCATACTTGGAGATAATTACCACCTGTTTAAGAGCCTATGAATTGCTCACTCTGTCCTAGCCATCTCTGTAAAGATAGCAGGGGTTGGCTGGACTACAGTAGTTGGCTGTTATTTTTCATCAGCACTTTCATCTGTGAATTTTGCCTCAATGGTTGAGAACTTTGCCGCAAATGTAGTAAATCACTTACCCATTGTGCTAATAGGAGATTTAAATGTTTCTTTAATAGACTGGGGCCACCCTATATCTTGATATCAGGGTTCATCACATTCTGGCAAGGCAAACTCTCTAATTGCCATGGCTACAACAACGAAATTGCAGCAGAGAAATACGATATTAAATTCAAGAGGTCGCCTGCTGGACCTGTGTTTTACAGATATCACCTGCAAAGTCTATGAATCAGCCCTAATGTCTAAACGTGTTGTGTATCACCCTGCATTAGGAATCACTTTCGATGGAGCCAGACTGCAAGATGCCCCCTTAGAAAGGATGACCGATTTAGATTTTGACTGGTGAAAGGGAAACTATGAGGAACTGTACCACACCCTCAGGAAAACGGACTGAAGGAGGTTGTTTCAAGCCCAAATCCTAAGGAAGCATTGGATCTTTTCTATAATCTGCTGTTTTAGGACATGACAAAGTGTATTCCTATCAAATTAATTTCCTGAAGCACTCTGGATATCCAATATGGTTTAGCAGATAACTGATTACACTTATTAAACAGAAGAAATTTTTCTCTCACAATAAGCGCCAGCATTCTACAGGTGCCTGGCAACGTTTTGTTGAATCCAGGACTAAGGTAAAACGTTTACTAATTTGGGACTTTCAGTGCTTCTTGGCTAATTTATTAACCAGGAAGAACACTTCCCCCAAACTTTTTGGCCACAATATAAGCGATTTAATAGATCAAGTCCTGAAGAAGTTTCAATATTAGTTGACGACTTTTTAATCAGTGATCCATGTGATGTCGCAAATACTTTCTGTGATTTCTTTGCAAAGTCTCTAGATAGCTCATCCTCAGCTACTAATAGTAGTACTACATATTTAGATCCACTATAACTGGCATGGAACTGCTACATATTGACTCAATTACCACTTCTGACGTCAAGGTATCAGTAAGAAAATTAAAACTAACAGTTACATTGGGTCATGATATGGTTCCTGCAGTGATTTTAAAGGCCTTTTCTGATCTTCTTTCACCTGTTTTGGGAAAGCTGTTTACTTTATATTTAAAAAGTTGATTTTTTCCTGAAATATGGAAAACAGCTCACATAATACCTCTTTTTAAAAAGGGGTCCAGATAAGATGTCACAAACTATCGTCCTATAAGTATACTGCCAGCCATCTCTAAGGCATTCCAATCAAAGCGCCATATTGATTTAATATACTTAGATTTAGGCAAGGCGTTTGATAAGGTAGCCATCCCATTATTAATTAGTAAGCTGAAGACATATGGAATGACTGGCAACTTGTTAACATTGCTGCAATGCCTCCTATCTGCCAGAGTCAATCATGTTAAAATATGCTAATCAGTGGGACAGCATCAGTTCAAACAATTTAGTGGCCTGCCACAGGGCAGTGTTTTGAGTCCCCTACTTTTCAACATTTATATAAATGATCTGTTTGATCCTGACACAGGTTGCTTAGCTTTTGCTGATCATCAAAAATTATCTAAAGTGTTAAGTAGTTGGTTGCCAGCAATTAGTCTTAACCTGTCCCTCCATGAGGTGGAACGTTGGTTGACCTCTAATGGTCTCTAACTGAATAAAGAAAAGACATTTATCTGCCATTTTTCTTGATCTGAGCTAATATTTTTATCCATATACTTTTAAAGATGGATCGTTAGTCCCTAGAGTTTTAATTTAATGGATCTGGGAGTTTATATGGACACAAAGCAAACCTTCCAAAACCATCTCCAACAATTATGTTTTAATGTAAAAAGAGCTTATTTTGTGATTTGCACTTAAGGAGGAATATATCAATTTCCTGCATTGTGCTGTGCCCTCTTTACATGCATAATTAAACCTCAAAATTTGATTGGTATATATATTGCTGGTCTGTCTGCAGCCGATCCCAAGTAATAAAACTATTTAATTTTTATGATAGAGCTACAAGAAGCTCACTGCCTATTGCTAGTCCTAAACCCAGAACCACAGGAAATTATCAATTGAATACTCTAACCTTGGATGCTACTATTTTATATATATATATATATTAGGGTAATGTTGCTCTACCGACTTTAAACTGGTCTAATAGACTGCCCACATCTACAGGGACAACTGCAGATTTCACATCCTGCCAGAGGCTTATGGCATAATTGCTTTTTTAAGTATGCTAGGGATTTAAACAACCCCACTTACCAAGCACTGAGAGACTTCAATGCTCTTGAACTATATATTGATGACCTTCTGCTATCAAAGAAGGCATTGAAGGAAAAATGAAAGGGCTTTTAGGTAAAAACTGATATGGCTTTTAGCTAAATACAGATAATGCTTTTAGACAAAATTGCTGATAATCTGAGGAACTTAGGTTAAAAAATCAATTATTTTAATGATTTACTTGTATTTTTTTTAAATGATAAAGTAATTATTTAATGAATTATACAATTTTTTGGGCACATTGTTCCATATGTATTAAAATTTTATAAATTTATTTTACCACTTTACAATTATTACTATTCATCATTTGAAAATTAATAGAGATAGTAATACACATCAGCAACTGTTGATCCTAAATCAAAGCACTTCCTTCCTTTTGGAAAGAATGCCTTCTCTCCTGCCCGTTAACCCCTTCCCATCCCTTTCCAGCCTTATAAGTGGATGGTAAGCTATTAAAAATTTAACATGCAGTTTTGCACATCATTGAAGTACCACATTCCCTGCATTTTGGCAAAAATTTGCAGTTCTATCAAGTATAGTAGACAAAATGAACAAAGTGTGTTTTCCCATTAATTTCAATGTAAAAAGAATTTTTTTCATTTTCGCATATCTGATTTTCTATGGAATCTACAGCTATGCCGCTTTGGACATGATTGGAGTACCTCATTCCCTACATTCTAGCAATAATTGCAGATCTATCATGCTTTGGACACAAAAACACAAAGTGCGTTTTCCCTTTGATATCTCAATTTCTTATAAAGGCTACAGCCTTGACATTTTGCACATGAATGGAGTACCTCATTCCCTACATTCTAACAAAAATTTACAGTTCTATGTGGTATAGGAGACAAAATATTGCACAAAGTGTGATTTTCCATTGATTTTAATTTAAAAACGCCATTTTTCTCCTTTTACTATATATCAATTTCTATTTAAAGCAACAGCCCTGCCGTTTTGCACACCATTGGGATACCTCATTCCCTACATTCTTGCAAAAATCAGCAGTTCTATGTTTCATTGGAGAGAAAATGTGTGTGTTTTTCAATTGATTTCAATGTTAAAACTCCATTTTTCTTTTTGCTATATCTCAAATTCTATTTAAGCTACAACCATGCCGATTTGCACATGATTGGAGAACCACATTCCCAACATACTGAATATAAGATATGATAC
The DNA here is from genome assembly GCA_013389805.1 of Trigoniulus corallinus. Lineage (NCBI taxonomy): Eukaryota > Metazoa > Arthropoda > Diplopoda > Spirobolida > Trigoniulidae > Trigoniulus > Trigoniulus corallinus. The sequence goes on along the minus strand of JAAFCE010009127.1, from coordinate 17,194,860 downwards.
TATTATGTATAGGAAAGTAATTATCACACAAAGTGTGTTTTTCCATGAATTTTAACTTAAAAACTCCATTTTTCTTTTTTCTATATCTCATTTAAATTAAAGCTGTAGAGATGCTGTTTTGCACACTACTACAGAACCACATTTCAAACATTTTTTTCAATACTTTTGGTCCTATTAGGTATATGAAAGAAAGTATCACACAAAGTGTGTGTTTTCCCATTATCTCAATGAAAAATTTCATATTTCTTTTAACTATATCTCAATTTCTATTAAAGCTACAGCCATGCCATTTTGCACATCATTGGAGTACCTCATTCCCTACATTCACGCAAAAATTTACAGTTCTATGTTTTACAGGAGAGAAAAGATAGCACAAAGTGTTTCTTTTCCCATTGATTTCATTGTAAAAACTCCATTTTTTTATTTGCTGTATCTAAATTTCTATCAAAGCTACAGCCATGCCTTTTTGCACATGATTGGAGTACCTCATTCCCTAAATTCTGGATAAAAGTTATGATTCTTTTATGTATAGGAAAGAAAATATCGCACAAATTGTGTTTTCTTATTGTTTTCAATGTAAAAACTTCATTTTTTCTGCTTTATCTTAATTTCTATTAAAGCTACAGTCACGCCGGTTTGCACATAATTGGAGTACCTCATTCCCTACATTTTCGCAAAAATTTATAGCTCTATGTTGTATAGGAGAGAAAATATCGCACAAAGTGTTTTTTTCTGTTTGATTATGATGGAAAAACTCCATTTTTCTTTTTGCTATATCTCAATTTCTATTAAAGATACAGCTATGCGGTTTTGCACATGATTGGATTACCTCATTCCCTAAATTCTCGTGAAAATTTCCAGTTCTATGTTGAATAGGAAAAAAATATCACAAAAGCTGCGATTTCCCATTAATTTTAATTTATAATATTTATTTCTCTTATTGCTATATCTCAGTTTCTGTTAAAGCTGCAGCAATGCCCTTTTTTCACATGATTGGAGTACAACATTCCCTAAATTCTGGCCAAAATTTGCAGTTCTATCTTGTACAAAGTGCGTTTTTCATTTGATTTCAATATAAAAACTTAATTTTTCTTTTTCCTATATCACAATTTCTATTAAGGCTACAGCCATGAAATTTTGCACATGATTGGATTACCACATTCGCTACATTCTGGTCAAAATTTGTGGGTCTATTATGTGTAGGAAAGAATATATCGCACAAGGTGTGTTTTCTTATTGATTTCAATAGAAAATCTTCAATTTTTTTGCTACATCTCATTTCTACTGAAGCTACAGCCATGCCGTTTTGCAAATGATTAGAGTACCTCATTCCCTACATTCTCACAAAAGTTTACAGTTCTATTTTGTACAGGAGAGAGGATATTGCACAAAGTGTGTTTTCTTATTGATTTCAATTTAAAAACTCTATTTGCTTTTTTGCTATATCTCAATTTCTATTAAAGCTACAGCCATACCGTTTTGCACATGATTAGAGTACCACTTTCCCTAAATTCTGTTCGAAATTTAAAGTCCTATCATGCATAGGATTATTTTAATGGAAAAACCTCATTTTTCTTTTTTCTATGTATCAATTTCTTTTACAGATGCATTCATGCCATTTTGAACATGATTGGAGTTCCACATTCCCGACATTCTGGCAAATATTTACTGTTTTATCATTGGTAGGAAATAAATTCCACAGAGTGTATTTTTCCATTTATTTCTATTAAAAAACTTAATTTTTCTTTTTGCTATATCTAAATATCTATTATAGCTACCTCTATGCCATTAGGCACATGATTGGATTACCACATTCCCTACATTCTGGCAAAAATTTACAGTTTAATGATGTATAGGAGAGAAAGTTTCATGTTTTCTTATTGATTTCAATGTAAAAACATCATATTTGTATTTTCCATATCTCCATTTTATTAATCCTACTGCCATGCCGTTTTGCACATAATTGGAGTACCAGATTTCCTATATTCTGTCCAAAATTTACAGCTCTCTCATGTATAGAAGAGGAAACGCACAATATTTGTTATCCCATTGATTTCAATAGAAAAACTTCTTTATTCTTTTCTGCTATATCACATAGGCTGCAGCCATCCCGTCTTGCACATGATTAGTGTAGTATTACATATCCAATATTGTTGAAATAATCCACAGTTCAATGATGTACAGGAAAAAATCGCAAGAAACCTTTTTTCCCATTCATTTTATTTGAAAAATTTTATTTTACTTTTTGCAATATCTCTCTTTCTATCAAAAATCTACAACTATGCAATTTGGCAAATTTTTGGAAGAGAAAATCTTGCACAAAGTGTGTTCTTCCATTGATTTCAATATAGCAACTGTATTTTTCTTTTTGCTATATCTCAATTTCGATCAAAGCTACAGCCATGCCCTTTGCACATGATTTCAGAAAAACTTTCCCTACAATCTGGCCAAAATTTAAAGTTCTATCATGTATAAAATGTATAACGCTCTTTTATACGTGATGGAACTTTAAATTTTGGCCAGAATGTAGGGAAAGTGGTTCTCCAATCATGTGCATAAGGGCATGGCTGTAGCTTTAATACAACGGACAAAGTGTGTTTTTCCTTTAATTTAAATGCAAAAACTTCATTTTTATTTCTGTTATTTCTCAATTTCTGTTAAAGCCACAACCATGGCGTTTTGCACATGATTGGAGTACCCCATTCCCGACATTCTGAAGAAAATTTACTGTTCTCTTTTGTTTAGGTGAGAAAATATCGCACAAAGTGTGTTTTCTGATTGATTTCAATGGAAAATCTTAATTTTTCTTTTAGCTATATAGTTTTGAATTTCCATTTAACCCACAGCCATTCCGTTTTGCACATGATTGGTGTATGATATTCCCTACATTCTGGCAAAAATTTGCATTCCAATTTTATATAGTTAATTAAATATCGTAGGAAGTGTGTTTTTGCATTGATTTTAATGGAAAAACTTCAATTTTCTTGTTGCTATATCTCAATTTCTATTAAAAGTCCAGAAATGCCATTTTGCCTTTATAGGATATGCCATTTTGCCTTCTTGGCGAGAATATGGGGAAAGTGGTACTCAGATCATATTCAAAATAGCATGGCTGTAGCTTTAATAGAATTTGAGATAAAGCAAAAAGAAAAATGAAGATTTTCAAACAAAATCAATGAAAAAACACACTTTGTGTGACATTTTCTTTCCTATACATAACAGAACCTTAAATTTTTGCCAGAATATTGGGAATTTAGTTCTCCAGTAATGTGCAAAGAGGCAAGGCTTTGGCTTTGGCTTTAATAGAAATTGAGATATAGCAAAAAGAAAATAGATTTTTTTCCATAGAAATCAAACATAAAACACTCTTTGTTCGTTTTCTCTCCTATTTCTGATAGGACTGAAATTTTAGATGGAATGTAGGGAATGTGGTATTTCAATCACGTGCAAAACGACATGGCTGCATCTTTAATAAAAATTGAGATATAGATAAATAAAAAATAATGATTTTTCATTTAATTCAATGGGGAAACACAGAATTGTAAATTTTTGCTAAAATGTAAAGAATGTGGTACTCCAATCATTTGCAAAAAAGCATGGCTGAATTTTTTTTTGCTATATCTCTATTATAGCAAAAAGAAAAATGCAGTTTTTCCATTGAAATTAAGGGTAAACACACTAACTGCGTTTTCTTTCCTATACATGATAAAAACATAAATTTTTTCCAGAATGTTGGAAAATCATGTGCAAAAAGGAATGGCTGTAGATTTAACAGAAATTGAGATATAGCGAAAAGAAAAATTAATATTTTCTATTTGAATCAATAGAATATATCACTTTGTGCAATATTTTTTTTCTATGCATAATAGAACCTTAAGTTTTTGCCAGAATGTCGGGAATGTGGTACTCCAATCATGTGCTGAGAGGCATGGCTGTTGATTTAATAAAATTGAGATATAGCAAAAAGAAAATGAAGCTTTCCATTCAAATCAATGGGAAATCATCTTCGTGCGTTTTATCTGCTATACATGATAAAACATAAATTATGGCTAGAATGTGGTACTCCAATCATGTGCAAAGAGGCATGGCTGTAGTTTTAATAGAAACTGAGATACGGCAAAAAGAAAATCATGATTTCCAAAAAAATCAATGGGAAAACACACTCCGTGCGATATTTTCTCTGCTATACATCATAGAACAGTAAGTTTTTGCCAGATAGTATGGAATGTGGCACTGCAATCATGTGCAGAACGGCATGGCTGTAGCTCTAATAGAAATTGGGATTATACAAAAACAAAACTGAAGGTTTTCCTTTCAAATCAATGGGAAATCACACTTTGTGCAATATTCTCTCCCCTCTATTAAGTAGAACCATAAATTTTTGCCAGAATTTTGGGGATGTGCTACTCCAGAATGTGGGGAATGTGGAACTCCAATCATGTGTAAAACGGCATGGCTGTAGCTTTAATTGAAGAAGATATATAGTAGATAGAAAAATGAAGTTTTTCCATTAAAATTAATGAAAAAACGCACTTTAAGCATTATTTTCCCAGCTCTGCATTATTGAGTGGTAAATTTTGGCTAGAATGTAGAGAATGTGGTACTTCAATCATGTGCCAAGCAGCACAGCTGCAGCTTTAATAGAAATTGAGATATCATGAAAGGAAAAATTAAATTTTCTTATTCAAATGAATATGAAAACACATGGTGCAATATGTTCTTTTCTATACATAACAGAACTATAAATTTTTTTCAGAATGTTGGGAATGGTGCAAAATCGCATGGCTGTAGCGTTAATGGAAATTGAGATATAGCAAAAAGAAAATTGAAGTTTTTCTATTGAACTGAATGGTAAAACACAACTTGTTCAATATTTTGTTTCCTATATAAAATAGAACGGTGAATTTTTGCAGGAATGTTGGGAAAGTGCTACTTTAATCATGTGCAAATTGCCATGGCTGTAGCTTTAAAAAATACTGAAAAATAGCAAAAAGAAAAATGAAGTTTTTCCATAGAAATCAAAGTTAAAACACACTTTTTCCGATATTTTCTCTCCTATATAAATTAGAAAAGTAAATTTTTGCCAGAATGTAAGGAATATGGTACTCCAATGATGTTAAAAATGGAATTGCTGTAGCTTTAATACAAATCGAGATATAGCAAAAAGATAAATGAGGTTTTTCAACTGTAATCAATGGGAAAACACAAATTATACAACAGTAAATTTTCTACAGAATTTAGGGAATGTTGTACTACAATCAGTTGCAATACGCCATTGCTGTATCTTTAATAGAAATTGAGATATAGCAAAAAGAAAAATGAAGTTTTTTCATTGAGTGAATAGAAAACACACATTGGGTGATATTTTCCCTCCTATGCAAAGTTGAAGAGTAAATATTTCCCAGAATGTAGGGGATGTAGTACTCCACTCACGTGCAAAGTGGCATTTCTGTAGCTTTACTGGAAAATAAAGTATGGCAAGAGGATAAACAAAGTCTTTCCATTCAAATCAAAAGGAACCCAAACTAATATTTGATATATTTTCTTTCCTATACGTCTTTCCTATACGTTTTGCCAGAATTTTGGGAATGTGGTAATTTAATCATGTGCCAAGTGGCATTGCTCCAGCTGTAATAGAAATATAAAGATATTAAAAAGAAAAATTAAGTTTTTCAATTAAAATCAATGAGAAAACACACTTTGTGCGATATTTTACTTCCTACATAATATAGAAGTGTAATTTTCCGTCAGAATGTAGGGAATGTGATTTTCCAATCATGTGCAAAACGGCATGGCTGTTGTAACAAAAGAAATTGAGGTATAGTGAAAAGAAAAATGAAATTTTTCCATTGAAATTAATGGGAAAACACACTTTGTGCGATATTTTCTCTCCTATTTAAATTAAAACGGTAAATATTTTCGAAAATATTTGGAAAGTGGTACTCAAATCATGTGAAAAACGGCATGGCTGTACCTCTAATAGGTACTCTAATAGGTACAGCCATGCCGTTTAATAGATTTTGTTTAAAATCAATGTGAAAACACAATTTGTGCATTTTTAATCCTAAACATGATAGAACTGTAAATTTTGGCCAGAATGTAGGGAATATGGTACTCCAATCATGCAGTTTAAAGACATGATGATTGCTTTTCGAAATGATGGGAGTGCCTTATTTTCAATATTCTGGCAAAAATTTACAGTTCTATTTTAATTAGGAGAGAAAATATCACACAAAGTGTGTTTTCCCAATTTATTTCAATGGAAAAATTTCATTTTTTTTGCTTTATCTTAATTTCTATAAAAGTTACAGCCATGCCGTTTTGCACTTTATTGGAGTACCACATGTATAGGGGAGAAAATGCACAAAGAATGTTTTCCCATTGATTTCAATGGAAGAACTTGATTTTTCATTTTGCTATATCTCAATTTCGATCTACCATGGTGGCGTAGTGGTTAGCTCACTCGTCAACTATGCCAGTAGTTATAGGTTTGATACTCCACCATGGTAAGTTGGCTACTGCCCAGCAAGAGAGAAGCCATGAGTGTGCCTTCTTTTGGATGAGAAGTAAAACCAAGGTCCCGTGTGGGTTTACGTTGGAACTTGAACATAAAAGAACCCTCTCTACTATGCAACGGGTAGATAAGGCAAAAATGTGTAGGTGCTCGCCCCCTGGCGTCTGTAGCATTCCCCAACGAACACTAGACTGACGATAAATAAACGTAGGGGTGCAGCTTTGGTCGGCAACTGGCTGCAAAAAAAAACTATGTCCAATATGTCACTCTGTGTCCATTCAAAGGGACAAATGGGTACCCGACCCTGCCATTGGTGAGAAAAGGGTCAGGAGTAGCTTGCTTTGCTATATCTCAATATCTATTAAAGCTACAGCCATACCGTTTTGCACATGATTGGAGTACCTCATTCTCTACCTTCTGGCTTAATTTACAATTATATTATGTATAGGAGAGAGTGATTTTATCATTGATTTCAATTGTTGATATCATTGATTTCAAAGTGTTTTTATCATTGATTTCAATTGAAAAACTTCATTTTTCTCTTTTGCTATATCTAAATTTGTTTGAAACCAACAGCAATGCCCTGTTGCACATGATTGGAGTACCTCATTCCCTACATTCTCAAAAATATTTACAAATCCATGATGTATTGGAAAGAAAATATCGCAAAAAGTGTGTTTTCCTATTGATTTCAAAGTAAAAACTAAAGTTTTCCTATTGCTATATCTCAATTACTATTAGAGCTAACGCCATGCCATTTTGCGCATGATTGGAGGACCCCATTCCCTATATACTCGCAAAAACATACAGTTTTATGTGGCATGGAAGAGAAAATATCGCAGAATGCGTTTTTTTATTGATGTCATGTATATACTCCATTTTAATTTTTCTATTTCTTAATTTCTATTAACGCTTCAGTGATGTCGTTTTGCACGTGATGGGAGAACCACATTCCCTAATTCTAACCAATATGTGAAGTTCTATCATGCATAGGAGACAAAAAACATGTCGCACAATATGGGTTTTTCCATTGATTTCAATGTAAATACTCTATTTTTATTTTTGCTATATCTCAATTTCTTTTAAAGCTGCAGCCATGCCATTTATCGCATGATTGGAGTACCACATTCTAGCCAATATTTGCAGTTCTATCATGTATAGGAGAAAAAATGCACAAAGTTTGTTTTCCCATTGATTTCAAAGAAAGAACTTCATTTTTTTTCTGCTAAATCTCAATTTCTATTTAATGCATATGCCATGTCGTTTTGCACGTGATTGGAGTTTTCTGCTTTCTATTAAAGCTACAGTCATGCCGTTATGTACATGATTTCGTGTACCTCTGTGTACCAATTCTCTACATAGTGGCAAAAATTTACAATTCTATCTTGTAGAGGAGGGAAAATAGCGCAGAAAGTGTTTTTCTATTGATTTCATTGGAAAAATTTGATTTTTCGTTTTGCTATATCTCAATTTCTGTTAATGCTACAGCAATGGCATTTTGCATGTTATTGGATTACAAAATTCTAACATTCTGGCAAAAATTTACAGTTCAATTTTATATAGGAGAGAAAATCGCACCATGAGTTTTCTTATTGATTTCAATTTACAAACTCCATTTTTTTTTTGCTCTAACACAATTTCTATTAAAGCTACAGCAATGCCGTTTTTCAAATTATTTTAGTACCATATTCCCAACATTCCAGAAGAAAGTTATGACTCTATTATGTATAGGGGAGAAAATATCACACAGTGTGTTTACAATTTATTTTAATGTAAAAACTCCATATTTTGCTATATCTCAATTTCTATTAAAGCTACAGCCTTGCCATTTTGCACATGATTGAAGTACCTCATTTCCTACATTCTTGCAAAAAATTTACAGTTCTACGTTGTACAGGAGATAAAATATCGTACAAAGTGTGTTTCCTGATTGATTTTAATGTAAACACTCCAATTTTCTTTTTGATATATCTCAATTTTTATTAAATCTACAGCCATGACGATTTGCGAATGATTGGAGTACCACATTCCCAACATTCTTGAAAAAGTTAAGATTGCATTAGGTATAGGAAAGATAATTTTGCACAAAGTGTGTTTTCTTTTTGCTATATGTTAATTTCTATTATGGCTACAGGCATGCCATTTTGCACATGATTGGAGTACCTCATTCCCTTCATTTTTGCAAAAGTTTACAGTTCTATGTTGTAGAGGTGAGAAAAAATTGCACAATGTGTGTTTTCTAATTGATTTCCATGAAAAAACTCTATTTTTCTTTTTACTATATCTCAATTTTTTAAACCTGCAGCCATGCAGGTTTGCACATGATTGGAGTACCTCATTCCCTATATTATCCCAAAAATTTACAGTTCTATGTTGTATATGAGAGAAAATATACCACAAAGTGTGTTTTCCCAATGAATTTGGCTATATCTCAATTTTTATTAAAGCTACAGCCATCACGTTTTGCACCAGTTAGAAGTAGCTCATGGCCTACATTCTCACAAACATTTACATTTCTATGTCGTATAAGAGAAAATATGGCACAAAGTGTGTTTTTCTATTGATTTAAATGTAAAAATTATTTTTTATTTTGCTCTACTTATTCTGGAGTACCATATTCCCAACATTCTAGAAAAAAGTTATGACTCTATTATGTATAGGGGAGAAAATATCACACAGCATGTTTCCAATTTATTTTAATGTAAAAACTCCATTTTTTGCTATATCTCAATTTCTATTAAAGCTACAGCCTTGATGTTTTGCACATTATTGAAGTACCTCATTCCCTACATTCTCGAAAAAAATTTACAGTTTTACGTTGTATAGGAGATCAAATATCGTACAAAGTATGTTTTCTTATTGATTTAAATGGAAATTACTACAATTAAATCTACAGCCATGCCATTTTGTAAATCGTTGAGTACCACATTTCCAACATTCTGGCAAATATTTATTTTTGTATTATGTATAGGAAAGAAAATGTCGCACAAAGTGTGTTTATTTTTTGATCTGGCAGCACTGCTAGGTTGGTTAGTTATGTGTCATATTGTTCTTTCTAGTAATCGTTTTAAAAATTTTTGTGAACTTATAGGTTGGATTATTTTATTATAAGTATTTGGCTTAGATATTGGTGACTGTGTTTTGGCGGGTCTGGCCTATGGCTGGGCATCACTGACCAGAATCTGAGGTCAGGTACTTGCCAGTAGGCTTACGACATTTTTAAGCAAAGCGGCTGTATAGTCATCTGCTCTTTTGTCATAACCATCTGATAAGGGGTGCAGAGGCGTCTGAAGGACCTGTTTGCTGTTGTCAACGTGATGGCGTCTCAAGTGTTGTGTTTAGTTTGTGGGAAAGACATCTAGCCAAATAACTCCACTATTAAATGTATAATTTTCATGAAAAAGTCACATACTGATTGTCTAAATGTAATGCTAAATGAGGCTCAGCTAGTTTGTGAGGGACAGCTAGTTTTAAATGTAAGGGTAGCCTATCAGTCTATGAAAAAAATACTCCTGTTAAAGCAGGCCACTCATTTTCACTGGAATTGGATCTATCACCTGATAATCAACTAACACTTTCTAATCTCAAATCCTCACTATCTACCACAATAACCAAGGTGATCACTGAGAGTTTGAAGACAGTCTTTGAACTAACCAAGATTCTATTTGAGTAGGTGGCATCAAATGAGATGGTGGTCCAGAAATTGAAGTTGCTATGGTCTTATATTTCAAAACTGGTGGGGGTCATGCCAAAAAAGGCTACTAACACTAAGTTTGAAAAATCCTATGCTAACGTGCTTCAGCTGGTAACCCTAAGCCCTCAAATCCTCAGTACCATTGGTTATAAACTGTACAGTTTAAGGCTGGCAGTGAGGTTGAGAGTGTAGGGCCAGCCCATATTTGTCATAAAAGCCAAGGTTTTTTGGGTGCTACCCAGAGTCACCCCATAGTCGCAGTAATTTCAGGGTTGGGTGCCTTTCCTTATCTTGGAGCGCCTCCTAAAACTGCAGCAATTAAAACTTTTGTGACACGTTTAAACCCTAAGTTTGAAAGAACATAAAGCAGGGTGGCACAACAGATTATAGAATTATATACAAAATTTGGCACATATTCTTCTTTCCTTATTTAACATTTAGAATGTGATGCCAAATTCTTGTTTCCACCTGAGTTATGGCTTACTAATTTGCTTGTTAAGTGCTTTGTGGGTAAGGTTGATGGCAACATGTGAAGGATCATTTTAATAAGTAAAGCCCTACTTCATCCTTTACAAATAGTAATAGAATCATTAAAGGGAGAGAGGTAAGCCCCATCACAAAGCCAGTGTAATGTCATCTTATCTGAATATGAATATGTATTATCAGAATATCTGGAGCCTTCAATTTAAATGTTACTCATTTGTGACAAACTTATCTGTTGAAACATATAATGTTATTGTCCTGACAGAAACCTGGTTCTCTTAAGAGATAAACTCTTCCAATTACTTTCCACCAACTTTCTAGGTGTTCCAAAAGGAGAAGCTAGCTTCTTATCTTGGAAGTGGTTTTTTTGATAGCAGTCAACATGAATACTGTTGGGGAGAAGGCTTATGTCAATGAGCAGCTGAGTATACCTGGGTATATCAATATTGATGCCAAATGTAGAGCTTATCTCACTCTTTGTTACTTTTCCCCTGCCCTGACAGTTGCTGAATTCACTGCATCCATTGAAGCTTTAGCTACAAATTTGGTCTCTTGCTCTGTGGACTCTAATGTCCCACTGAATGAGTGGACCACTCCCATTTCCATTTATTTAGACTTAACCGACAGGAGCAAAGCTACTGCCTTGATTGCCTTGGCAGGTGTCACAAAATTTCATCAATTATATATGATCTACAACCATAAATGGCGTTTACTGTATCTATGCTTCAGTGACTTACCAGTGTTATTGGAGGAGGCACCTCCTCTTTCAAAATTGGATGGCCATAATCCTTCCTTGCATCTCTATCTTTAGCTCACGTATGTTTGCTCAAACATCAGTTCATTTAAACCTTGCTGGTGTTACAATTGGGTCAGAGGTAATTATGTACATTTATAACGTCAATTACAAACAGCAAATTGGGTAAACCTATAACTTTTAGAGGATCCTGAGGCAAGAGTTGACTCTTTCTACCAGTCCCTCCAGAAAGCTATATCAGACTGTATTGCAGTCAAGCATCCACAGATGAAACGCTCATAGTATTCCTCCTGGTTTAGTTTTGAAGTAATAAGGCTGATTAAGCTTAAACGCTGCCTTTAGAGCAGAAATAAACGTCATCCCTCTCCCTCAAGATCCCAGCAGTTTTCTAGGCTCATAGGTCTGGTAAAACAGATGTTGATTGGAGACCAACGTCAGTTTATGGCTAACATGGCTGCTAGCCATAACTCATCAAAACGTTTTTGTCCACAATACAACAGATTGTCAAGGCAACGTTATTATAGTTTGGCTCTGTGCATTGATGGCCATCTTGTCACTAACCAATTGAAAATAGCTTAGATATTGTGATCATTTTAGACAACTTGCAAGAAGTGGCTCACCCCAGTGCCTAGGAAACAATTATCCTTGCATTTTACTGGATGAAGAGGTGAGTCTCAATTTCAAAAGTATATCCATATCTGAGGTGTATTGCTATTGGAAGGTTGCACTCCTCATTTACCTTAGGCTGTGATGGTATTCCTTAACTTCTTATCAAGGCTTCCTGTGACCTAACGTCACCTATCCTAGCAGAGAGTTTTAACTTCTCATTACAAACTCATACAGTTCCTCAGATTTTGATGACTTAATAAATTACCTATTTATGAAAGTGGATTGAGGGCAAGTATGGCCAATTACCACCCAATTTCAATTTTATCACCTTTTGCAATGATTTTAGAAAAGATGATTTGGGCTGAATTGGTTCCTTAGAGTAGAAGATTTTTACATCCTGCCTGACATGGTTTTCAAGCCAATAAGTCAACTGAATTAAATTTATTGATGCGCATTGACAATATAACTAATGCATTTCAAAAAAGGCGCTAGTTAGATGTACTATATTTAGATATCTCTAGAGCCTTTTGATGCAGTATATATTACATGACTATTGAAAAAATTTGGAATTGTATGGCTTATCTGGAGATTTACACAGTTTCATAGGACGTTATTTAGCAGAACTTAACAACTATGTTAAAATTTCAGCCAGAATAATACTAACAAGTGATGGTTGTTCCTCAGGGCAGTACCATAAGCCCATTAGTATTTAATATTTACATTAATGATCTTTTTGCCAAACTTAGCATCAAGATCATTCTTTTACCATTCACTGAAGACCTGAAGCTATCTAAAGAGGTTGTTAATGTGGATAATGCCAGAGTCCTAAATGATTCCATCCGAGTAGTTGAACAATGGCTGTTGTCAAATAACCTGTCGTTAAATTAAATCAAATCTGCAATTATAACTTTTCACTGGACATGTTCCCCTATACTAAACCCCTATTCATTCTTGAATGGGGTACACGTTACATGTATAATGTTGATAACACATTTGGGCATAGTTCTTGATACAAAATTAACATATCAGCTACATCTTCAGCAGTTATATTTAAACGTAAAAAGGATCTAGGCTGTTGTGGAGAATTTTAGGGGTATGTATTTATTTCCAGGACTTAAGTCCTGGTTATTTGATCGGCTAATTAAACCAATCATTACTCATGGGCTTATGTGTTGGTCTACATGTGACCATTCCTTACTGTTGAAATCGGTGAAGTTGCATGACAAAGCATTAGACATTGATCCAGCCCAAGATAGTAACATAACAATATCTATGAATATCCCTCAAATGGAGGTTCTATCACTCAGAAATCTTATTATATATTCTAGGATTGTTTGGATTCACCGCCTATAGGATAACAAAATAAATTACCCACATTTACTTAACCGATTGTGTATGAGTTCCAAGTCGCAGTGCACATCAAAAGCAATTTTTGCTGTTGCAGGAGACTTGAGGAAACCAATATATCAGGCATAACGTGACTTTAATAGTCTCACACTGGGTATTGATGATTTATCTAAACCCCTATATATTTTAAAACGAAAAGTGAAATCTTATCTAAGCAATGCATTGAAATAGGGATGAAAAATCTGGTGCTGTGTGGGTTGGCTTGTTGGGTAAGATAGTTGTTATTAATATTTATTTTCATAGGTGTCTTAAGGTCAGAATTCTGATTACTGTATTAAGATATTAGGATTTCATTTTTATTCCGTTTTTTCTTTTCTTTCTATCTAATTTTAGATAATTTTCTCTAAATTTATTTTACATTGGCATTTTTAAATTTTTTTTGCTATTTTCATACCACATTCCCTACATTCTGGCCAAAATTTCCATTTCTATCATGTGTTGGGGAGAAAACGAACATTTGGAAAAACTTCATTTTTCTTTTTGCTATATCTAAATTTCCATTAAAGCTACATCCATGCTTTTTTCCACATGATTATAGTACCAAATTCCCAACATTCTGGCAAAAATTTACAGTTTTATTTTTGTATAGGCAAGAAAATATCGCACAAAGTGTGTTTTCCTATTGCTTTCAATGGAAAAACTTCATTTTTTTTGCTTTATCTGAATTTCTATTAAATCTATGAAGCGTTATTTCACATGATTGGAATACCACATTCCCAAAATTCTGGGAAAAATTTATTGTTGTATTATGTATAGGACAGAAGATATCACACCAAATGTGTTTTCTAATTGATTTCAATTGAAAAACTTTATATTTTTTTTTTTTATATCTCAATTTCTAATAAAGTTACAGCCATGCAGTTTTTAACATTATTGTAGTACCTCACTCCCTACATTGTGGACAAAATTTACAGTTTCAATATGTATAGGAGAGAAAACTCATATCATGTGTTTTCCCATTCATTTCAATGGAAAAACTTCATTTTTTTCTCTTATATCTCAATTTCTATTAAAAATACCGCCATGCTGTTTTGCACATGATTAGAGTTCCACATTTCCTACATTATGAAAAAAATTTACAGTTCAACTTGATGTAGGAGAGAAAATATTGCACGAAGTGCGTTTCCCATTGTAATCAATTAAAAAACTTATTTTTTCTTTTGCTATATTTAAATTCCTATTAAAGCTACTGCTCTGCCGTTTTGCACATGAGTGGAGTACCACATTTCCGCATTCTTGCTAAACTTTACAGTTCTACCATGCATAAAAGAAAAATCGCAGAGAGCTTGATTGGAGTACCATGATTGGACATGATTGGAGTACCACATTGCTACATTCTGGCAAAAATGGTTCTTAAAGTTCTGTGGTCTTAAAGTTCTGTGATGTATAAGAGGGAATATATCGCACAATGTGTGTTTTCCTATTAATTTTAATTAAAAAACTTAATTTTTCATTTAGTTGTATCTCAATTTCTATTAAAGCTACAGCCATTCCATTTTGCAAATGATTCGAGTACCAATTTCCCTACATTTTGGCAAAAATTTTCAGTTCTATTTTATATAGAAGAAAAAATGTCGCACAAAGTGTATTTTCCCATTGATTTCAAAGGTGAAACTTTAATTCTCTTTTGCTATATCTTAATTACTAATAAATCTACAGCCATGCCTATTTGCAGTTGATTGGAGTACCACATTCTCAACATTCTGGCAAAAATTTATGTCTCTATTATGTATAGGAAGCAAACTCTCACATGAAGTGTTTTCTTATTGACTTCAATAGACAAACTTCATCTCTCTTCTTGCAATATGTGAATTTCAATTAAAGCTAAAGCCATGCCATTCTGCAAAAAAGATGGTTTCCACATTACCTTCCTTGAAGAAGAAGTAACAGTTCTCTGATGTATAGTATAGAAAAAAAATCTGATTGATTTCAAAGGAAAATTTTTTTTGAAATATCTTAATTTCTATTGAAACTACAGCCATGCCAATTTGTAAATGAATGAAGTACCACATTCTCTACATTATGGAAAAAGCAATCAGTTCTGTGATATTTAGGAGAGAAAATAATGCACAAAGTGTGTTTTCAAAAATGGAAAGCCACCTTTCCTACATTTTGGGAAAAATTGAGTGTTCTATGATGTAAAGGAGTGTAAATAACGCACAAAATGAGTTTTCCCATTGATTTCATTGAAAGAAATTTCCTGTTTTGCAATATCTCAAATTGTTTTAAAACTACAGCCATGCCCTTTTGCATAGGCATAGAGTACAAATTCTCTACATTCTGCCAAAAATTTACAGTTCTACAGTGCACAGGAGAGAAAATACTGCTCAAAGTGTGATTTCCCAATGAATTAAATAAAAAAAACTTCCTTTTTTTGTTATACTTAAATTCCTAATTAATCTCCAGTGACGCCATTTTGCAATTGAATTAAGTGCCACATTTACTACATTCTGGTGAAAAGTTACAGTTGTAAGATGTACAGGAGAGAAAATAATGCACAAAGTGTGTTTTGCTAATTATTTCAATGGAAAAACTTTGTTTTTGCAATATTTTAATTTCTATTAAAGCTACAGCTATGCCACTTTACGATGGCAAGAACTACCCCATTTCCTGCCCTCTGAAAAGAATTTACCGTTTTCGATTTATATGAGAGAAAATAATACACTAAGTGTGTTTTCCCATTGATTTCAATGAAAAAATTTCATTGTATTATAATATCTAAATTTCTATTAAAGCTACAGTCATGCCATTTTTCAAAGGCAAGGAGTAGCACATTCTCTAAAGTTTGGCAAAATTTACAATTGTTTGATGTTTCATGGAGAAAATAATGCACAACATGAGTTTTCTTTCATAGAGTACTGCATTCCCTACATTCTTACAAAAATTTACAGTTCTATGATGAATAGGAGTGGAAATACCACACCGTTTTTTATTATTGATTTCAATGGAAAAACGTTATTATTTGTAATATCTCAATTCTATTAAAGGTATAGCCTTCCAGTTTGGCATAGGCATGGAGTACAGCATTCTCCAGATTCTGGCCAAAACTGACAATTGCGGGATGTTTAAGAGAGAAAATAGTGGTTTTCATTGATATTAATAGAAAACGATATTTTGCCATATCTCAAATTCTATTATAGCTAAACCCACGTAATATTGCTCAGGAATGGATTACAAAATTCTCTACAAACTAGCAAAAATTTTCACAACAAACACAAAAGGGATTTTTTTAATAATGAAGTAAACTTCCAATCTACAATCTTATTTCCTACCAATTTCATTGTATTTTACAAATGAGGACTCTATGAGTATGTTAATTGGATTTCCGCAGTGTACAAAATGCTTATTAGTCTGCAAATGTAGTTGAAGTGAAAACGAAATAACAGCTTTAATTCTCACCTCCTATGTGCCAATAAGCCACGCAATATATTGGCATGTACTTAGGCTAATACTAATATTGGGGTGGCGTAATTGCATGTTCTTTACCAGATTTTCATAGTCTCCACACTTAATGCACTCTGAATTTTTGGCAGCTTTTACCAATCCAAATCTATCTCAAAAACATACATATGAGTGCTGCACTTTTTTGTTCACACACTTTCATTACCCATGTGAAGGGTCTACATATGACAATATTGCAACATTTATTGGTTACAAGTTATCAAAAAAGCAACTCCTAACCCTTTTCCCGCCTATGGCAGGGTCGGGTACCCATTTGTCCGTCTGAATGGACACAGGGTGATATATTGGACATAGTTTTTTCTGCAGCCGGTTGCCGGCAAAAGCTGCACCCCTACACTTATTTATCGTCAGTCTAGTGTTCGTTGGGGAATGCTACCGACGCCATGTTTATGTATAGCAAGTTTGTTTTACTTTTTTTAATCTCCATCATAGCTACGCCTATGCCATTTTCTTGCAGCCCTTAAGTATAGCATGTGCAATAACAATGATTGGTGTACCACATTGCATACAACCTGGCAAAAATTTTCAGTTCTATCCAGTATAGGAGACAAAATAATGCAGAAAGTGTGTTTTCCCAATAATTTCAAAGGAAAAACTTCATCTTTTGCAATATCTCAATTTATATTAAAGATACAGCCATGCTTTTTTCGACATGGTTGGAGTATCACATTCCCTACATTGTGGCAACAATTTACATTCCATTGATAAGAATAGAAAAACTTCATTTTCCTTTTTGCTATATCTCAATTTCTATTTAAACTACAGACGTGCCGTTTTGTACATGATTGGAGTACCAGATTTCCTACATTCTGGAAAAAATTTAGAGTTCTGTCATGTCTAGGAGAGAAAATAATGCCAAAAGTGATTTTTCCTATTGAATTCAATGTGAAAACTTTATGATTTTTTTTGCGAAATCTTAATTTCTATTAAAGCCTAGCCATGCAGTTTTGCACAGAATTGGAGTTTCACATTACCTACATTTTGGAAAAAATTTGCAATTCTATGATGTATAGGAGGGAATATATCGTTCAAAGTGTGTTTTCTCATTGATTTTCATAAAAAAACTTCATTTTTCTGTTTGCTATATCTCAATTTCTGTTGAATCTCCAGCCATGCTATATTGAACATGATTAGAGTACCACATTCCCGGCATTCTGGCCAAAATTAATTGTTCTATTATGTATAGTAGAGAAAATATGACACCAAGTGCGTTTTCCTATTAAATACAATGGAAAAACGTAATTTTTTTTGCTTTATCTCAATTTCTATTAAAGCTACAGCCATGCCGTTTTACAGATGATTCATGTAACACATTTCTTAAGTTCTGAAAAAAATTATGGTTCTATTATGTATAGGAGAAAAAATAACGCACAAAGTGTTTTTCCCTATTGATGTCAATGGAAAAACTTAATTTCTATTAAAGCTGCAGCCATGCCGCTTTTCACATGATTTGAGTACTGCATTCCCTGAATTCTGGCCAAAATTTACATTTCTATCATGTATAGGAGAGAATATATCGCACAAAGTGTGTTTCTGCATTTATTTCAATGGAAAAAATTAATTTTTCTTTCTGCTTTATTTAAATTTCTATTAAAGCTACAGCCATGCTATTTTGCAAATCATTGGAGTACCACATTCCCTACATTCTGGGTAAGAATTACAGTTCTTTCATATATATCAGAGAAAACGCAAAAAGAGCGTTTTCCCATTGATTTCAGTGGAAAGAACTTCATTTTTCATTTTGCTATATCTCAATTTTTATTAATGATTAAGCCATCGCGTTTAGCACGTGATTGCAGTACCACATTCTATGCATTTCGATAAAATTTACAGTTCTATCATTTATAAGAGAGAAAACGCACAAAGTGTGTTTTCCTATTGATTTCAATGGAAAGAAATTAATTTTCCTTTTTGCTACATCTCAATTTCAATAAGAGCTACAGCTATTAAGTTTGGCACATGATTGCAGTACCAATTTCTCCACATTAAAGGAAAAATTTATAGCTTTATTTTAAAAAGGAGAGAAAATATTACACAAAGTATGTTTTTTATTTCAATGTAATAATATCATTATTTAATTTGTTACATCTCAATTTCCATTAAATCAACAGCAATGATGTTTTTCCCGAAGATAAGAGTTCCCCATTCCCAACATTCAGGAAAAAATTATTGGTCTATTATATATAGGAAAGAAAATATCGGAGAAAGTGTGTTTCCATTGATTTCAATGAAAAAACTTCATTTTTCTTTTTGCTATATCTCAATTTCTATTAATGCTAAAGTCATGCCGTTTTGTGCATCATTGGAATACCATATACGAAACGTTCTGGAAAAAATTCTCACTTCTCTGATGTACAGGAGATAAATATCGCATGAAGTATGTTTTGCTATTAAATTCAATAAAAAATCTCTATTCATTTCTGTTTGCTATAGTTCAATTTCTATTTATGCGGCATCCATGCCGTTTTGCACATGATTGCAGAGCCACATTCCCTACATGCTTGACAAAATTTTTACTTCTATCATGTATAGTAGAGAAATCGCACAAAGTGTGTCTTCCCTTTCATTTCAAAGAGCAACTTCATTTTGCTTTTTTTCATATCTCAATTTCTATTTAAGCTACAGCCATGCCATTTTGCACATGATTGGAGTACCCCATTCCAAACATTCTGAAAAGAATTTGTGGTTCTATTATGTATGGGAAAGAAATATCACACAAAGTGTGGTTTCCCATTAATTTCAATAAAAAGACTCCTTTTTTTCTTTTTTTCTTTTTTCCTTTTTTTATCCATTAAAGCTTTAGCCAAGCTGTCTTGAAAATGATTGAGGTACCACATTCCCAATATTTGGCCAAAAATTTATTGTTCTAGTTTATATAGGAGAGGAAATATCACACAATGTGTGCTTTCGCATTGTTATCAATTAACACTCCAGCCATGCCATTTTGCACGTGATTGTAGTTCCATATTCTCAACATTCTGGTAAAAATATATGGGTCTATTATGTAAGGAGAGAAAATAACACACGAAGAGTGTTTTCAAATTAATTACAATTGAAAAACTTCATTAATCATTTTGCAATATCTTAATTTCTTTTAAAACTACAACATGCCATTTTGCACATCATTGGAGTACCAAATTATCTACACTCTGTACAGTTCTATCATGTATAGGAGAGAAAAGGGACAAAGTGTGGTTTTCCATTGATTTTAATGGAAATACTTATTTTTTCTTTCTGCTATATCTCTATTTCTTTAAAAGCTTCAGCAATTCCTGTTTGCACATGATTGGAGTACAACATTCGTAACATTCTGGCAAACATTTATGGTTCTATGCTGTATAGGAGAGAAAAAAAATTGCACAAAGTGTGTTTTCTTATTGAATAAAATGGAAAAACGTCATCTTTCTTTTTGCTATATCTTAAGTTCTATTAAAGCTATAGCCATGCCGTTTTACACATGATTGGAATACCACATTCCCTACATTCTAGCAAAAATTTACAGTTCTATAATATATTGGACAGAAACCGTGCAAAGGAAGTTTCAATAGCAGAACTTCATTTTTCTTTTTCCAATATCTCAGTTTCTATAAAACTACAGCCATGCCGATTTGCACATTATTGGAATACCACATTCCGTACATTCTGGCCAAAATTTATAGTTCTATCATGTATAGTAAAGAAAATATTGCGTAAATTGTGTTTTCTCATTGATTTCAATAAAAGACTTCATTGTTCAATTTTGCTTTATCTAAATTTTTATTCAAGCTATAGCCATGCCATTTTGCACATAAAAGGAGTTCCACATTCCCAACATTCTAGAAAAAATTCACTGATCTATAATGAATAGGAGAGAAAATATTGCACAAACTGTGGAAAAACTCCAATGGAAAAACTTCATTTTTCCTTTTGAAACATCTTAAATTCTATTAAAGCTACACCGATGCCGTTTTGCCCATGATTGGAGTACCACATTCAATAAATTTTGGCCAAAATTTAGAGTTCTATCATGTATAGGAGAGAAAATAACACACAAAGTGTATTTTCCCATTGATTTCAAAGGATAAACTTTATTTTTTGTTTTGTTATATCTCAATTTCTATTGAAGCTATAGATATGCTATGTTGTACATGATTGTAGCACCACATTCCCTACATTATGGCTAAAATTTACAGTTCCATCATGCGTAGGAGAGAAAACACACAGTGTGTTTTTCCATTGATTATAATTTTCCCTTTTGTGATATTTTCCCTCTTTGCCTTTTGCACATGATTGGAGTTACTACATTCCCAACATTCATACAAAAAGTTACACTTCTATTTTATTTAGGAGAGAAAAAATCCTTTGAAGTGTGTTTTTCCAATAATATTAATGGAAAAACTTCATTTTTCTTTTTGCTATATCTCCATTTCTATTAAAACTACAGCCACGCCTCTTTGCACAACATTTGAGTACCACATTCCCAGAAAGAAAATATCGCACAGAGTGTGTTTTATCATTGATTTCAATAAATTTCTGTTAAATCCACAACAATCCTATTGTGCACATTATTTGCATCATGTATAGTAGAGAATTTGTAGAATGTTTCTTTCTAATATCCTAATTTGAATTAAAGCTACAGAAGTGGAGATTCACATTTCCTACATTCTGCCTTAATTAACAGTTCTATGATGCATAGGAGAAAAATGTTGCACAAATTTTGTTCTCCTGTTGATTTCAATTATAAAACTTTATTTTTCTTTTTGATATATCTCAATTTCTATAAAATCTACAGCTATGCCATTTTGCAAGTGATTAGAGTGCCATATTCCCTGCATTCTGGCCAAAATTTCCATTTCTATCATGTATTGAGACGTAAAAAGAACAAAGTGTATTTTCCTATTGATTTTAATAGAAAAACTTTATTTTTCTTTTTGCTATATCAAAATTTCAATTGAAGCTACAGCCATGCCGTTTGGTACATTGTTGAAGTACCTCATTCCCAACATTCTTAAAAAAATTATCGTTCTCTTATGTATAGGAAAGAATGCATTACACAAAGTGTGTTTTCCCATTGATTTCAATGGAAATAGGTCATATTTGTTATTGCAATATTTCAATTTCTATTAACGCTACAGGCATGTCATTTTGTACGTAATTGGAGTACCACATTCTATACATTCTAGCCAAAATTTACATTTCTATCATGTATAGCAGAGAAAACACAAGAAGTGTGTTCTTCAATTGCAGCCAAGTTGCGTTGGACATGCCAGTTCCCGTTAGATCACTGAAGTTAAGCAACGCACACCCACGTCAATACCAAATTAGGTTGTTGGTAAACAACGTTGGGTGCTTCAAATTAACGCTCTTCCTTGTCCTTTCACCTACCTCCTCATCTCCTGCACAGCCTCCTAAAGGGTTGACCTGTTATGGCTGCCTGGCTTAAACCCCAACCCTCAAACTAATCAAACAGCCTATATCTCAATTTCTATTAAAGCTACAGCCATGCCATTTTTCACATGATAGGTATAGAACATTACCTATATTTTTGGCAAAAATTTTGTTCTGTCATGTATAGGGGAGAAAACATTGCACAAAGCGTGTTTATTATTGATTTCAATATAAAACTGCACATATCTTTTTTTGCTAAAACTCAATTTCTATTAAAGCTACAGCTATGCCGCTTCGCACTTCATTGGAGAACCTTATTCCCTATATTTTCAAAAAAAATTACAGTTCTGCATTGTATAGTAGAGAAAATATTGCACAAAGTGTATTTTCCCTATAACTTCAATGTAAGAATGGCATTTTTCTTTTTGCTATATCTCAATTTCTATTAAAGCTACAGCCATGCCGTTTTCAACATGATTAGAGTACATTATTCCCCAAATTCTCTCAAAAATTTACAGTTGTATGTTGATTAGGAGAGGAAATATCGCACAATGTCGGTTTAACCATCAATTTCTTTTTGCTCTATATTTATTTGTATTAAAGCTCCAGCCATGCCGTTTGCACATGATTGCAGTACACATTTCCAACATTCTGTGCAAAATTTGTGGTTCTATATTGTATAGGAAAGAAAATATTGCACAAAGTGTGTTTTCCCACTTATTTTAATGGATAAACTTCATATTTACTTTCAATATATCCTAAGTTTCATTAAAGCTACAGCCATGCCGTTTTGCACATGATTTAAGTACCTAATTCCCCACAATCTCGGAAAAATTTATAGTTCTATGTTGTATAGGAGAGAAAATATCACACAAAGTGTGTTTTTTCATTGATTTATATGTAAAAATTCCATTTTTCTTGTTGCTAAATCTCAATTTCTGTTTAAGCAACAGCCATTCCGTTTTGCACATGATCTGAGTACATCATTTCCTACATTTCTGCATAAATTTACAGTTCTATGTTGTATAGGAGAGAAAATATCACACAAAGTGTGTTTTCCCATTTATTTCAATGTCAAGAAAATCCATTTTTCTTTATTCTCTATCTCAATTAAAGCTACAGCCATGCTGTTTTGCACATGATTGGAGTACCTCATTTCTTACATTCTAGCAAATACTTACAGTTCAATGTCGTAAAGGAGAGAAAATATCACACAAAGTGTGTTTTCCCATTTATTTGAATGGAAAACCTTCATATTTTTTTTGCTATATCTCAATTTCTATTAAAGCTAAAGCCATGACGTTTTGCACATGATTGCAGTACCTTATTCACTACATTATCACAAAAATTGATATTTCTGTTTTGTATAGGAGAGAAAATATCCCACAAAGTGTGATTTCCGATTGATTTTAGTGTAAAAACTAAATTATTCTTTTTGCTATATCTCAATTTCTAATACATCTAAAGCCCTTCCATTTTGCACATTATTTGAGTACCTTATTTCCTACATTGTTTCAAAAAAACTTGCTGTTCTATGTGTTATAGGAGATAAATCATCCCACAAAGTGGGATTTCTCTCATTGATTTAAATTCAACAACATCATTTTTCTTTTTCCTATATACCAATTTCTATTAAATCTTCAGCCATGCCATTTAGCATATGATTGGAGTAACTAATTCGCTACATTCACACAATAATTTACAGTTTTATGTTGTATAGGAGAGAAAATATCGAAGAAAGTGCTTTCTCCCTTTCATTTCTATGTAAAAACTATAATTCTTTTGCTAAATCTAAATTTCTATGTCAGTGTTAGCCATGCCGTTTTTCACACAATTGGAGTACCTCATTCCCTAGATTCCTGCAATGATTTGCAGGTTTTTTAGTATAGGAGAGAAAATACTACACAAACTGGGTTTTTTTCCCATTGATTTCAAAGTAAAAACCCCATTTTTCTTTTCAGTATATTTCAATTTCTTTGAAAGCTGCAGACATATCGGTTTCCACATGATTGGAGTACTACTTTTCCTTCATTCTTGCCAAAACTTGCAGTTCTATCATGTACAGGAGACAAAATGCACAGAGTGTGTTTATCTTATTCATTTCAATGGAAAAACTTCATATTTGTTTTTGCTATATCTCAAATTTTTTTTAAATCTACACCATGACGTTTTGCTCATGATTAGGGTATCTCATTCCCTTTATTCTAACAAAAATTTTAATTTTATGTTGCATAGGAGAGAAAATGTCACACAAAGTGTGTTTTCCAATTGATTTCAATGCAAAATCTCCATTTTTCTTTTTGCTCATTTCTGTTAAAGCTACAGCTATGCCATATTGCACATTATTGGAGCACTTTATTCCCTACATACTAAAAAAAATTTATAGTTTTGTGTTGTATGGGAGAGTAAATATATCACACAATGTGTGTTTTCTCTTTTATTTAAATGTAAAAACGTTATTTTATCAAGTTGCAATATCTCAATTCCTATCAAAGCTACAGCCATGCAGTTTTGCACATGATTGGAGTACCTCATTCCCTACATTCTTGCAAAAATTTTGTTTTAAGGGAGAGAAACTATTCCAGAAACTATGTTTCCCATTGATTTCAATGTAAAAACTTCATTTTTCTCTTTTGCTATATCTAAATTTGTTTGAAACCAACAGCAATGCCCTGTTGCACATGATTGGAGTACCTCACTCCCTACATTCTCAAAAATATTTACAAATCCATGATGTATTGGAAAGAAAATATCGCACAAAGTGTGTTTTCCTATTGATTTCAATGTAAAAACTAAAGTTTTCCTTTTGCTATATCTCAATTACTATTAGAGCTAACGCCATGCCATTTTGCACATGATTGGAGGACCCCATTCCCTATATACTTGCAAAAACATACAGTTTTATGTGGCATGGAAGATAAAATATCACACAATGTTTTTTTATTGATGTCATGTATATACTCCATTTTAATTTTTCTATTTCTTAATTTCTATTAACGCTTCAGTGACGTCGTTTTGCACGTGATGGGAGAACCACATTCCCTAATTCTAACCAATATGTGAAGTTCTATCATGCATAGGAGACAAAAAACATATCGCACAATATGGGTTTTTCCATTGATTTCAATGTAAATACTCTATTTTTATTTTTGCTATATCTCAATTTCTTTTAAAGCTGCAGCCATGCCATTTATCGCATGATTGGAGTACCACATTCTAGCCAATATTTGCAGTTCTATCATGTATAGGAGAAAAAATGCACAAAGTGCGTTTTCCCATTGATTTCAAAGAAAGAACTTCATTTTTTTTCTGCTAAATCTCAATTTCTATTTAATGCATACGCCATGTCGTTTTGCACGTGATTGGAGTACCTAAATCCCTACATTCTTGCAAAAATTTGCAATTCTTTGTTGTTTAGGAGAGAAAATATCGCATAAGCAAGTTTTCTTATTGATTTCAATGTGAAAACCATTTATCTTTTTGCTATATCTCAATTTCTAATAAAGCTACAGCCACGCCATTTTGCATGTGATTGGAGTACCTCATTTTCTACATTCCTGCATGTTTTATAGGAGAGAAAATATCGCACAATGTGTGTTTCTGATTGATTTCAATGTAAAAGCACCATTTTCGATTTGCTATATCTAAATTTCTTTGAAAGCTATAGCCATGCCGTTTTGTGCATGATTGGAGTACCTCATTCCCTACATTTTCACAAAAATTTACAGTTCTGTGTTGCATAGGAGAGAAAATACCACTCAAATTGTGGTTTTTCATTGAGATCAATGTAAAAACTCCATTTCTCTTTCTGCTGTATCTCAATTTCTAATAATGTTTCAGCCACGCCGTTTTGCACTTAATTGCATTACCTCATTCCCTACATTCCGTCCAATATTTACAGTTCTGTGTTTTATTGGAGAGAAAATATCGTGCAAAGTGTGTTTTCCTATTGATTTCAATGTAAAATCTCCATTTTTATGTTTGCAATATCTCAATTTCTATCCTAAGCTACAGCCATTATGTTTTGCACATGACTGGAGTACCTCATTTCCTATATTCTGGCAATAAATTACAGGTCTATGTTTTATAGAAGAGGACATAGCATTACTAGAGGGCGTCACGTTGGTTGTACCACTTCCATAGCTCTCTCTTATGGTGTCTATACTAAGCTTGGTTTTTATTTAGTTTGACTTTTGCCGAGCTTCTGGGTTTCTGAGTTATCTAGGTGCAATCTAAGCCTATGGGCGTTCCGTGATGAGTTTAATTTTGGCCTGTTTTTTTCCTTTTTGGCTTTGGTGTTGATAAGCCTTTTGGTTAAGCATTTTAAAATTGATAGTCATTTTGTTGAAGCGTCATTGGTTGAGGTGGTATCGATTGTTGCTGTCGACTTCGTCTGCAGCAGGCAAATCCTACTACTACTGCTTCTCGTTTTCATTCAGTCCTTGTTGGTTTAATGGCACCTCAAGGTACTACTCCTTGTCTGACTTGTGGTAATTATATTTGTCCAAGGAATGTAGCATTAAAATGCATACTCTGTCTTAAGAAATCACATATTGACTGCATCAATATAATGGATTATGATGCCCCCTCTTTTGGCCCCCAATTTTAAATGTCGGTGGTGTTTACTTCTGCATGGTGATAATACTTCGGTTAAGGAAGTGCAGCCTTTTGTGCATTATACAATTCCTCCCATTGATGGGCATACTATATCCAGGTACTTTGAATCTCTTGTAATTTCAGTTGTCTCCAAGACTATTATAGAGAGCTTGGCTTCCTTTCTTGAGCTAATTTAAGTATTTCAAGATTTTCTTACTTCTAATAATGCTATCATATCCGAATTACAGTAATTGTGCTCTGAGCTTTCAGCTTTCAGAGTTGAGATTGCCTCTTTTCCCTCTATTCATGGCTTGAAATGCACTTATGCAGCTGCTGCATCTCAGTCTGCAATGGGGAAGGCTGGTGGATCCAAAATCGTTATTGCCAGACATCCTAACAAGGCTATTCTTACATCCAAGCCCCATATGTTGATCTCTGAGAATTCTGATATGAGGGTGGAAAGTTAAGATTATCCAGGTGTTTCTGCCACTAACTCTTCTAGGAAAGAACGTAGAGATCGTAGATTGCATTCTCCACCTATCAACTGTACAGGAAAATCCTCTTTTTTGAGGCAAAACCTAAGTTGCGAGCTCTATGAAGTTTCATCTCACATTTGAATCCAGCTACTGCCTGCCAAGGCATTTATGACAATCTGCAAGATCTTAGACAAGGATGTCATGGCTTTATTGCCCAATTGAAGACAAAACGTAATGGCTACTCCTCTGTCTGAATGAATTACAATGGGACCAAACCAGACTCGTTGTTGTCACCTGACCTGTGCCATCTAATACTTTGATAAATAAGTTCATTGGCACTTTACATGATTCAATGATCCAATCTAAAATGGTCATGGACTTACCCAAGGATATTTCAATAGGAACTGGAGGGGTTGATAATTCCAGAGTGAGAGAGGTAAACCCAATTAATAGCACCCCCTTATGGATCCAAACTATATCAGCATATATTATCATATTGTTAGGGGCTTGGGTTCTAAGAGTGACTCTTTTCTTTCCAATCTACTTTTGACACCCTACGATATTATTGTGCTTTCTGAAACCTAGCTGTCTGGCGAAATCTCTTCTCATGATTAAATTTTCAACCCAATTATATAGTTCTTTGTTGGGACAAATAATCCACCTATCATGGTGCTGGATTACTTGTTACCATAAATCAAACAACCTTGGGTCGAAACTGTAGGTTGATCCTAATCCTTTGTTTTCCTGATCACGTCTTGGGAGTCTCAATAAATTTGGCTGAGCATGGTAATCTTACGCTAATTGCCTGCTATCTGTCCCCAGCTTTAACTACAGCCACATTTACTTCAGTGTTGGACTCACTTTCAGTGAAATTAGCCTGCATGTCCCCAACATTTTTTGTAGGAGACTCTAATGTCCCACTGATTTATTGGTCTACCAAGGTTCCTCACTATAATGGATCGTCCCAGACTTCCAAGGCCCATTCTTTGATTGCTCTGAACACATTTAATAAGTTACCTCACCTCAACCTTATCAGCAACTCCATGGGTCGATTGTTGGATATGTGCTTCTCTGATTTAGAGGGTGTCCTAAATCAGGTGGTTGATCCACTTTCTAAATTGGATTCGTTTCATCCAGCCCTAGTATTTGTTTTTTGTCATGCAAATAAAACAGGTGCACAGCCCCTGGCAAGTCATCCACGATATGACTGGTATGGGGAATTATACAGAACTATATCACTGCCTGGCCAATGCTCCATGGAATGCTGTACTCTCAAACATAGACCCAGAAGCTGCAGTGGAGGGATTTTATCACGTTTTGGGGTCAGCAATTTCAGCTTCAATACCCATAAAAAGGGGTGCTAGGCGTCCGAGGGCATTTCCACATTTGTTCAGTCCTGAACTTATTTGCTTCATTAAGCTAAAGAGGCAACACTTTTCTTTGAACAAGAAGAGACACTCACCCATTTTGCAGGGATGCTATTGTGAGGCATGGGCCATGATTAAATGACTGTTGGTTTCTTCATGGCAATATTACTTGACAAAACTCTTATCTAAGCAGAATTCAACTCAATATAAGTGATTGAAAGTTGATTTTGATGGGGGTATTACCCTGTTGCAAAATAATAGTCTGATCTCTGATCCAGTTGAGGTGGGCAATGCTTTTATTCATTATTATGCTCATCTCCAGGAATCTTTCACCCCTCCTACTGGGTGTATAAGGTACCCATTTCCTCTACCATCTGGAGGTGATTCATTGGATCTGTCATCTGTTACAAGTTCAGATGTGACGTTAGCAATTGGGAAATTGATACCCTTCTTATTACCAGGGCTGGATGGAGTTCCCCCACTCATCATCAAGGCATATTAGGATATTTTGGCACCAGTAATAGCCAGATTATTAAATCTTTGTTTGCACAACCGTTTTATCCCAGCTATCTGGAGGACAGCTTATGTGTGCCCTATATTCAAAAAGTGTGTTAAACCTAATGTATTAAGCTACAGGCCAATTTCCCTGCTATACCCAGTAGCTAAGATATTAGAAAGAATTATAACACTGAAACTTGTCTTATAGTGTACTCCATTTCTAAGTGAGGATTAGCATGGTAAAAAATCTTTTAATTCATTTGGACGGTATCTTTGAAGCATTTAAGCAGCAAAGCCAGGTCGATAGTTTATATCTGGACCTATCTTATGCTTTTGATCGGTTCCCAATCTCCCTTCCTCTATTGAAATTGGCAGCTTATGGTCTTTCTGGTAATCTGCTAGGCTTTCTTGAAAATTTCCTATGCCTTAGATATAATTTTGTCAAAATTGGACAAGTTGTGAGCAGTCAATACTATCTTCAGGGGGTGGGCTTACCACAGGGCAGTGCCCTCAGCCCTAAATTGTTCAACATCTTTATGAACGATCTTTTCTCTAATATCTCATTAGAGGGTATCAACCTAGCATTTGCAGATGACCTAAAGCTTTCAAAGATGCTGGTGAATCATCAGTCTTCTGTGCAACTAAATGGGTCCTTGATTCAGGTTAAGCATTGGCTCCAATATAATAATTTAACTTTGAGTTATAGTAAGACTCAGGTTATATCTTTTTATCAGAATCGGTCTCCTATTCTGTATCCTTATGTATTTTGTAATAGAGCACTGATACCCCATAGTGATGTGGTGTGGGATCGTGGAGTATTGGTTGTCATGTTCACCCCATTTACTTAAAAGTAAAAAAAGCTTACCATTCTATTATTTATATTAAGGGCATACAGAGATTCCCAGCTTAGGTTAGTCTACTTTTCCAATCATTGATCAAGCCAATTATATCCTACTTCATTATATGCTAGTTCAGTTGCAATCTCTCTCACCTAAGCAAGTTTTTGAGACTGCACAATAAGGCTCAAATGCTGAGTGTTCCAACTACCAAGACTTTGTGGCCGATGAATAATGGTGTCCATGCATTAACTCTAATGTTGTTCATATGCTACAGTAGAATAATTTGGCTGCATCGCTTATTTAATAACCAAAAAGACTGTACACAGCTGCTCAGTTCTCTGGAAATTTTCTTCCCTAGCCATCGCTTGAGACAAAGATATTTGTTTGCATATGCTGGGGACACTAATAACCCAGTTTACCTGGTGCAACGTGATTTTTAAAGGTTTAAGATGACTCTGGATGATCTGTTGTTGCCATTCATAAGACTAAAGAAGAAGTTGATTACCCATTTACTATCAGGAGGTAGTAATGAGGATTTATGACCAATATCATAACTTTTAACTATTTTAGCCATCCTGAAATTGTTTATTTTTAGCCTTTCTTGGCATTGCTTAGTATTTTTAGCCTCTATTGGCATTATTTAGTATTTTTAGACTTTTTTGCTTTACTTTGGATTTTTTACATTTTAAGCCACTTGGTAATATTTTCTATTCTAAGGGTTCAGGGAACATTCGAGCATTTTTTGTCACTTTGATACTATCAGTATGTATGTAAACTGTCATTATGTGTGGGACAAACTTTATAAAATTTATTAATAATCTTCTATGGCAACACAATCTATTTTGCTGGTTAGCTACTATACATTGTGCAGTTAACATTTCATTTCAGCTTTCCACATTATTTTTTGCTGTCTGCCAAAATGAGTACTGGTCCCTACTAATGCATAGCACACCATTTCTTACCTAAGAATTCGCCTGTTTAGGGCATGTCAAGAAACAGAATGGAATAGAAAATATCCCAGAAAGCATGTTTTCCAATTGATTTCAATGTTAAAACTCCATTTTTCTTTTTGGTATATCTCAATTTCTGCTAAAGCTGCAGCCATGGCGTTTTGCACATGATTAAAGTACCACATTCCCTACATTTTGGCCAAAATTTGCAGTTATATCATGTATAGGAGACAAAATGCACAAAGTGCGTTTTCCCATTGATTTCAATGGAAAAACTTCATTTTTCTTTTTGCTATATCTCCATTTATTTATAGCTACAGCCATGCCGTTTTGCACATAATTGGACTACCTCCTTCCCTACATTCTCACAAAAATTTACAGTTCTACATATTGTAGGAGAGAAAATATCGCACAAAGTGTGTTTACCCATTGATTTCAATGTAAAAACCTTATTTTCTTTTCCTTTATCTCAACTTCTGTTAAAGCTACAGCCATGCCATTTTGCATAAGATTGGAGTACCTCATTCCCTGTATTCCCACAAAAATTTAGAGTCCTATGTTGTATAGTAGAGAAATTATCACACAAATGGTGTTTTTTCTATTGATTTCAATGGAAAAACTACATTTTTCGTTTTGCTAAATATCAATTTCTTCTAAAGCTACAGCCATTTTTTTTTTCACATGATTGGAGTGCGACATTCCAAAAATTCTTGATATAAGTTATGATTCCATTATGTATAGAAACAACATATTGCACAAAGGGTATTTTTTTATTGATTTCAATTGCTATATCTCAATTTGTATCAAAACTACAGCTATGCCGTTTTGCAAATGATTTGAGTACCTCATTCCCTTCATTCTCACAAAAATTTACAGTTCTATGTTGTATAGCAGAGAAAATATCGCAAGATGTGGGTTTTTATATTGATTTTAATGTAAAAACTCAATTTTTATTTTGGCTTTATTTCAATTTCTTTAAAAGCTGCAGCCCTGCCGTTTTGCACATTATTTTAAAAATACATTCCCTACATACTCTCCAAAATTTGTGTTTCTATTATGTATAGGAAAGAAATTATCACACAAAGTGTGTTTTGCTATTGATTTCAATGCTAAATCTTCATTTTTCTTTTCTCTGTATCTCAATTGCTGTTAAAGCTACAGCCTTTCCGTTTCACACAAGATTGAACCACCACATTCCTAACATTCTCTATAAAAGTAATGATGCTAGTATTTCTAGGAAAGAAAATATGGCTCAAAGTGTGTTTTCCCATTGATTTAAATGGAAAAACTCCATTTTTCTTTTTGCTATATCTCGATTTTTATTAAAGCTACAGCAATGCCGTTTTGCTTATGATTGGAGTACCAGTTTCCCAACATTTTAGATAAAAGTTATTACTATTATGTATAGGAAAGAAAATATGTCGCACAATGTGTGTTTTCCAAATGATTTCATTGTACAAACTCCATTTTTCTTTTACCTATATCTCATTTATATTAAAGCTACAGCCATTCTGTTTTGCGTATCAATGGAGTAGAACATTCCCAACATTCTGGTTAAAACGTATAATTCTGTGATGTATATGTAAGAAACTATCGCACAAAGTGTTTTTTCCATTGATGTCAATATAAAACCTCCATTTTTATTTTGCTACATCTGAATTTCTATTAAAGCTACAGCCATGCCGTTTTGCACAGGATTAAGGTACCTCATTCCCTACATTCTCGCCAAAATTCACAGATTTATTTTGTATTGGATAGAAAATATTGCACAAATTGTGTTTCCTATTGATTTCAATGAAAAGAATACTCAATTTTTTCTTTTTCTATATCTGAATTTCTGTTAAAGCTCTTGCCATGCCATTTTGCACATGACTGGTGTACCTCATTCAGTACATTCTCAAAACATTATACAGTTCCATGTTGTACAGGAGAGAAAATATCGAACAAAGTGTGTTTTCCCATTGATTTCAATGAAAAAACACTTTTTCTTTTTGCTATATCTCAATTTCTATTAAATGTGCCACCATGCCATTTTGCAAATTAATGGAGTGCCACGTTCCCAACATTCTGGATAAAAGTTATAATTTTATTATGTATAGGAGAGAAAATATCGCACAAAGTGTGTTTTTCCATTGATTTTAATGTAAAAACTCCACTTTTCTATTTGCTGCCTCTCAATTTCCATTAAAGCTGCAGCCGTGCCGTTTTGCGCATGATTGCAGTGCCTTATTCCCTACATTTTTACAAAAATTTACAGTTCTGTGTTGTATAGGAGAGAAAATATAACAGAAAGTATGTTTTTCTATGTATGTCAATGTAAAAACTACATTTTTTTGCTACTCCTCAATTTCTAATAAAGCTACAACCATGCTGTTTTGCACATGATTGGGTACCTCATTCCCTACATTCTCACAAAAATTGATAGTTCTATGTTGTATAGGAAAAAAATATCGCACAAAGTGTGTATTTCCATTGATTCAAATGAATAAACTCCATTTTTTTGTTTGGTAAATCTTAATTTGTATTTGGGCTACAGCCACAGAATTTTGCACATGATTGGAGTAACTCATTCCCTCTATTCTCACAAAAATTTACAATTCTATATTGCATAAGAGAGAAAATGTCGCTCAAATCCATTTCAAAACTCCATTTTTTGCAATATCTTAATGTCTATTAAAGCTACAGCCATGATGTTGTCCACATGATTGTAGTACCTCATTCCCTACATTTTCACAAAAATTTACAGTTTCATGTTGTATAGGAGAAAAAATATCGCAATAAGTCTTTTTTCCCTATAATTTCAACATAAAAATTCCATATTTCTTTTTGCTATCTCTCAATTTCTAATAAAGCTAGTGCCATGCCGTTTTGCAAATGATTGGAGTACCTCATTCCCTACTTTATCAGAATAATTTACAGTTTTAAGTTGTATAGGAGAGAAAATATCGAACAAAGTGTGTTTCCCTTTGATTTCAATGAAAAAGCTACATTTTTTTGCTTTACCTCAATTTCTATTAATGCTACTCCAATGCCATTTTGCACATGTTTAGAGTATCACATTCGCAACATTCTGGACAAAAGTTGGGATCTATTATATACATCAAAGAAAATTTTAAACCAAGTGTGTTTTTTTCATTGATTTCAAAGGAAAAACTCCATTTTTCTTTTTGCTATATCTCAATTTCTATTAAAGCTACACCCATGCCGTTTTGCTCATAATTGGAGTACATCATTCCCTACATTCTCACAAAAATTTAGTTCTATGTTGTGTAGGAGAGATAACATTGCACAACGGGTGTTTTTTCATTCATTATAATGTAAAAAACTCCATTTTTCTTTTTGCTATATCTCAATTTCTACTAAAGCTACAGCCATGCCGTTTTCCACATGATTGGAGTACTTCTTTCCCCACATTTCGGCTAAAATTTGCAGTTCTAGCACGTATTGGAGACAAAATGCGCAAAGTGCATTTTCCCATTGATTTCAGTGTAAAAACTCCATTTTTTTTACTATATCTCAATCTCATTTAAAGCTACAGCCATGCCGTTTTGCACATGGTAGGAGTTTAAAATTCCCTGCATTCTTGGAAAAATTTATAGTTCTGTGTTGTATAGGAGAGAAAATATCGATCAAAGAGTGATTTTTATTGAATTAAATGTAAAAACCATTTCTCTTTTTGCTAAAACTCCATTTCTATTAAAGCTAAAGCCATGACGTTTTGCACCCTATTGGAGTACCTCATTGCCTATCTTCTCACAAAAATTTACAGTTCCATGTTGTATAGGAGAGAAAATATCACACATGGTATGTTTTCCCATTGATTTAAAAGTAAAAACCATTTTTCTTTTTGCTATATCTCAATTTTTATAAAAGCTACAGCCATGCCGTTTTGCACCTGATTGGAGTATCTCATTCCCAACATTCGTGCAAAAATATACAACTCTATGTTTTGTAGGAGAGAAATCATCCCTCAAAGTGTGTTTTTCCACTGATTTCAATGTAAAAACTTCGTTTTACTTTTTCCTATATCTATATTTCCATTAGAGCTACAGCAATGCCGTGTGGTGCATTATTGGAGTACTGCATTCCCAACATTCCGTATATAAGTATTAATTCCATAATGTATAGAAAAGAAAATATCGCTCAAAGTGTGTTTTTTTAAACTTCAATGAAATAAAGTATATATCTTTTCGATATATCTAAATTTCTATTAAAGCTACAGCGATGCCGTTTTGCTCATGTTTGGGGTACCATATTCTCTACATTCTCAAAAAATTTACAGTTCTATGTTGTATAGGAGAGAAAATGTCGCACAAAGTGTGTATTCACATTGATTTCAATGTAAGAACTCCACTTTTCTATTTGCTATATCTCAATATCTATTAATGCTACAGCCATGCCGGTTTCCACATGATAGAACAAACTTATTCCCTAAATTCTCACAAAAATGTACAGTTCTATGCTGTATAGGAGAGAAAATATCGAACAAAATGTGTTTTATTTCTATTATTTATTTTAATGTAAAAACTCTCTTTCTTTTAAAGTGGCAGCCATGCCAATTTGCACATGATTGGTGTACCTCATACCTAACATTCTGGATAAAAGTTATGATTCCATTATGTATAGGAGAGAAAATATCACAAAAAGATTGTTTTCCTATTGATTTCAATGTGAAAACTCCATTTTTCGTTTTGCTATATCTGAATTTCAATTAAAGCTACAGCCATTCTTTTTTGCACATGATTGGAGTATCATATTCCTAACATTCTGTATAAAAGTCAAACTAATTCCAATTCTAATTTAATACAGTGCAAGCAGCCTTCATGGCCAATATGGCAGTGGAGAGACTAACTCTCAATCCTACTTATGATAACATAATACTCCTAAAACCCTAAGCTATAGTTTGGGAGCCTCCCCTAATACAATACTAGCTAATGTTGGATTTCCTTGGATGAAGCCCTACACCGTATCCTCACAAGGCTATTCCGTTGTAGAATTACTCTTGGCTAAAATGACCAGAAGTATGGGTCTTTCTGTGCCATAACCTCTGTCAAATTATATGTATAATCCTCTCTGCCTTTATACTCAGCTGGGTAAACACTTCCTGCTAATGGTCCATTACATCCTAGCAGCAGCAGTCTTATAAAAAGTCCAATGCTGTAAGATATATGCCTTTGGCTTAATGTATCCCACCCTAGTTCCTTAATCATGGCAGATACACTTTCTGCATGAGAAAACCTGTTAAGTACTATTCTTGCTGCCCTCTTTTGGATCCTTTAAACCTCTCAAGATATGTCCTGCCTGAAGGGGAACCAAATTGGACTGCCATACTCCAAAATTGGGCATACTATAGAAATATATGCTGTTTCCTTTACCTCTTTTGCACTATATCTAGGGACCCTATTAATCAGATGGAGGAATTGACCAGCCCTCCTAATCACCTTACTAATGTGATCCTTCCAATTACCCTGACTATTTAAGACAATTCCCAGATGTTTATGGGTTACAACCCTATCAACCCTAATTCCACTAATGTGATAATCAAAATCAAGTAGCTTTCAAGATCTGGATATTGTTAGGATCCTACACTTCCTCAGGTTTAATGGCAATTCCCATATTACACACCAATTGTAAATCCTATGTAGATAATTTTTTAATTGCACATGGGATGGTAACCCATCATCTAATACCCAAGCAGCACATGTGTCATCTGCAAATATTTCAAGGAAGGAATTAATATCAAGCCCCCAGTGGTTCACATAGTGAATGTACAATGAAGGACCCAATACATTTCCCTGAGGGACCCCTGACATGACAGGTTTCCACTGAGATGCACAACCCTTGAAAATGACTCTCTGTTTTCTATCAACCAGATAAGACCTTACCTATTGAACAACTTTTCTATGTATCCCTAAGTAGGACATTTTTGAGACCAACTTATCATGGGGCAACATGACAAAAGCCTGTTCAAAGTCCAAGAATACAATATCAACCAGCTTTCTACTATCTAAAGCCTTTTGAACATGATTCATAAAGCAAGCCATTTGGGTGTCGAATGACCTGCCTTTCCTAAACCCATGTTGGTAATTTGTAAGGATGCCCTTCCTTTCCAGATATCCCATTATAGATGAGAATAAGATGTGTAAAAATTCTTTGATACAGAACTAGTTAATAAATCTGGTCTATAGCACATTGGGTCTGTCACGTCCCCAGACTTAAAAATGGGCACCACATTTGCCAGTTTCCATGATTCTGGAACAATGCTTGTAGCTAATGACTTTTTAAGAATTTCTACAAAGTAACACCTAATAATCCCAGAAAGCCATTGCAGAATAAATGGTGAAACACCATCAGGGCCCATGGTCTTATACACTGGTAATTCACTCAATAGCTGCTCAATTATCGCCTTAGTGATAATAACCTCATCCATTCCTCCTGGCAAATCCCAAACAAATTCTGGCAAGGAGTTGTTTTTACTGGTTGCAAACCATTTTGCAAATGTATTATTAAAAACGTTAACAATCATAAGACTATCCTTCACTAAATTTCCTGACCCATCCTTAACCACTGTATCCCTATATATCTCTTTCCTACACCTCTTTATATATCCCCAGAATGCCTTTGAATTTTTCCTAAGCCTATCTCCCAAAATGATCTCATGAAAGTTCTTGTAAGCTTCCTTCATGAACCATTTAAAGATTTTGCAGGCCCCATTATAGACCACCTAACTATTGACGTCCCTCCCTCTCCTAAGTGAATTCTTAGCTTTTCCCTGGTTTTGCAAAGCTAATATCACCTCTTTAGTATACCATTCTGGAACAGAGTTTTTCCTTATAATCTTGGTGGGGACAGCTAGTTGTGTACCCTCTTCTAATAAAGCTAGGAATCTATTCCAAGATTCCTCAACGCCACAGGTATTAGCAATGGTGTAAAAATCATTTAATTCATATTCCAGTCAAGACTTGAAATACTCATAATTCGCCTTATATTGGTTTGCCACCCTCCCTCCTGCCACCCATCTATGTAACCTTTTCACTAACTCCACCTTAACCACTGCATGATCACTAATTCCTTCAATACACTCTACATTATTTATAGAGTTAGGCACATTTGTGAATACTAAATCTAAAATTCCCCCTTTCTTGTGTGTATGCATGGTCACAATCTGTTCCAATCCATTGCAGTATAATAGATCAAAAAAGAGATATAGAGCCCCTTATAAACTTGAATTTGAATTATGCTGCATACTACCCCAATCCAACCTTTTAAATTGAAGTCCCAGCAAGATTTATCATTGGGATGTTTTTTCTTTGATGCAGAAGCTTTAGTGATTGAGATAGTCTGATCAGTGGTTGTGGATCATCACCAGGAGGACAATAGAACCCAAACACATAAATCCTCCCACCACAAGAGCCAGCAACATGACAACATAGTATTTTACAATCTTCTTCATATCACCATTTCCTAGAGCTTTCCAGTGATTTATCTATGGCCAACAAGACTCCACCCCCTCTACCTGTTTCCTTATCTTTTCTGTAAACTATATACTGATTATAGAAAATCTCTGCTGATTTAACATCTACCCTCAACCAGGATTAAGTACCAATTATGATTATATTATGTATAGGAAAGAAAATATCACACAAAGTGTGTTTTCCTATTGATTTCAATGGAAAATCTCCATTTTTCTGTTCACTATATCTCAATTTTTATTAAAGCTACAGCCATGCCGTTTTGCCAATGATTAGGGTACCTAATTCCCTATTGTCTAGAAAAAATTTACAGTTCTACGTTGCATAGGTAAGAAAATATTGCACAAAGTGTGTTTTGCAATTGATTTCAATGTAAGAACACCATTTTTCTTTTTGCTATATCTCAATTTCTTTTAAAGCTATATTTATGCCGTTTTACACATGATAAGCATACCTCATTCCCTACATTCTCTCAAACATTTACAGTTCTCTGTTGCATAGGAGAGAAAGTATTGCAGAAAGTGTGTTTTCCTATTGATTTTAATTTAAAATTTACACTTATTTTTTTTTTGCTATATCTTAATTTCTAATAAAGCTACAGCCATACTATTTTGCACATGATTGGAGGACCTCATTCCCTTTATATTTGCAAAAATATAAAGTTCTCTGTTGTTCAGGAGAGAAAATGCTGCACAAAATCCTTTCTCATTGATTTCAATGTAAAAACTCCATTTTTATTTTTGCTATATGTCAATTTCTATTAAAACTATAGCTATTGCGTTTTGCACATGATTGGAGTGCTACATTCCCTACATTCTAGCAAATTTTTGCAGTTTATCATGTATAGGAGAAAAAAGGCACAAAGTGCATCTTCCCATTGATTTCAATTG
Source organism: Trigoniulus corallinus (assembly GCA_013389805.1). NCBI lineage: Eukaryota > Metazoa > Arthropoda > Diplopoda > Spirobolida > Trigoniulidae > Trigoniulus > Trigoniulus corallinus. The sequence continues at coordinate 17,155,482 of JAAFCE010009127.1, read as the reverse complement.
TAAAACTTCATTTTTCTTTTTGCAATATCTTACTTTCTATTAATGCTACAACCATGCCGTTTGGCACATTATTGGAGTACCACATTCTCAACATTCAGGTTAAAAATTATGATTCTATTAGGTATATGAGAGAAAATAGTGCTCAAAGTGTTTTTTCTATTGATTTCAATGAAAAAATTCCATTTTCCTTTTTGATATATCTCAATTTTGGCTAAAGCTACAGCCATGCCGTTTTGCACATGATTGGAGTACGTCATTTCCAAAATCCTCATTAAAATTTACAGTTCTGTGTTGTATAGAAGAGAAAATATCGCAGAAAGGGTGTTTTCCAATTCATTTCATTATAAATACTCCATTTTTCTTTTTGCTATATCTCAATTTCTATGAAAGCTACAGCCATGCCGTTTTGAACATGATTGGAGTACCACATTCCCAACATTGTAAGTAAAAATTATTATTCTATTATATATAGGAAAGAAAATATCGCACAAACAGGTTTTCTAATTGGTTTTGATCTATAAACTCCATTTTTCTTATTGCTATATTTCAATTTCTAATAAAGCTACAGTCATGCCGTTTTGCAAATGATTGGAGTACCACATTTCCAACATTCTGGATAAAAGTTAATATTCAATTAGTATAGGGAAAAAATATCATAAAGTGTGATTTCTTATTGATTTCAATGTAAAAACTCCATTTTTCGTTTTGCTATATCCAACTTCTATTAAAGCTACAGCCATGCCACTTTGCACATGATTGATGTAACTCATTCCCTACATTTTTGTAAAAATTTACAGTTCTATGTTTTATAGGAGAGAAAATACTGCTCAAAGTGTGATTTCCAATTGATTTCAATGGAAAAACTTTTTTTTTTGCTGTATCTAAATTTCTATTAAAGTTCGTTTTGCACATGATTGGAGTACCTCATTCCCTACATTCTCAAAAAATTTAAAGTACTATTTTGTATAGGAGAGAAAATATTGCACAAAGTGTGTTTTCTTATCGATTTCAAAGTTAAAACACCATTTTTCTTTTTGCTATATCTCAATTTCTATTAAAGTCTAAGCCATGTCGTTTTGCACATGAATGCAGCACCTCATTTTCTGCATTCTTGCAAAAATTTACAGTTCTATATGGTATAGGAGAGAAAATATCAGTAAAGTGTGTTTTACTATTGATTTCAATGTAAAGACTCTATTTTCCATTTTTCTATATCTTAATTTCTATTAAAGCTGTGAGTATGTGCAGTTCTGTGTTGTTTTTTTTTTGTTAAAGCTACAGCCATGCTGTTGTACACATGATTAGAGTACAAATTCCAAACATTCTGGATAAAAGTTATGATCCTATTATGTATAGGAAAGAAAATATTGCACAAAGTGGGTTTTTCCATTAATTTCAATTTAAAAACTCCATTTTTCTTTTTTTTATATTTCAATTTTATTAAAGCTACAGCCATGGCGTTTTGTACATGATTGGAGTACCTCAATCCCTGCATTCTTATAAAAATTAATAGTTCTACGTTTTTTCATTGATTTCATTTTAGAAACTCCAATTTTCTTTCTGCGATATCTCAATTTCTATTATAGCTACAGCTATTCCGTTTTGCACATGATTGGAATACCTCATTACCTACGTTCTTGAAAAAATTTACAGTTTTATTTGTTATAGGAGAGAATATGTTGCACAAAGTGTGTTTCTTCATTGATTTCAAAATAAAAACCTTATTTTTCTTTTTGTTGTATCTCAATTTCTATTATAGCTACAGCCATGCTGCGTCACACATGATTGGAGAACCTCATTATCTACCTTCTCAAAAAATTTACAGTTTGATGTTGCATAGGAGAGAAAATGTTTCACAGCATATTTTCCCATTTATTTAAATGTAAAAACTTAATTTTCCTTTTTGCTATATCAATTTCTATGAAATCTATAGCCATGCCGTTTTGAACATGATTGAAGTACCACATTACCAACATTCATGATAAAATTATGTTTCTGTTATGTATAGGTAAGAAAATATTGCCAGCATGTGTTGTCGAATTGATTTCAATGTTTGCTATATCTCAATTTCTATTAAAGCTACAGCTATGCCGTTTTGCACCTGATTAAAGTTCCTCATTCCCTACATAATCATCATCATCATCTCACCCTTCTTCCGCCTGAAGGAGGGTTGGCCCTGCGGGTTCTAATCCTTGACTCCTGCCTATCCCAATTGAAGTCTCCTCCCACCCCACACACCTCCATGTCCCTCTGCACAACCTGTTTACATGTCCATGTTGGTCATCCCCTACCTCTGGTGCCCCCAATTACCTGCAGTTTAACAATGGACCTTGTTAGCTACTTCTCTCCCCTCCTCATCACATGCCCATACCACCTCAACCTTCTATCTCTTAACTGCTCCGCAATATCTCCCACCCCCAAGCTACCTCTAATGCAATCGTTTCTAATTCTGTTCGATCTTGATACCCCCAAACATGTAGCACAGCATTCGCATCTCCGCCACTTGCATTTGCTTTTTGTGGTTCTTCCTAACTGCCCAGAACTCTAAGCCATACAGCATAGCAGGTCTAACAATGGTTATGTACACCTTACTCTAACTTTACTGTTCCTGGCGGTCACACAGGACCCAAATTGCCGGCCTCCTTTCGACCGTCCTGCATTAATTCTATGGGTCACATCAGAACCTATTTCCCCATTGCTCTGAAAGACTGATCCAAATATCGAAATTCCTGCACTGCTGAAATCCCCACTCCCCCACACTGAATCTCTCCCCCTTGCCCCTGGTAAATAAAATTGAAATCTAGGTACTCAGTCTTCTTCATGTTTACTTTAAGGCCCCCTCTTTTCACTGCTGTCTTAAGGTCTTGTAGGCCTTTTTTTGCATACTGTTTTGACTCCTCCACCCTTCCTACATTATCGGGAAACACCAGGCACTTAGGCGCCCATTCTCCCACTCCTGTCAGCAGCCCATCTATTACTAGAGTGATGAGATATGGACTAAGTGCTGACCCTTGATGCACACCCACCTGCACATTGAAACATGCAGTGTTTCCTCATGCTGTCCAAACCCTAGCAATGGAACCCTCATACATATCCAGCACTATACTAATATGGCCCTCATCTACCCCTTTCTGTCTCAAAACGCTTCACAGTACCTGTCTAGGGACACTATCATAGGCCTTCTCCAAGTCAACAAATACTGCATTGAGGTCTATTTTTGCTGCTCTATGCTTCTATCACCTGTTGAAGAATAAAGATTGGTTCCACAGTGGACTTACCAGGCATTAACCCAAATTTGTTTCCCAGGACGCTGGTTTGGTTTCTAAGGGGACGTTCTATGTCATGCTCCTACAGCTTCATCAAATGGCTCATTAGCTTTATGCCTCTGTTGTTACCACAGTCCTGTTAATCACCTTTGTCCTTGAACAATGGAACTACCCAACTCTCTCTCATGCTGATGGCATCCTATCACCATTTACTCACTTATAAAATAGCTTTTCTAGCCATTTATTTTCTGTAGTCCCCAAGGTGTGCCAAACATCAATAAGGATCTTATCTGCACCTACTGCTTTGTGACAATTCATTTTTCGAAGGGCTCTAACAATTTCAGCCTCACTCACCCTATCTACTACCTAAAAAGTGATTGGATTGCCTTCTGTGGCTGCAGCACAGGTGGCTGAATTTAAGAGGCCATGGTAGTATTCCTCCCACCTTTGGATTACCTCTGCTGGCTGGAACAGAACCCTACCATTTGTATCCTTGACTGTTACAGCTCTAGTAACATCCTTACTTATTCTATCCTTGGTCTTAGCAAGTCTAAAAACTGTTTTCTCTCTTTCCCTTGTCACCAACTTTTCATACATGGCCTCATACTTCCCTCCATCTCTAGATAGCTGCCTTCTTTAGTTTGATGGCAGCTTTAACCTCCTCATTCCACCACCATGTCTGCCTACCATGATAACTTCCTCCTATTCTGCCCCTACCTAACAGTGCCTCTCCAAACCTCCTAATCTCCCTAGCGATCCTGTCCCACATGGCATTGGCTGACTATCCCTGTCCCAGTCAACCTGGCTGAGAACCTCCTGCTGGAATTCAACTGCCTTGGTGGGCAACTTCCACCACCTAACAACTGCTTCTTCCTTCCAGGTATGTTTCCTAACTGTCCCCTCTATTTGTAATTCCATCATAAGCAGCTTATGGCCGCTGTCCTTCTTAAAATCCCAGCAGTCATGAATCTCTACCCAGTGCTGCTTTCTAACAATGAAAAATTCTATCAGAAACCTCCCCTGAGACGATGGATTAGGTGCTAGGTGATTAGGTGCTTTTCCCTCTTCTTGCACCATGTATTTGCTAATGCAAGGCCATGTGCTCTTTCTGTCTCAATGACCTTCTGCCCCTCAGGGTTGATCATGCCATACCCCACCCTCCATGTATCTCCTCATAACCAGAATCATCTATAATCACGTGGGCATTAAAGAGACCCCTAATAATTAAGTGCTACTTTCCCTTGCCTTTTCTAATTCTGCTGTTTATTGACTGTACTACCTCATCAAAATTTCTCCAAAAATCTGCTTTAGCTGTGTTACCCAGACCTGCTTAGGAGGCATAGGCACAGATGAGATGTAGCCCTATACCCTGCCAAACTACTGTGACTAACATTTTCCTACTGCTAAATCTAGTGATTGAGGTGGTCCCCTGCTGAAAATCCCTACTCAATACAATGCCTACCCCATTTTGCCCTTCTTCACTGCCTGTATAAATAAGTTTGTATCTTTCCCCCAGCATCCGTGATCTATTTCCCTTCCATTTCGTCTCCTGCAAAAGTGCAATTCTAATGCACCTGTGCCTAAGAGTGTTCACTAGTTCCCCAGTTTTTCCTGTAAGGTTCCCTACATTCCATGTCCCTACTCTGAGTCTGACTTCTTTACCATTTGGGACACTGACTGGGGACACCCCAGTCAGATGCCCAGAACCCACAGCAATAATAGTAGGGCAACCTGTGGGGGCTGTCCTACCCCAAAGGAGAAACTCATCAATGGTTCTAGAATTGCCAAGTGAGTAGAGGTCTCACACTCACCTGACACAATTACCCTACACTGGAGGTATGCAGTTCTAGTGCTGCATGTCCCAAGTAGGGAAGAAACAACAAATCCCCAAAACAATAATGCATGTAACAATAATAATACTAAATATCAGTAACCCTGGCCACAAAATGAATACTTATAATAATTACTAATAAAATCAATCAAAAAAATAATAAATAAAATAAATATATACAAAATACTACAATCATAAATAAATATTTAAAATACAGGGATGGGTTCTCAGCTAGAGACAGAGAAAATGCCACAGGGTTAGGCTTAGAAAGCCCCACCCCAAAAACAAGTTCACCCACCACCAATGCACCACCCGGCCCAAAGCCCTACCGATCTTGAGACGTCCAGGTCTTAAATCAAGGCCACAAACCAAACAGATAGAAAGAGATGAATAAAAAAACCAACAAATGACACAAACATATGATAAATAAATAAATAAATAATGCATTAGTTAAACCAGCTGCTCAAAAGTGTGCGACAAACTCCAGTACAGTCCTGTATCCGTCCAAGCAGACAACACTAATGCTGTGCTGAAGAACAATGGGAAATCTGAAAAGGCATGTGTTTAGGCTTATGCCACCGAACACACATAAAGCTCCTCACACCATATAAAACGATCCCACAAACTGCAGCCTTACCGTTTTCATGTATGATCAGTTGTTTGCCTTAAAAACGGTGGGTTTTGTTCCCTTTTTCTCCTTCCTGATACCTCAGAAGATTTCAGAAACACACGGATCGCTGGAAAAACAAACACGCACTAATCCGAGCACCACCTTGAGACCAGTACCTTATTCCCTACATTTGTGCAAAAATTTACAGTTCTATGTTGTAAAGGATTCCCCAATTGATTGCAATGTAAAAACTCAATTTTTCTCTTTCTATATCTCAATCTCTATTTAAGCTACAGCAATGCCGTTTTGCACATGATTGGAGTACCTTATTCCCTACATTCCTGCAAGAATTTTAGTTTTATGTTGTATAGGAAAGAAAATATCACACAGTGTGTTTTCCCACTGATTTCAATGTAAAAACTCCACTTTTCTTCTTGCTATATATCATTTTCTATTAAATCTACAGCCATTGCGTTTGGCCCATGATTTGAGTACCTCATTCCCTACATTCTCAAGAAAATTTACAGTTCTATGTTGTAATGGATAGAGAATATTTCACAGCATGTTTTACCTTTGATTTTCATGCAAAAAATCCATTTTTCTTTTTGCTATATCTCAATTTCTATTAGAGCTACAGCCATGCAGATTTGAAGAACCGCATTCTCTACATTTTAGCAAAAATTTACAAAGAACGGACAAAGAATGTTTTTTTTTATTAATTTCAGTGTAAAAACTGCATCTTTCTTTTCAATATATCTCAATTTCTGTTAATGCTACAGCCATGCCATTTTGCACATGATTGGAGTTCCACATTCCCTACATTATCGCTAAAACTTGTTGAATCAAAGAGAAAACATCACAGAAAGTGTGTGTTCTCATTGATTTTAATGTAAAAACTCCAATTTTTTTTTGCTATATCTCAATTTCTAGTAAAGCTACAGCCATGCCGTTTTGCAAGTGATTGGAGTAACTCATTCCAGACAGTCCCCATTTACAGTTCTATGTTGTATAGGTAAGATAATATCACACAAATTGTGTTTGACCATTGATCCCAATGTATAAACTCCGTTTTTCTTTTCGCAATATCTCAATTTTTATTAAAGCTACAGCCATGCCGATTTGAAGTACCGCATTCTCTACATTTTATCAAAAATTTAATGTTCTATGTTTTATAGGAGAGAAAATATCGGACAAAGAATGTTTTTTATTAATTTCAGTGTAAAAACTGCATCTTTCTTTTCAATATATCTCAATTTCTGTTAATGCTACAGCCATGCCATTTTGCACATGATTGGAGTTCCACATTCCCTACATTATCGCTAAAACTTGTTGAATCAAAGAGAAAATATCACAGAAAGTGTGTGTTCTCATTGATTTCAATGTAAAAACTCCATTTATTTTCTATATCTCAATTTCTATTAAAGCTACAGCCATGCCAGTTTGCAAGTGATTGGAGTAACTCATTCCAGACATTCCCCATTTACAGTTCTATGTTGTATAGGTAAGAAAATATCACACAAATTTTGTTTGACCATTGATCCCAATGTATAAACTCCGTTTTTCTTTTCGCAATATCTCAATTTTTATTTAAGCTACAGCCATGCTGATTTGCACTTAATTGTACTACCTCATTCCCTACATTATCGCAAAAATTTACAGTTCTATGTTGTATAGGAGAGCGGCTATAAGCTGCTCATGATAGAATTCCTATTGAGTGGGGTAGTTAGGTAACATACCTGGAAAGGAGAATCAGTCATTAGGTGGTGGAAGTTGACAACAAAGGACAATGAATTCATGCAGGAGGCTCTTCATCAGGGTTACTGGGATTGCGATGGGTCAGCCAATGCCATGAGTGACAGAGTAGCTAGGAAAATTTGATGTGGAGAGGCAGTGTTTGACATGGGTAGAGTAGGAGGCACTTCTCAGGGTAGGCAGACATGGTTGTGGAATGAGGAGGTAGAAGCTGCAATCAGATTAAAGAAGACAACTTACCATAAATGGAGGGAAAGAGGAGATCAGGTGTCAAGGGCAGACTATGTTCAGGCAAGGAAAAATGCCAGGAGTTCCATTGCACAGGCTAAGTACCAATAGTATGAGGCTTTAAATGAAAAGTTGGGGACAAGGGAGGGAGAGACAGCAGTGTTTAGACTGGCCAAGACCAGGGATAGAACTAGTAAGGATTGTACCAGAGCCATAACAGTCAAGGATACCAATGGTAGGGTCCTTTTCCAACCAGCAGAGGTACTCAAAAGGTGGGAGGAATACTGCAATAGCCTCTGAAAAGCTGCCCGCAGTGGGACAGCCACAGACAGAAACCCACTTACCCTACAAGGAGGGAACAGATGTTCACAGGGAGTGGACAGGGTGAGTGAGGCTTTAATAGTCAGAGCTCTACAAAAGATGAAAGGTCAAAAAGCAGTAGGCCCTGATAAGGTTCCCATGGATGTCTGGTGCACTTTGGAGACCACAGGAATTACATTGCTGGGGAAGCTTTTCAATAAGTTAGTCAAGGGGCACAAAATGCCATCTGCATAGCAAGAGAGTTAGATTGTTCCACTGTTCAAGGGCAAAGGTGATGCTCAGGACTGTGAAAACTACAGGGGCATAAAGCTGATTAGCCACTCTATGAAGCTGTGGGAGAGAGTCATAGAATGTCGCCTCAGAGACCAAACTAGTGTCCACAGAAATCAATTCGGGTTTATGCCTGGTAGATCAACCATGGAACCAATCTTGAACCTAAGACAGATGATAGAGAAGTATAGAGCAGTATTCATTGACCGGGAAAGGCATATGATAGTGTCCCAAGGCAGTTAATATGGAGCATTTTAAGGAAGAAGGGGGTTGATGAAGGACATATTAGGATAGTGCAGGATATGTATGATGGTTCCTTTGCCAGAGTGAGGACAGCTTGGGGAAACACTGCATGCTTCAACGTTTAGGTATGTGTGCACCAAGGGTCAGCTCTGAGCCCTTATCTATTTACTCTAGTAATGGATGATCTGCTGAAGGGAATTGGGGAATGGGCCCCTCAGTGTCTGGTATTTGCAGATGATGTGGGAAGGCTTGAGGAGACCAAAGAGGATACTCAAAAGGGCCTACAAGACATTAAAAAAAGCAATGGAAAGAGGGGGCCTTAAGGTGAACATGAAGAAGACAGAGTACCTAGCTTTCGATTTTAGTGGCCAGGGGCAAGGGGGTGAGATTCGTTGTGGAAGTAAGGGGATACCAGTGGGGAAAGAGTTTCGTTATTTGGGATCAGTTTTACAAAGCAATGGAGAGATAGATTCTGATGTTACCAATAGAATTAATGCAGGATGGCTGAAGTGGAGACAGGCAATGGTGTCCTGTGTGACCGCCAGGCCCTAGTAAAGTTGAAGGGTAAGGTATACAGAACTGTCGTTAGGCCCACTATGTCATATGGCTCAGAGTGTTGGGCAGCTAGAAAGAATCATGAAAGGCAAATGCAAGTGGCTGAGATGCAAATGCTGCTCTATATGAGTGGGGTTTCACGAGCAGATACAATTCGAAACGATTATGTTAGAGCTAGCTTGGGGGTGGGAGACATTGCGGAAAAGATGAGAGAGAGTCGACTGAGGTGGTATGGGCATGTGATGAGAAGGGGAGAGGAGGAACTGACTGGGGTTATTATGGGACAACGGGTGTGTGGGGGCACCAGGAGTCGAGGTAGACCAAACCGGACGTGGGAGCAGGTGGTGCAGAGGGAAGTGGAGGCGTGCGGGGTGAGGGTAGATTTGGTGGGGGATTGGCGAGAGTGGAGGATTAGAACCTGCAGACCCACCTTGCCTCAGGTGGGATAAGGGTGTGATGATGATGATGATTATGCATAGGAAAGAAAATATCACACAAAGTGTGCATTCGTAATGATTTCAATGGAAAAACTACATTTTTCCTTCTGCTATATCTAAATATCCATTATAGCTACAGCCATGCTGCTGTGCACATGATTTCAGTACCACATTCCCTACATTCAGTCCAAAATTTGAGTTTATATTATGCATAGGAAAGAAAATATCACTTAAAGGGTGTTTTCATATTGATTTCAATGCAAAAACTCCATTTTTCTTTGTGTTAAATCTCAATTTTTTATGAAAGCTACAGCCTTATCGTTTTGCACATGATTGGAATACCACATTCCCTATATTTTTTTCAAAATATGAGGTTCTATTATGTATAGTACAGAAAATATCACAAGTTGGTATTGACGTGGGTGTGCGCTGCTAAACTTCAGTGATCTAACTGGAACTGGTGTGTCCAATGCAATTTGGCTGCACCCAATGCAACTTGGCCGCACGCTTTTTGCAAGAAATAAATATCAGCTAAGTTATCAAATGTCAAGAAGTATTGGTACTTTCGACATTATGCTAAACCTTTATTGGTACGTGACTGAAATAACTTTTGAATAATCTCTCATTATCTAACAAAAATCCTCATAATTTTTGGCAAACTTACAAATCTTACCCTCAGTTGAATCACACTTCTTTTATATTGCTGAGTGATGAAGGTCATAATATTACTACATCGACTGTAGTCTCTGCACTTTTCACTCAAACGATTAATGAGGTTTACAACCCTTTAAAAACTGACAATAACTATCCATTTCCAATCCCTGATTTAAATTGTTCTCAGCATTTTAATGAAATAACTTCAGAGCAAGTTTCTGCTGCTATATGTAAATTAAAACATTTTTTTTCTCCAGGACCAGATTTTCTTCCATCAGTGATTCTTAAAGCATATTCTTCAATTCTATCTCCTATATTAGCCAATTTTTTCCCTATCTATACAGTTACATTACGTTGCTGATATTTGGAAAACATATTTTGTTGTTCCTGTTCATAAATCTGGACCTCATGATTATGAATCAAATTACCATCCAAATTCTAAATTTCATGTATTGCTAAGAAATTCAAATATATTATTTTAAATCACATTTTTACCTGGTCTCAAAATATTTTATCACCACACCAACATGCCTTTACATAGAACAAATTCACTGAATCCAATTTACTGGACCATATTAACAATATCAATAATTCTTTGAATGGTAAACAACAACTTGATACCTTATATCTGGATGTTACCAGCCATGCCGTTTTGGACATAATTGGAGTACCTTATTCCCTAAATTCTCACAAAAATTTAAAGTTCTATGTTGTATAAAAGTGTCTGTTTTCATATTGATTTTAATGTAAAAACTTCACTTTTCTTATTGATATCTCAATTTCTAATGAATCTACAGCCATGCCGTTTCGCACATGATTGAAAAACCACATTTCCAACATTCTTAATAAAAGTTATGATTCTATTATGTATAGGAAAGAAAATATCGCACAAATTGTGTTTTTCTAATGATTTCAATGTAAAATCTCCAATTTTCTATTTGTGATATCTAAATTTTTAATAAAGCTACAGCCACGCCGTTTTGCACATGATTGTAGTACCTCATTCATGCTAAAAATTTAAGTTCAATTTTTTATACGAGAGAGAATATTGCGGAAAGTTTGTCTTCCTATTGATTTCAAAGTAAAAGCTCCATTTTTTCTTCTCCAACTTCTAATAAAGCTACAGCCAAGCCGATTTCAACATGATTGCCTACCTCATTCCCCACATTCTCTCAAAAATTTACAGTTCTATCAAGTGTAGGAGAGAAAAAGCACAATGTGCAATTTTCCATTGATTTCATTAGAAAAATTTCATTTTTCATTTTGCTATATCTCAATATCTGTTAAAGCTATAGCCGTGGCGATTTGCACATGATTGGAGGACACATTCCCTACATTCTTTACGTAATTTGTTGTTCTGTTATGTCTAGGTAAGAAAATATCACACAAATGGTGTTTTCTCATTTATGTCAATGAAAGAATTCTAATTTTACTCTTTGCTATATTTCAATTTCTATTAAAGCTACACTCATGCCGTCTTGCACATGATTGGAGTACCTTATTCCCTACATTCCCTCAGAAATTTTTAGTTCTATGTTGAGTAGGATAGAAAATATCACACAAAGTGTGTTTTCCCATTGATTTCAACATAAAAACTGCAATTTTCTTTTTGCTGTATATCAATTTCTATTAAAGCTACAGCCATGACGTTTGCCACATAATCGAAGTACCTCATTTCCTACATTCACTGAAAAAATTACAGCTCGATGTTTTAAATGAGAGAAAATATCCACAAAGTGTGTTATTAAATTGATTTTAAATGTGAACACTTCATTTTTCTTTTTGGTTTATCTCAATTTCTATTAAGCCTTGCAGCCATTCCGTTTTTCTCATGATTGGAGTACCTCATTCCCTACATTCCAGCAAAAATTTACAGTTCGTGTGTTTCCTATTGATTTCAATGTAAAAACCCCATTTTTCTTTTGCTATATCTCAATTTCCATTAAAGCTACAGCCATGCCGTTTTGCACATGCTAGGAATACCTCATTCCCTACATTCTCGAAAAATTTACAGTTCTATGTTGTAACGGAGAGAATATATCCCACAAAGTGTGTTTTCATATTAATTTCAATGTAAAATGCCATTTTTCTTTTTTGCTATATCGCAATTCCTAATAAACATAGAGTTATTCAGTTTTGTACATGATTGCAGTATTACATTCCCTACTTTCAGAAAGAAATTTGTAGTTCTATTATGTAAAGGAAAGCAAATATCAATCAAAGTGTGTTTTCCTATTGAGTTAAACGTAAAAACTCCATTTTTTGTTTTGCTATATCTCAATTTCTATTAAAGCTATCGCCATGCCGTTTTGTACATGATTGGAGAACAACATTCTCTGCATTCTCACAAAAAAATACAGTTCTTAATATGTAGAAGAGAAAATATTGATCAAAGTGTGCTTTCCAATGTGAAAACCATTTTTTTTCTGCTATATCTCAATTTATATTAAAGCTACAGGCATGACGTTTGGCATGTAATTGGAATACCTCATTCCCTACATTCTCAGAAAATGTTACTGTTTTAAGTTTTTAAGGAGTGAAAATATCACATGAAGTGTGTTATTACATTGTTTTGCACATGATTGCAGAATTACATTCCCAACTTTCAGAAAAAAATTTGTAGTTCTATTATGTAATGGAAAGCAAATATCACTCAAAGTGTGTTTTCCTATTGATTTCAATGTAAAAACTCCATTTTTCTTTTTGCTATATCTCAATTGCTATCAAGCCTGCAGCCATACCGTTTTGCTCATTATTAGAGTACCTCATTCCCTACATTCTTGCAAAAATTTACAGTTCGCTGTTGTATAGAAGAGAAAATATCACCCAAAGTTCTTTTCCTATTGATTTCAATGTAAAAATGCCATTCTTCTTTTGCTATATCTCAATTTCTATTAAAGCTACAGCCATGCCGTATTGCACATGCTAGGAGTACCTCATACTCTACAGTCTCGAAAAAATTTACAGTTCTATGTTGTAAAGGAGAGAATATATCACACAAAGTGTGTTTTGTTAAAGATTAGAATGTAAAACGCCATTTTCCTTTTTTGCTATATCGCAATTTCTAATAAACCTAGAGCTATGCAGTTTTTCACTTGTTTGAAGCACCTCATTCTGTATATTCTCACAAAAATATAAAGTTCTATATTGCATAAGAGTGAAAGTATCAGACAAAGTTTGTTTTCCTATTGACTTCAATGTAAAAACTTAATTTTTGTTTTTGTGATACTTAAATTTCTATTAAAGATACCACAATGGTGTTTTGCACATGATTGGATTACTGCATTCCTAACGTTTTAAATAATAGTTATGATTCTATTGTGTATAGGAAATAAAATATTGCAAAAAGAGATTTCCCATTGATTTCAATGTAAAAACTATGTTCTATGTTGTATAGGAGAGGAAATATCACATAAAGTGCGTTTTCTTATTGATTTCAATGTAAAAACTCCATTTTTCTTTTTGCTATGTCTATATTTTCATAGAAGCTACACTTATGACGTTTTGCACATCACCTATACAGTGATGATTCTATTATGTATAGGAGAGAAAATATCGCACAAAGTGTGTTTTCCCATTTATTTCTAGTTAAGAACTAAATTTCTTTTTGCGATATCTCAATTTCTATTAAATCTACACCCATGGTGTTTTGCACGTGATAGGAATACCTCATTCCCTACATTCTCACAAAAAATTAAAAGTTCTATGTTGTATAAAGAAAAAAATATCACCCAAAGTGTGTTTTCCCATTGATTTTCATGTAAAAACTATGGCCATGCAGTTTTGCACATGATTTGGATAAAAGTTATTATTCTATTATGTATAGGAAAGAAAATATCGCACAAAGTGTCTTTTTCCATTAATTTCAATGTAAGAACTCCATTTTGCTTTTTGCAATATCTGAATTTCTTTTAAACTACAGACATGCAGTTTTGCAATCGATTCCAGTACCTCATTTCCTACATTCTTGCAAAAATTTACAGTTTAATGTTTTAATGAAAAGAAAATATTGCCCAAATAGGTTTTTTCCTATTAATTTCAATGTAAAAACTCCATTTTCCTTTTTGCTATATATGCCGTTTTGCACATGATTGGAGTACAACATTCCCAACATTCTGGATAAAAGTTATGATTCTATTATGCATAAAAGGAAATATTGCACAATGTGTGTATTTCCATTGATTTCAATGAGAAAACCACATTTTTCTTTTTGCTATATCTCTAATTCGTTAAAGCTGCAGCCTTGCCGTTTTCACATATTTGGAATAATTCATTCATTTCCCATTGATTTCAGTGTAAAAACTACATTTTTTTTTACTATATCTCAATCTCTTTTAAAGCTACAGCCATGCAGTTTTGCACATGGTAGGAGTTTAAAATTCCCTACATTCTTGCAAAAATGTACAGTTGTATGTTGTATAGGAGAGAAAATATTGCACAAACTGAGTTTTCCTATTGGTTTCAATGTAAAATCTCCATTGTTCATTTTGCTATATCTCAATTTGTATTATAAAGCTATAGCAATGCCGTTTAGAACATGAATGGAGTGCCTTATTCAAATTATTCTAGGTTAAAGTTATGATTGAATTATGTATAGGAAAGAAAATATTGCAGAATGTGTATTTTCCTTTCGAATTCATTGTAAAAACTCCATTTTTCCTTTTTGCTTTATCTCAATTTCTATTAAAGCTACAGCCAAGCCATTTTTTCAAAAAAATTTACAGTTTGATCTTGTATAGCAGATAAAATAATGCACAAAGTGTGTTTACATTTAATTTCAATGTAAAAACTCAAATTTGCTTTTTGCTAAATCTCATTTTCTATAAATGCTACAGCTACGGTGTTTTCCAAACGATTGGGGTACCATCCTTACATTCATTCAAAAGTTTACGGTTTTTTGTTGTCACAAAACATGTGTAATGACAAAAAGTGCTGGAAATCGCGTTTTTCCTCAATTAGTAACATGTCAACTACATGCTTCTTTTTCTCAAAAACTATAAAAGCTACAGACATGACGTTTGGTACCGTTGTAGAGTGCCACATTCTCTACATTCTGGCCAAGATTTATTAGTCTGTGATGTATAGAAGAGAAAATATCGCACAAATCATGATTTTCACATGCTTTTCTATGGAAGAACATTCGTTTTTTAATATTTCTCAAAAACTATTAAAGATAGAGCTTTAAAACTTAGCAAAAGTTTAAAAAACCGCCTATTATAGTTACTGGCAAAGTTTTACACGTGTGGTTTCCATAAAATTGGAGAAATTTCAAAAAAAAGTGTAATGACAAAATGTGCTGGAAATTGCGAAAAATGACTCCTTTCTTCAATTAGTAACATGTCACCTAGATGCTTCTTTTTCTCAAAAACTATAGAAGCTACAGACATGTTGTTTGGAAACGTAGAAAACAACATTCTCTACATTCTGACAAAGATTTATCGTTCTGTGAAATATAGAAGAGAAAATATCGCAAAAATCATGATTTTCACATGCTTTTCTATGGGAAAAAATTCGTTTTTGCAATATCTCAAAATCTATCAAAGATAGAGCTTTAAACCTCAGCAAAACTGTAAAAACCGCCTATTTTACTTAATGCAAAGTTTTACACGTGTGGTTTACATAGAAGTGGAGAAATTTCACAAAACATGTGTAATGACAAAAAGTGCTGGAAATCCCTCTTTTCCTCAATGAGTAAGCATGTCACCTAGATGCTTCTTTTTCTCAAAAACCATAAAAGCAACAGACATGCCGTTGGGCAACGTTGTAAAGTACCACATTCTCTACATTCTGGCCAAGATTTATCATTCTGTGATGTAAAGAAGTGAAAATATTGCACAAATCATGATTTTCTAATGCTTTTCTATGGGAGAACAGTCGTTTTTGCAATATCTCAAAAACTATTGATGATAGAGCTTTAAAACTTAGCAAAAGTGTAAATAACTGCCAATTTTACCTACTGGCAAGGTTTTACTAGCGTGGTTTTCATAGAAGTGGAGAAATTTCCCAAAACATAGGTAATGACAAAAAGTGCTGGAAATCGCAAACAATCACTTTTTTCCTCAAAGAGTGAGCATGTAACCTAGATGCTTCTTTTAACTAAAAACGATAAAAGCTATAGAAATGCCGATTGACAACGTTATAGAGTACAACATTCTCTACATTCTGGCCAAGATTTATCATTCTGTGATTAATAGAAAAGAAAATATCGCACAAATCATTATTATCACACTCTTTTCTATGGGAGAACCGTTTTTGGAATATCTCAAAAAAATATTAAAGATAGAGCTTAAAAACTTAGCGAAAGTTTAACAAACCATATATATATTTCCAACTGGAAACGTTTTAAACGTGTGGTTTCCATGGAAGTGGAGAAATTTCACAAATCATGTGTAATGACAAAAAGTGCTGGAAATCGCGAAAAATGACTTTTTTCCTCAATGAGTAAGCATGTCACCTAGATGCTTCTTTTTCTCAAAAACTATATAAGCTACAGACATGCCGTTTGGCAACCTTGTAGAGAACCACATTCTCTACATTCTGGCCAAGATTTATAGTTCTGTGATGCATAGAAGAGAAAATTTTGAAGAAATGATGATTTTCTCACACTTTTCTATGGGAAAACATTCGTGTTTGCAATATCTTAAAAACTATTGAAGATAGAGCTTAAAAACTTATCAAAAGTGTAAAAAACCGCTTATTTTACCTACTGGCAAACATTTACAAGTGTGGTTTCCTTAGAATTGAGAAATTTCACAAAACATGTGTAATGACAAAAAGTGCTGGAAATCGAGAAAAATCATTTTTTTCCTCAAAGAGTAAGCATGTCGCCTTGATGCTTCTTTTTCTCTAAAACTATTAAAGCTACAGACATGCCGTTTGGCAACGTTGTAGAGTACCACATTCCCTACATTCTGGAAAAGATTTATCATTCTGTGATGTATAGAAGAGAAAATATTGCACAAATCATGATTTCCCATGCTTTTCTATGGAAGAACATTCGTTTTTGCCATATCTCAAAAACTCTTTAAGATAGAGCTTTAATACTTAGCAAAAATTAAAAAAACCGCCTATTTTACATACTGGCTTAGTTTCAATCATGTGGTTTTCATAGAAGTGGAGAAATTTCACAAAACATGTGTAATGACAAAAAGTGCTGGAAATCGTAAAAAATCACTTTTTTCCTCAAAGAGTAAGCATGTCACCTAGATGCTTCTTTTTCTCAATAACTAGAAAAGCTACAGACATGCCGTTTGGCAACTTTGCAGAGTACCACATTCTCTACATTCTGGCCAAGCTTTATCATTCTGTGATGTATAGAAGAGAAAATATCGCACAAATCATGATTTTCACATGCTTTTCTAGGGGAGAACATTCGATTTGCAATATCTCAAAAACTATTTTAGATAGAGCGTTAAAACTTAGCAAAAGTGTGGAAAACCGCCTATTTACCTACTGGCAAAGATCTACACGTGTGGTTTCGATAGAAGTGCAGAAAATTCACAAAACATGTGTAATGATAAAATGTGCTGGAAATTGCTTTTATCCTCAATGAGAAAGCATGTCACCTAGATGCTTCTTTTTCTCATAAACAATAAAAGCTACAGAAATACCGTTTGGCATCGGTGTAAAGTGCTACATTCTCTACATTTGTGCCAAGATTTATCATTCTGTGATGTATACAAGAGAAAATATCGCACAAATCATGATTTTGACATGCTTTTCTATGGGAGAACATTCGTTTTTGCAATATCTGAAAAACTATTAAAGATAGAGCTTTAAAATTCAGCAAAAGTGTAAAAAACCACCAATTTTACTTACTGGCAAAGTTTTACACGTGTGGTTTCCATAGAATTGAGGAAATTTCACAAAACGTGTGTATTGACAAAAAGTGCTGGAAATAACGAAAAATCACTTTTTTCCTCAATGAGTAAGAATATCACCTAGATGCTTCTTTTTCTCAAAAACTATAAAAGCTACAGACATGCCATTTGGCAAAGTTGTAGAGCACCGCATTCTCTACATTCTGGCCAAGATTTATCATTCTGTGATGTATAGAAGAGAAAATATCGCACAATTCATGATTTTGACATGCTTTTCTATGGAAGAACATTCATTGTTGCAATATCTCAAAAACTATTAAATATAGAGCTCTAAAACTTAGCAAAAGTGTAAAAAACCACCTATTTTACATACTGGCAAAGTTTTACACGTGTGGTTTCATTAGAAGTGTAGAAATTTCACAAAACATGCATATTGACAAAAAGTGCTGGAAATTGCGAAAAATCACTTTTTTCCTCAATGAGTAAGCATTTCACCTAGTTGCTTCTTTATCTCAATAACTATAAAAGCTACAGACATGCCGTTTGCCAACGTTGTAGAGAACCACATTCTCTACATTTTGGCCATGATTTATCATTCTGTGATGTATAGAAGAGAAAATATCACACAAATCATGATTTTCACATGCTTTTTTATGGGAGAACATTCGTTTTTGCAATATCTCAAAAACTATTAAAGTTAAAGCTTTAAAACTTAGCAAAAGTGTAAAAAAACTGCCTATTTTACCTACTGGCGAAGTATCACACGTGTGGTTCTTTTAGAAGTGGAGAAATTTCACAAAACTTGCGTAATGACAAATAGTGCTGGAAACCGCGAAAAATGACTTTTTTTCCTGAATGATTAAGCTTGTCACCTAGATGCTTCTTTTTATCAAAAACTATAAAAGCTACAGACATGCCGTTTAGTTACGTTTTAGAGAACCAAATTCTCTTATCTCTGGCCAAGATTTATCGTTCTGTGATGTATAGAAGACAAAATATTTCACAAATCATGATTTTCACATTCTTTACTATGGGAGAACATTCGTTTTTGCAATATCTCAAAAACTCTTAAAGATAGAGCTTTAAAACTTAGGAAAAGTGTAGAAAAACGCCTATTTCACCCACTGGCTAGATTTCACACGTGTGGTTTCAATGGAAGTGGAGAAATTTCCCAAAACATGTGTAATGACAAAAAGTGCTGGAAATCACGAAAAATGACTTTTTTCCTCAATGAGTAATCATGTCACATGGATGCTTCTTTTTCTCAAAAGCTATAAATGCTACAGACATTCCGTTTGGCAACGTCGTAGAAAACAACGTTCTCTACATTCTGGCAAAGATTTATCGTTCTGTGATGTATAGAAGAGAATATATCGCACAAATCATGATTTTGACATTATTTTCTATGGGAGAACAATCGTTTTGGCAATATCTCAAAAACTATTAAAGATAGAGCTTTAAAACTTAGCAAAAGTGTAAAAAACCGCCTGTTTTTCCTACTGGCAATGTTTTACACGTGTGGTTTCCATAGAAGTGTAGAAATTTCACAATACATGTGTAATGATAAAAAGTGCAGGAAATCGCATTTTTCCTCAATGAGTAATCATGTCACCTAGATGCTTCTTTTTCTCAAAAACTATAAAAGCTACAGACATGCCGTTGAACAACGTCGTAGAGAACTACATTCTCTTCATTGTGGCCCAGATTTAACGTTCTGTGATGTACAGAAGAGAAAATATCGCACAAATCATGATTTTCACATGCTTTTCTATTTGGAGAACTTTCGTTTTTGAATATTTCTAAAAAACTATTAAAGATAGAGATTTAAAACTTAGAAAAAGTGTAAAAAACCGCCTATTTAACTTACTGGCAATGTTTTACTAGTGTGGTTTTCATAGAAGTGGAGAAATTTCCCATAACATGTGTAATGACAAAAAGTGCTGGAAATCAGGAAAAATCACTTTTTTCCTCAATGAGTAAGCATGTCACCTAGATGCTTCTTTTTCTCAAAAACTATATAAGCTACAGAGATGCCGTTTGGCAACGTTATAGAGTACCACATTCTCTACATTCTGGCCAAGATTAATCGTTCTGTGACGTATAGAAGAGAAATTATCGCACAAATCATGATTTTCATATGCTTTTCTAAGGGAGAACATCGGTTTTTTAATATTTCTCAAAAACTATTTAAGATAGAGATTTAAATCTTAGCAAAAGTGTAAAAAACCGCCTATTTTACCTACTGGCAAAGTTTTACACGTGTAGTTTCCATAGAAGTGTTAAAATTTCACAAAACATATGTAATGACAAAAAGTCCTGGAAATCGCTTTTTTCCTTAATGAGTAAGCATGTCACATAGATGCTTCTTTTTCTCAAAAACTATAAAAGCTATAGACATGCCGTTTGGCAACGTTGTGGAGTACCACATTCTCAACATTCTGGCCATGATTTATCGTTCTGTGATGTATAGAAGAGAAAATATTGCACAAATCCTGATTTTCACATGCTTTTGTATGAGAGAACATTCGATTTTGCAATATCCCAAAAACTATTAAACATAGGGCTTAAAAAATTAGCAAAAGTGTAAAAAACCGCCTATTTTTCCTACTAGCAAAGTATTACACGTGTGGTTTCCATAAAAGTGAAGAAATTTTACAAAACATGTTTAATGACAAAAAGTGCTGGAAATCTCGAAAAATCACTTTTTTCCTCAATGAGTAAGCATTTCACCTAGATGCATATTTTTCTCAAAAACTCTAAGAGCTACAGACATTCCGTTTGGCAACGTTTTAGAGAACCACATTCTCTACATTCTGGCCAAGAGTTATCGTTCTGTGATATATAAAAGAGAAAACATCGCACAAATCATGATTTTTACATGCTTTTCTTCTGGAGAACATTCGTTTTTGCAATATCTCTAAAACTCTTTAAGATAGAGCTTTAAAACTTAGCAAAAGAGTAGAAAACCGCCTATTTTACCAACTGGCAAAGTTTTACACGTGTGGTTTCCATAGAAGTGTAGAAATTTCACAAAACATGTGTGACGACAAAAAGTGCTGGAAATCGCTTTTTTCCTCAATAAGTAAGCTTTTCACCTAGATGCTTCTTTTTCTCAAAAACTATAAAAGCAACAGACATGCCTTTTGGCAACGTTGTAAAGTACCACATTCTCTACATTCTGGCCAAGATTTATTGTTCTGTGATGTATAGAAGAGAAAATATTGCACAAATCATGCATTTCACATGCTTTTCTATGGGAGAACATTGGTTTTTGCAATATCTCAAAAACTATTAAAGACAGAGCTTTAAAATTTAGCAAAAGTGTAAAAAACCTCCTATTTTACTTACTAGCAAAGTTTTACACCTGTGGTTTACATAGAAGTGTTGAAATTTCACAAAACATATGTAATGACAAAAAGTGCTGGAAATCACTTTTTTCCTCAATGAGTAAGCATGTAGAGAACCACATTCTCTACATTCTGGCCAAGATTTATCGTTCTGTGATGTATAGCAGGGAAAATATCGCACAAATCATGATTTTCACATGCTTTTCTATGGGAGAACATTCGTGTTTGCAATATCTCAAAAACTATTGAAGATAGAGCTTAAAAACTTATAAAAAGTTTAAAAAAACCGCTTATTTTACCTACTGGCAAAGATTTACAAGTGTGGTTTCCTTAGAAGTGGAGAAATTTCACAAAACATGTGTAATGATAAAAAGGGCTGGAAATCACGAAAAAATAACATTTTTCCTAAAGAGTAAGCATGTAACATAGATGCTTCTCTTTCTGAAAAACTATAAAAGCTACAGACATGCCGTTTTGCAAAGTTGTAGAGTACCACATTCTCTACATTCTGGTGAAGATTTATCATTCTGCGATGTATAGAAAAGTAAATATCGCACAAATTATTGATTTTGACATGCTTTTCTATGGAATAACATTCGTTTGGCAATATCTCAAAAATTATTGAAGATAGAGCTTTAAAACTTAGCAAAAGTTTAAATAGCCACCTATTTTACCTACTGGCAGAGGAGAGATAGCTCCTCCTTTCTGATGAAGTTTTGCATAGTTCAAACTGCCTACATGCAAGGAAAGTGTGCTATTCATGTGTCAGTTAGGAAATCTTTTACCCATGTGATGGTCTCATGATTAGTAACCTTTACAGCCAGGATGATATTTTTTACATTCATATAGATGGGCCTATTTATAAACGCCATCGAGCAACCATAACACAAAATGTGTTCTCGATCATGCACCTAGCAAAAAGAAAGTTTTTGTTAATAAAACTCTTTTGTTTGTGCATATCTATTCACAAATAATTACTGACCTTACTCTGCACAGACGATAGTTAAAAATCATTTCAATCTGTGTCAGATGAGTGCCAGAGAATGGGGATATAATGTTAGGGTGTAGAGGAAAGGCATTATCTGCAACAAACCAGAAAGGTCTGTTGCCATCATTTGCACTCATTGGTAATGGCTGAAGTTCAGGGAGATTCAGTTGTCCTTCTAAGAGCAGTTTACCAAAAGTAGAGGCTTTAAGGGTCCCACCATCATGCTGTCTCCCATAGCCACCAACATCAACCATGGTAAAGCAATATTCAGCATCATATGCTGCAAGCAGTACCAAGCTAAAGAAGAGCTGTTTTCAAGAATTAAACCATTAATTTGTTATTCTTATAAAATCCTGTTAGTATTTCAAGTATTTGAGACCTTATAGTTTTAATATAGTGATCCTGATGCAGGTGGTGCTGAAATTACCACATGTTTCCCATCAATAGCACCCACACAGTTGGGGAATTGCCACAATACTTCACTCCAGTCCTGTGTTGTTGGTGGCTGAAAGTCACACAATGTTTAGAGTTAAAAGACATATAAGCTTCATCATATACACTTGCTTTGCATCCTACCTTTAAATATAAAGGGCCCAATGTCTGCCAAATAGCAGCACATGTAGAACGAATTATTTGTGATGTTGTGGACCTTCCAAGCCTAAAGCTGTGAGCTATTGAATTTTGCAGATCACCTTAGGCAAGGTACCTTCACAATGAATGTAATTGTATGTTTGTTAATAGATTACAACAAATATGACAACCACTACTGCAATT
>JAAFCE010009127.1:17099026-17111554 GCA_013389805.1 Trigoniulus corallinus | reverse complement strand
GCATCTAGGATACACGCTTACTCAGTGAGAAAAAAGTGATTTTTCGCAATTTCCAGTACTTTTCGTCATTACACATGTTTTTTGGAATTTCTCTACTTCTATGGAAACCACACGTGTAAAACTTTACCAGTAGGTAAAATAGGCGGTTTTTTTCACTTTTGCTTATTTTTAAAGCTCTATCTTTAATAGTTTTTGAGATATTGCAAAAACGAATGTTTTCCCATTGAAAAGCATGTTAAAATCATGATTTGAGCGATATTTTCTCTTCTATACATCACAGAACGATAAATCCTGGTCAGAATGTAGAGAAGTGGTACATTACAACGTTGCCAAACGGCCTGTCTGTAACTTTTATAGTTTTTGAGAAAAAGAAGCATATAGGTGACATGCTTACTCATTGAGGAAAAAAGTGATTTTTCACGATTTCCAGAGAAGATCTGGCAGCATTGGAGTGTGAACGTGAAGTTTTGAACTGCTGCTTGGTAAGCGAATTTTTTGGTTAATTTTGGGTTGTTTTAATCATTTTAAGTGGGGTTTATTGTAGAGAGATATTAGGAATATCTTCTTTTGGATAGATTTAATATTTTCTTTAGATTTCGTTTGTTATAATGGGATTCCTGACGATTTTAATTTTTTTTGTACTAATCCTAGGGGTTGCCACGGGGTAACCCTAGGGGTTGCCACGTGGTGTGTTTTTTGCGTGTTTAGGCTAAACCTAACAAAGGTTTTTTTGTTCAGTTTTCCTTATCGTGTTTTTAATATATTTAAAATTTGAGTTTATAATATTATATTGACTAAGATCTTATATTGATTAAGATCCTTTTTGTACAAATTATTAGCTTGGGTTGTCTTTCTTTGTTGTTGCTGTTGTATTTTAGGAATTGTAGTGATTGGGAGTTTGTGTGTTAGTGTTGCATACCAGTGTTAGTCACGTGAGGTGACTCATCACATTTTTTGACGGACTTGTCCAAGTAACAGGGAGTTGTTCTTATAACGTTTTGGTTTTCTAGTTGAATGTTTGGTTTTTATTGACAAAAGATTTCTATTGATCTCTGGTTTATAGTTTATTATTTTTGATTGTTCTATTAAATTGTGGGTCATTTTAAATTGTGTAAAGGACCCCATTTTCTTTTTAATATCACTTATTTAGTTAAGTTGTGTGCTACTTTGATAGCTCAGTATATTAAATGCCTCCAAAGAAACCTGCAGAGTGTGGGGGTTGTAAGCTCATAAGATTAGAGCTGGCTTAACTGAAAGCTAAGATATGTATGTTGTAGGATTCCATCTTCAACCCCAGTTCCCCAGTAGCTGGGAAACCCACGGGTAGTGAATGTTCTATAACTCCATCAATAAGTTCACCTAATACATTGGTATTTGGCATCAGGTGGCTAAACGGTCTTAAAAACAGATAGGACATCCCCGAGGGTAAAACCTAAGGCTCTCAAGGGCAAGAGGGAAATAATGCAGCAGGATTGTATAAACGTTACTCCTGAATTGCATGGAAAGCTGGCAAAAGAGAAGGAAGCAGGGAATTGCAAGATGCTTGTCTCTATGCCATAGGATTTTACTTTGGAGGGGTTAGCTAAGGTCAGTGATCGGTGTGCTGTGGTGGGGCAACACCCTTTACCTGCTAAATCTGTCGTTATTATTGGGGACACAGATTTCAGGGGTGTTGATACTTAGGCACTACAAGAAGGGCAAGATAGAGCAGGTGTTAGTGTTGCATCTCTCCCTGATGCCAGACTAATGGACATAAGGGATAGGATTAGCTGTATATTGAAAGGAGGAAAGAAAGATTGCATGACAGTTTTTCAACGAGGTTCAAATGACATAAATCAGGATATAGCTAAGGAGGTTAGGAGATTGAGACCTAAGGCTTGAGTAATGGTTTGTCCTGTTATTGAGAGAATTGATAAAGGAAGACTAACTACAGCTAAGGTCAAATGGATAAATGATAGGTTATTCTCAGAAGGTAGAGCTATTGGGGCAAAACTACTTGACTATAGGGCTTGTCTCTCAGATCTCCAGCAGAGGTTTGCTATGAATGGATTTTATTTCAATGCAAAGGCTGCTTTTAAGATAGGTACAAAATTTAATGAGTTTAATGCTGATTTTTAGGAAAGGTACCAGGTCATCTCATTTCAGGCTAAAAAACAATTCTCATAGGAAAGGGCTACTAGGTAGTAATAAGAAAGGGGTAGGTAGGCTTTCAGCAGTAACTAACCCATTGACTTTGCTTGTGGTTAACTGCAGAAGCATAGTAAATGAAGTGGTTGACTTCAATGCCCTGGCTGCAACATCAGATGCTGATATCATAATTGGTACTGAATCCTTGTTAAGGGGAGATGTTAAATCAGCAGAGATTTTTTCATACAAGTATATATTTTACAGAAAAGATAGGGAAACAGGTAGAGGGCGTGGAGTCTTTTTGGCCATAGATAAATTCCTGAAAAGCTCTAGGGAATTGAGTTATGAAGAAGATTTTGAAATGCTATGTTGTCGTGTTGCTGACTCTTGTAGTGGGGGGATTTATGTTGTCCAGTTCTATCGTCCTCCTGGTGATGATCCACAACCACTAATTAGACTATCACAATCGCTGGAGCTTCTGCATCAAAGAAAAAAGGTCCCAATGATAATTCTTTGTGGGGGCTTCAATTTACCAGGGATGGATTGGGGTAGTATGCAGCCCAACTCAAATTCAAGTTTATCAGGGGCTCTAAATCTCATTTTGATCAAATGTACTGTAATGGATTGGAACAGATTGTGACCATACCTACAGACGAGAAAGGGGGAATATAACATTTAGTATTCACAAATGTGCCCAACTCTAAAAATAATGTAGATTGTATTTAAGGAATTATTGATCATGCAGTGGTCAAGGTGGAGATAGTGAAAATATTACCTAGATGGGTGGCAGGAAGGAGGGTGGCATACCAATATAATAAGGCTAATTGGGAGTATTTCAAGTCTTAACTGCAATGTGTATAAAATTATTTTTACACCACTGCTAATACCTGTGGCGTTAAGGAAACTTGGAATAGATTCCTAGCCCTATTAGAAGAGGGTACACAACTAGCTGTCCCCACCAAGATTATAAGGAAAAACTCTGTTCCAGAATGGTATACTAAAGGCGTGAAGGTAGCTTTGCAAAACCAGCGAAAGGCTAAGAAATCACTTAGGAGAGATAAAGATGTCAATAGTGAGGGAACTATAAAAGGGCCCGCGAAATGGTTAAAGGGTTGATGAAGGAAGCTTACAAGAACTTTCATGAGAACATTTTGGGAGATAGGCTTAGGAAAATTCCAAAGGCATTCTGGGGATATATAAACAAGTGTAGGAAGGAGGGAGATAGGGATACAGTGGTTACGGATGGTTCAGGAAATTTATTCAAGGATATTCTCATGATTGCCAACGTTTTTAATAATACATTCTCAAAATACCATGCAACCAGTAGAAACAACTCCCAGCAAGAATTTGTTAGGGTTTTGCCAGGAGGAATGGATGAGGTTATTATCACTAGGGCAGGAATTGAGAAGCTGCTGAGTAAATTACCATTATATAAGACCATGGGCCATGATGGTGTTTCACCATTCATTCTGCAATGGCTTTCTGGGATTATTAGCTGTTACTTCATAGAAATTTTAAAAAACACTTTAGATAAAGCATTATTCCAGCATCATGGAAACTGGCAAATGTGGTGCCCATTTTCAAGTCTGGGGAAATGACAGACCCTAATTGCTATACACAAGCTTCATTAACAAGAGCTGGTAAAATAGGCGGTTTTTCAAACTGTCACTAAGTTTAAAGCTCTATCTTTAATAGTTTTTGAGATATTGCAAAATCGAATGTTTTCCCTCAGAAAACCATGTGAAAATCATGATTTGTGTGATATTTTTTCTTCTATACATCACAGAACAATAAAACTTGGCCCGAATGTAGAAAATGTGGTATTCAACAACGTTGCCAAAAGGCATGTCTGTAGCTTTTATAGTTTTTGAGAAAATGAAACATCTAGGTGACATGCAAACTCATTGAGGAAAAAAGTGATTTTTTGTGATTTCAAGCACTTTTTGTCATTACACATGTTTCTTGGAATTTATCTACTTCTATTGAAACCACACGTTTAAAACTCTGCCAGTAGGTAAAATAGGCGGTTTTTTACACTTTTGCTAAGGTTTAAAGCTCTATCTTTAATAGTTTTTGAGATATTCAAAAACGAATGATTTCCCATGGAAAAGCATGTGAAAATCATGATTTGTGTGATAGTTACTCTTCTATACATCACAGAACGATAAGTCTTGGCCAGCATGTAGAGAATGTGGTACTCTACAACGTTGCCAAACGGTATGTCTGTAGCTTATACAGTATTTGAAACAAAAAGCATCTATGTGACATACTTACTGATTGAGGAAAAAAGTGATTTCTCATGATTTCAAGCACTTTATGTACTTACACACGTTTTGTGGAATTTCTCCACTTCTATGCAAAACCACATGTCTGAAACATTGCCAGTAGGTAAAATAGGCGGTTTTTTACACATTTGCTAAGTTTCAAAGCTCTATCTTTAATAGTTTTTGAGATATTGCAAAAACGAATGTTTTCCCATATAAAAGCATGTGAAAATAATGATTTGTGCGATATTTTCTCCTCAATACATCTCATAATGATAACTCTTATCCAGAATGAAGAGAATGTGGTACTCTACAACGTTGTCAAACGGCATGTCTGTAGCTTTTATAGTTTTTCAGAAAACAAAGCATCTAGGTGACATGCTTACTCATTGAGGAAAAAAGTGACTTTTGGTGATTTCTAGCACTTTTTGTCATTACACATGTTTTGTGGAATTTCTCCACTTCTATGGAAACCACAAGTTTTAAATTTTCCCAGTAGGTAAAATAGGCGGCATTTTACACTTTTTCTAAGATTTAAAGCTCTATCTTTAATAGATTTTCAGATATTGCAAAATCGACTGTTTTCCAATAGAAAAACATGTTAAAATCATGATTTGTGTGATATTTTCTCTTTTATACATCACAGAACAAAAAATCTTGGCCAGGATGTAGAGAATGTGGTACTTTATAACGTTGCCAAACGGCATGTCTGTGGCTTTTATAGTTTTTGAGAAAATGAAGCTCCTAGGTGACATTCTTACTCATTGAGGAAAAATGTGATTTTTCGTGATTTCCAGCACTTTTTGTCATTACACATGTATTGTGGAATTTCTCTACTTCTATGAAAACCACAGGTGTAAAACTTTGCCAGTACGTAAAATAGGCGGTTTTTTACACATTTGCTAAGTTTCAAACTCTATCTTTAACAGTTTTTTAGATATTGCAAAATAGCATGTTCTCCCCTCGAAAAGCTTGGGAAAATCATGATTTGTTCAATATTTTCTCTTATATACATCACAGAACGATAAATCTTGGCCAGCAAGTAGAAAATGTGGTACTCTACAACGTTGCTAAACGGCATGTCTGCAGCTTTTAAAGTTTTTGAGAAAAGGAAGCATCTAGATCACATGCTTACTCATTGAGGAAAAAAAGAGATTTTCCGTGATTTGAAGCACTTTTTGTATTTACACATGTTTTGTGGAATTTCTCCACCATTTTTGAAACCATATGGGTAAATGTACATATGGGTACAAATGGCATATGGGTAAATGGGTACTTCTATGAAAACCACAGGTGTAAAACTTTGCCAGTACGTAAAATAGGCGGTTTTTTACACATTTGCTAAGTTTTAAAGCTCTATCTTTAATAGTTTTTGAGGTATTGCAAAAACGAATGTTATCCCATAGAAAAGCATTGGAAAATCATGATTTGTACGATATTTTCTCTTCTATACGTCACAGAACGATAAGTCTTAGTCAGAATGTAGAGAATGTTGTGTTCTACAACGTTGCCAAACGGCATGTCTGTAGCTTTTATAGTTTTTGAGAAAAAGAAGCATCTAGGTGACATGCTTACTCATTCAGGAAAAAAGTGATTTTTCGCGATTTCCACCACGTTTTTTCATTACACATGTTTTGTGAAATTTCTTTACTTCTTTTGAAACCACACTTTTAAAACTTGGCCAGTAGGTAAAATAACCGGTTTTTTACACATTTGCAAAGTTTTAAAGCTCTATGATTAATAGTTTTTGAGATATTGCAATAACGAATTTTTTCCTATAGAAAAGCATGTGAAAATCATGATTTGTGGGATATTTTCTATTCTATACATCACAGAACGATAAATCTTGGCCAGAATGTAGAGAATGTGGTACTCTACAACGTTTAAAAACGGCATTCTGTAGCTTTTGTAGTTTTTTAAAAAAAAGAAGCATCTATGTGACATGCTTTCTCATTGAGGAAAAAAGTTATTTTTTGCAATTTCCAGCACTTTTTTTCATTACACATATTTGTGGAATTTCTCCACTTCTGATAAAATCACACCTGTAAAACTTTGCCAGTAGGTGAAATAGGCAGTTTTTTACACATTTGCTAAATTTTATAGCTCTATCTTAAATAGTTTTTGAGATATTGAAAAAACTAATGTTTTCCCATAAGAAAGCATGTGATAATCATTATTTGTGTGATATTTTCTCTTCTATACATCACAGAACGATAAATATTGGCCAGAATGTAGAGAATGTGGTACTTTACAACGTTCACAAACGGCATGTCTATAGCTTTTATTGTTTTTCAGAAAAAGAAGCATGTAGGTGACATGCATTCTCATTGAGGAAAAAAGTGTTTTTCGCGATTTCCAGCACTTTTTGTCATTACACATGTTTTGTGGAATTTCTCCCCTTCTATGTAAACCACACGTTTGAAACTTTGCTAGTAGGTAAAATAGGCGGTTCTTTTACACATTTGCTTAGTTTTAAAGCTCTAAATTTAATAGTTTTTGAGATATTGCAAAAAGAATGTTCTCCCATAGAAAAGCATGTGAAAATCATGATTTGTGCGATATTTTCCCTTCTATAAATCCCAGAACTATAAATCTTTGCCAGAATGTAGAGAATGTGGTACTCTATTCCGTTGCCAAATTGCATGTCTGTAGCTTTTATAGTTTTTGAGAAAATGAAGCATCTAGGTGACATGCTTACTCATTGAGGAAAAAACTATAAAAGCTACAGACACGCTGTATGTCAACGTTGCAGAGTAACACATTCTCTGCATTCTGGCAGAGATTTATCGTTCTGTGATGTATAGAAGAGAAAATATCACACAAATCATGATTTTCACATGCTTTTCTATTAGAAAAAATTCGTTTTTTCAATATCTCAAAAACTATTAAAGATAGAGCTTTAAAACTTAGAAAAAGTGTAAAAATCCGCCTATTTTACCTGCTGGCAAAGTTTTACACGTGTGGATTCCATAGAAGTGGAGAAATTCCACAAAACATTTATAATGACAAAAAGTGCTGGAAATTGCGAAAAATCACGTTTTTTCTCAATGAGTAAGCATGACACCTAGATGCTACCTTTTGTCAACAACTATTAGTACTACAGACATGCCGTTTCTCAACGTAGTAGAGTAAAAATTCTCTACATTCTGGCCACGATTTATCGTTCCTAGATGTATAGAAGAGAAAATACCGCACAAATCATGATTTTCACATGTTTTTTATGGGAAAACATTCGTGTTTGCAATATATCAAAATCTATTAAAGATAGAGCTTTAAAACTTAGCGAAACTGTATAATAACCGCCTATATTACCTACTGGAAAAGTTATACACGTGTGGTTTCCATAGAAGTGGAGTAATTCCACCAAATAGGTGTAATGACAAAAAGTGCTGGAAATCACGAAAAATCACCTTTTTCCTCAATGAGTAAGCACGTCACCTAGATGCTTCTTTTTCTCAAAAACTATAAAAGCTAGAGACATGGCGTTTCGCAGCGTTGTAAAGTAACATATTCTCTACATTGTGGCCAAGAGTTGTTGTTCTGTGATGTATAGAAGAGAAAATATCGCACAAATCATGTTTTTCACATGCTTTTCTATGGGAAATCATTCGTTTTTGCAATATCTGAAAAACTATTAAAGATAGAGCTTTAAAGCTTAGCAAATGTTAAAAAAACCGCCTATTTTACCTGCTGGCAAAGTTTTAAACGTGTGGTTTACATAGAAGTGGAGAAATTCCACAAAACATGTGTAATGACAAAAAGTGCTAAAAATCGCGAAAAATCGCATTTTTAATCAATGAGTAAGCATGTAACCTAAATGCTTCTTTCTCTCTAAAACTGTAAAAGGAACAGACATGCCGTTTGGCAACGTTGCAAACTACCACATTCTCTAAATTCTGGCCAAGATTTATTATTCTGTGATGTATAGAAGAGAAAATATCTCAAAAACTATTAAAGATAGAGCTTTAAAACTTACAAAAATTGTAAAAAAAACAGCCTATTTTATCTACTGGCAAAGTTTTACACGTGTGGTTTCCATAGAAGTGAAGAAATTTCACAAAAAATATGTAATGACAAAAAGTGATGGAAATCCCAAAAAATGACTTATTTTTTCAATGAGTAAGCATGTCACCTAGATGCTTCTTTTCCTCATAAACTTTAAAAGCTACAGACATGCCGTTTAGCAACGTTGTAGAGAACCACATTTTCTACATTCTGGCAAAGATTTATCGTTCTGTGATTTATAGAAGAGAAAATATCGCACAAATCATGATTATCACATGCTTTTCTATGGGAGAACATTCGTTTTTGCAATATTTCAAAAACTATTAAAGATAAAGCTTTAAAACTTAGCAAAAGTGTAAAAAACCGCCTATTTTACCTACTGGCTAAGTTTTACACGTGTGGTGTACATAGAAGTGGAGAAATTTCACAAAACATGTGTAATGACAAAAAGTGCTGGAAATCGCGAAAAATCACTGTTTTCCTCAAAGAGTAAGCATGTCACCTAGATGCTTCTTTTTCTCAAAAACTATAAAAGCTACAGACATGCAGTTTGGCAACGTTGTAGGCTAACACATTCTCTACATTCTGGAGAAGATTTATCGTTCTGTGATATATAGAAGAGAAAATATCGCACAAATCATGATTTTGACATGCTTTCCTAAGGGAGAACATTCGTTTTTGCAATATTTCAAAAACTATTAAAGATAGAGCATTAAAATCTATCAAAAGTGTAAAAAACCGCCTAATTTACCTACTGGCAAAGTTTTACACATGTGGTTTCCATCGAAGTGGAGAAATTTCTCAAAACATGTGTATTGACAAAAAGTGCAGGAAATCGTGAAAAATCCCTTTTTTCCTCAATGAGTAAGCATGTCACCTAGATGCTTCTTTTTCTCAAAAACTATAAGAGCTAAAGACATGCCGTTTGGCAACGTTTTAGAGAACCACATTCTCTACATTCTGACAAAGATGTATCGTTCTGTAATGTATAGAAGAAAGAATATTGCACAAATCATGATTTTCAAATGCTTTTCTATGGGAGAACATTCGTTTTTGCAATATCTCAAAAACTCTTTAAGATAGAGCTTTAAAACTTAGCAAACATGTAGAAAACCACCTATTTTACCTGCTGGCAAAGTTTTACACGTGTGGTTTCCATAAAAGTGGAGAAATTTCACAAAACATGTGTAATGACAGAAAGTGCTGGAGATCGCGAAAAATCACTTTTTTCCATAAAGAGAAAGCATGTCACCTAGATGCTTTTTTTTCTCAAAAACTATAAAGGCTACAGACATGCCGTTTGGCAACGTCGTAGTATACCACATTCTCTACATTCTGCCTAAGATTTTTTATTCTGTGATGTATAGAAGAGAAAATATGGCACAAATCAAGATTTTGACATGCTTTTCTATGGGAGAACATTCGTTTTTGCAATATTTCAAAAATTCTTTAAGATAGAGGTTTAAAACTTAGCAAAAGGGTAGAAAACCGCCTATTTTACCTACTGGCAAAGATTTACACGTGTGGTTTCCATAGAAGTGTAGAAATTTCACAAACCATGTGTTATGACAAAAAGTGCTGGGAATCGCTATTTTGCTCAATGAGTAAGCATGTCACCTTGGTGCTTCTTTTTCTCAAAAACTATATAAGCTACAGACATGCCGTTTGGCAACGTTGTAGAGTACCACATTCTCTACATTCTTGCCAAGATTTAGCGTTTTGTGATGTATTTAAGAGAAAATATCACACAAATCCTGATTTTCACATGCTTTTCTATGGGAGAACATTCGTGTTGGCAATATCTTAAAAACTATTAAATATATAGCTTTAAAACTTAGCAAAAGTGTAAAAAACCGCCTATTTTACCTACTGGCAAAGCTTTACACATGTGGTTTCCCTAGAAGGGTGGAAATTTCACAAGACATGGGTAATGTCAAAAATTGCTGGAAATCGTGAAAAATCACTTTATTCCTCAATGAGTAAGCATGTCACCCAGATGCTTCTTTTACTCAAAATCCATAAAAGCTACAGACATTTCGTTTTAAAACGTTGTAGAGAACCACATTCTCTACATTCTTGCCAAGATTTATCGTTATGTGATGTAGAGAAGAGAAAATATCACCCCAATCATGATTTTCACATGCTTTTCTATGGGAGAACATTCGTTTTTGCAATATCTCAAAAACTCTTTAAGAGGACTTTAAAACTTAGCAAAAGTGTAGAAAACTGCCTATTTTACCTACTAGCAAAGTTTTACACGTGTGGTTTCCAAAAAAGTGGAGAAATTTAACAAAACATGTGTAATGACAAAAAGTGCTTGAAATCGCGAAAAATCACTTTTTTCCTCAAAGAGTTAGCATGTCACCTAGATGCTTCTGTAGCAGGTCACTTTTCCTGCCATCTTGAATTGACGTCATCACCAGCTGATGCTTTTCCGAATTTCAGCGTCAGCCGGTGTGACGTCATCAGTTTCTTATTTGGTTTAAATTTAAAAAACAACAAAAAGAATAGAACACCAAGAGTAACGATAAAAAAAGAGGACGAAAAGGACAGTTTTGAGTATTCCCGTTTTTTGTGAGTGTTGTCGCTGATGAAGTTTATTGTTCTTGTATTTACTTATTAAATTTTTGGCTATTCAATTAAAGTAGTCAGTTAAGTTTGGACATTTAAAAAGGAGTCAGAGGATTTTATTTCAACTAATTTAAGTGGACACCACAAATTGGTGACCCGGACGTGATATCAAAACGTGATTTCCAGTAGGGTGCACAATTGCTTTTGGATACTCTGAAGAATCAGCAGTAAGGACATCATACTTTTTTTTTAACATACTAAAAGGAGAAGAATGAACAACGGATTGCTTCCCCCAGATCCTAATTTGCAAGGAGTGGCTGACGAGCTATTCCTTAATGTAAATCCGCAGGGTCTTAAGTCTTTTAAATTACCACCCTTCTGGAGTCAAGATGCAGAGATGTGGTTCGCCCCAGTTGAACATCGTTTCTGCATATATGATATTAGATCTGATTCCCAGAAATTTGACTATGTCATAGATGCCTTTCAACAGGACACAATATCCGACATCAGGGACCTTATTTTGCGTCCCCCTGCCACAAATTTATACAGTTCCATCAAGGAAGTTATCCTTCATCGCAGTTCACTTTCCCAGCAACAGAAGATCCAGCAACTCCTAACAGATCAACAGTTAGGAGACAAGAAGCCATCACAACTGTTATGGCAAATGCAGCAGTTAGCCAGAGACAGTTATGCTGCTGCTGGGGACGTCTCCATCATTCGGGAGCTGTTCCTGTCCCGCCTTCCCCGTCAGATGCAGGTCGTCTTAACATCTACGGATGATACTACAACCATAGAAAAACTCGCAGAGAAAGCAGACAAAATGATGGAGGTCTTGGATTTATCCCATGCTAACTTGAATGTCATCACAGGCAACACATCAGCACACTCTCTTCCTCAAATCGTATCAGAACTGTCACAGTTGCGGGCACGGGTGGATGAGCTCTGTGGACAAATGGCCTCATTATTGTCAGACTCCCACCAACAGCAGCCTTGACGACCTTTCAGAAGATGTTGAGGTTCGCGTCCTAGACCGCTATCCCGACATCGATCACCAGCTGACCAATCTTGTGTGGGGGTTTGCTGGTACCATCAACGGTATGGTACCGAGGCTAAGAAGTGCCGCCAACCCTGCACACAGGGAAACGAATAAGGTCATCCATCCATGAGACGCAATCGGATGACAACAAGTCCTCCAGTCGTCTCTTTTTCCTCCACGACAAGGTCACACAT
This sequence comes from Trigoniulus corallinus, assembly GCA_013389805.1. Taxonomy (NCBI): domain Eukaryota; kingdom Metazoa; phylum Arthropoda; class Diplopoda; order Spirobolida; family Trigoniulidae; genus Trigoniulus; species Trigoniulus corallinus. The sequence goes on along the minus strand of JAAFCE010009127.1, from coordinate 17,099,357 downwards.
CAACGATTTTTTGTGAATACAGGAGCAGAATTAAGTGTCCTTCCACGTATTTTCCTTGGTCGAAATTCAAAACAAGCTGACTTCAAGCTTTTCGTAGCTAATAAGTCAAGTATTAGCACCTATGGCACTCACCGTCTGAATCTCAATTTAGGCCTCCGTCGTTCTTTTTTGTGGGACTTTACGGTGGAGATTCTCTTTTGCCATTCTTGGGGCCGATTTCCTCTCTTATTATGGCCTCGTGGTTGACATGAAGAGACAGAGACTTTATGACCGGATCACAGGTTCTGAAATTGCTGGTGTGGTACTGCACCGACCTATTCTATATTGTCGG
>JAAFCE010009127.1:17035898-17050199 GCA_013389805.1 Trigoniulus corallinus | reverse complement strand
CATAACATATATATATATATATATATATATATATATATATATATATACAGTGAAACCTCGATTTGTGAGGACAATTCGTTCCAAAAACTTGCTTGTAATCCAAAGCACTCATATATCAAAGCAAATTTCCCCATAAGAAATAATGGAAACTTAGGTGATTCGTTCTACTACCCAAAAATTTTCATATAAAATGATTAATACAAAATACAGTATAAATTGAAAATACATAATGCAAATTAACTGCACTTTGCCTTCAAAATGAATCGTGTCAATGTGAGGAAGTGCAAACAAAGACAAAAGAGAAAGGGTGCTAACGAACAGTCGCTACATTAAGACAAAAAACAAAAAAAAAATGATTCTTAGGATCAGTTTTCCAGAGCAACGAGGAAAGAGATTCTGACGTGACCCATAGAATTAATGCATGATGGCTGAGGTGCAGGAAGGCAAGTGGGGCCCTGTGCAACCATAGATCCCAATAAAGTTGAAGAGAAAGGTATATAGAACTGTCGTTAGGCCCAATATGCTGTATGGTGTAAGTGTTGGGCAGTTAGGAAGAACCATGAAAAGCAAATGCATGTGTCTGAGATGCAAATGCTGCACTACATGTGTGGGGTGTCAAGATCAGAAAAAATTAGAAACAATTACGTTAGAGGTAGGTTGTTGGTGGGAAATATTTCTGAAAAGATGAGAGTTATTGTGGTCCATTGTGGGACTTCAGGTAATTCGGGGCACCAGAGGTAGTGGATGACCAAAATGGACGTTGGAGCAGGTGGTACCGAGGGACATGGAGGCATGCAGGGTGGAGGGGGACCTGGTGGGGGTTAGGCGGGAGTGGAGGATGAGAACCCACAGACCCTAATCTGCCTCAGGTGGGAGAAGGTAGAGATGATGATGATGAATGTTCACCATATCCCAGTCGGGTACTGCTGGCAAGGTCTAACACAAACTACTCAAGTGAATGAATTCAGTGAATTCTTACCTATTAATAAAATAAATATGTATAGCAAAATAAATACAATTCAATACATGGGAAAAACACTGCACTGCTCATATTGGAAGACATCGCTCATTAATCAAGTTGAAATTTATTAAAAAATATTGCTCATCTAGTGAAACACTCGTTGATCAAGTTACTCACAAATGGAGGTTTCACTGTACATAAAACAAAATTTTTTTTAACATATATCAACTCAGGTATAACTTACAAGTGGCGTTTCTGTGCAACAAAACACAACAACGTAGTGTATTACAGTGAAAGTGCAGTGTTTATTTTAAATTTAGTTCTCCCCACTATCAGATTTTGTGATCACTTTCTTCAACCACTACATTTAAAATATTCGCAAATCAGATAAGTGCACTTAAACTGTGGTAAGACTATCTTAACCTATATTTAATAAAGTAGAACTCCCCAACAAATAAAATTAAAGAAAAATGGAAGGCCCTAGTCTACTGTCTGATCCCAGTTCTAACAATGTTATCGAAGATGATGGAAACGTGATCATGATTCAGCATGCAGGATTGAAATTCCTTAAATTACCTCTCTTTTGGTCACGCGACCCAGAGACCTCTTTTGCGACCATTGAACATCACTTCCGAACATACCAAATCTGAAGTCATGCTTGCAAATTTAACTTAACTGTAGACGTGTTACCTCTCGAAATCATCTCCGACATAAGGGATCTTATCCTGGAACCTCCAGTAGTAGAAGCTTATGAAGCCCTCAAAATAGCCATTTCACAAAGGAGTTCACCGACACAATCACAAAAATTACATCAACCCCTAAACAATTTACAACTCGGTGACAGAAAACCTACACAATTGCTGAGACACATGCAGCAGCTGGATGGAGGAGCACCTTCTACCCCTGACAATATATTATTACCAAAAGAACTATGTTGTGATTGCCCAGAAAAATTTGGGCTACTTTAGCAACAGCCGACCCAGGTACCCCTTTAGAGAAACTTGCTGACATGGCAGATAAGAACCTTGAAGTCCTAGAATATTCTATTCAGCAACTAAATGCCATATCTACTACAACCAGCCAAACAACAGGCCCCACAATAGAAGATACTCTGGGCCAACAACTAACAAATAAAGTATCAGAGCTAACCAAACAACTAGAACTATTGAGTAACAAGGTACTAGCGTTTTCACCTGACAATCGACGTTTTCCACTATCACACTAATGACACAGATCATGGTCTTGACACAGTACTAGGACAAGACAAGATTCAGAAGTTCACAATACAGACATCTACAGGTACCACAGAACTTTTGGAACAAAAGCCTGGATATGCATAACACCCTGCAAGCTAGGACAGGGAAATGCCTAGGCCTATCATCACAAGAGGTGCAGGATGAAAAGGGGCATTACAAAAGTCAACTCTTCTCTATTTTTGACAAAAATAACCATTGTAAATTTCTAGTAGATATGGGTGCGGAATTCAGCGTTCTCCCCAAATCCCAATTAAACCTTTAAATTCTAATACATAGTGACCTCAAGTTATATGTGGGGAACCAAACAGTTATTAATACTTATGGTGTTTGCCACATTAACTTAGATCACGGTTTAAGATGGTCATTCACATGAACATTTATCATAGCAGATTGCATGCATGCCATTTTAGGAGCTGATTTTCTGGCTTACTTTAACTTATTAGTAGATGTCAGTCACTATAATCTTCACGATCGCATCACCAACTTTGAGGTTTCTGGTGTATGCATACCTAGTCCGGACAACTACCAAAGATTGTCGAGTATTTCTCCAAATACTCAACAAAAAATCGAAGACATACTCAAAGATTACGTAGACATCACAGTCCCACGTTTAGCTTCTGCTGATGTCAACCACTTGGTTGTATATCACATAGTCACCACACAAGAGCCCCCAGTACATTCCAAGACGAGATGCCTGAACCTGGCTAAACTCAAGGTAGCGAAAGAGGACTTCAGACACCTCCATGAACTTGGCTACCTTCAACCCTCATCAAGCCCATGGTCCAGTCCACTACATCTTGTCAGTAAGAATAATAAATGGTGCATAGTGGGAGATTTCTGTGCTCTCAACTCACATACAATCCCAGGCAGGTATCCCATACCACACATCAGAGATTTCACCTCACACCTCCACGCATGTGCATGTTCCCCAAAATTGATCTGGTCAAAGCATATCACAAGATCCCAGTGGCACCAGAAGATATCTCCAAAACGGCTGTAACGACACCGTTTGGACTTTTCGAATATACTAGGTTGCCCTTTGGACTCAGGAATGCAGCACAGATGTTCCAGCGCTTTATGGATATGGTTCTTGCTGACTTGCCATTTGTCTTCACCTACATTGATGACATGTTAATTGGCATTCCTGATGACACCATACACCAACAGCACCTACGAACAGTTTTTGATAACCTTCATCACTTCGGACTTATTATAAATGTATCAAAATGCGTAAAAGTGTTCCATCACTTGAATTTCTTGGACATTTAGTTACTTCCGATGGGATTACACTACTACCACAGCAAGTTGAGTGTATCCAAAACTATCCTAACACAGATTTCTTGGATTAATAAATTTCTACCACCAGTTCATCCCACATTTTGCAGAAACATTATAACCACTGCATACATTATTGAAAGGAAAACATAAAAAGGCACACATAGACTGGAACGAAACGTCAAATCAATCTTTTCAAAAAGCTAAAGAAATCCTGTCACAGGCAACATTACTCCAACATCCTGACACAGCTCCTAGTACAAAAATCACATTACTCACTGATGCATCAAACATAGCAGTGGGTGCAGTATTACAACAACTAGTACATGATTAGTGGCAACCATTAGGTTTCTTTTCATGTAGTTTCTGTACAGCTGAAACAAAATACAGCATATTTGGAAAAGAACTACATGCCATTTACCTTGCTGTTAAATACTTTCAATATTTCCTAGAAGGACGACATTTTACGATCTACACTGATCATAAACCTCTTACCTTTGCAATGAACACAAGTCTGGAGAAACACTCACCTAGAGTAGCTCATCACCTCGACTTCATTTTGGCATTTACCACAGATATACAGTACATCACGGGTTCAGCGAATACAGTTGCAGACACCTTATCAAGAACAACATTACACAACATCATGACATTGCAAAGCTATTTTAATTTAGAAGAACTCCATCAAGCACAACTAACAGACCCAGAAATACAAAAACTGTTATGTGATACACAATCTCTGAAAATAGCATTGACACCTGTTCCAGGCTTAAATTGTAACCTGTTCTGCAATCTTTCATTCACAGGACCCAGATTACTCATTCCAATTTCTTTTTGACAGTAGATCTTCAACAATATACTCAATGTCACACAACCTGGAATTATGGCCACACAGAAATTCATTACAGAACGTTTCGTCTTGCCGTTGGTTAACAAAGACGTTTGATGATGGAAAAAGTCATGTATACCATGCCATAAAAGCAAAATTCATCCACATATTTATTTGAATGCCACAAAGTTGCACACCCGAAACTCTAGATTTGAGAAGATCCATATAGACATTGTAGGACCACTACCTCCTTTCCAGGGCAACCAGTACGTTTTAAGTGCTATTGATCGCTTCAGACGTTGGCCTGAAGCCATGCCAATTGCACTGCCTCAACCATAGTACATGCATTGCTTCACCATTGGGTTGCATGGTTTGGCATCCCATCAACCATTGCCATGACAGAGGTCGACAATTGGACTCCCTCTTATTTAACAGCCTTCACAATGTTCCACTACACTGGAGCACTAACCTGCTCCTTCTTGCACTTCATTGTGCAGTTAAAGAAGACCTCCAAGCCTCTCCTGCTGAAAAAGTATATGGGACAACGTTATGCCTACCAGGAGATATCTTCTCACCCAAATATACTGCTTTGACTAGAAGTTACTACCTACAAAATTTACGGTACCACATGCATACACAACTATATAAACCGCCATGTACACCTTCAGCATGGTCACATTTTTATAACCCCAATTTCGGTACTGCTACTCATGTTTTTGTTCATGCTGGAAAATCAAAACACCCACTGTATACACTTATGATGGACCTTTTAAAATTCTCACTAAGCATGACAAGTATTTCTCCCTCAACCTCAATGGTCAAAACGACAACATAAACATTGATCAGCTTAAACCAGCCTATCTTTCTCATCTTTACCAACCACCCCCTCAAACACCAACATCAACAAACACTTCCCTTACAATAGATTCTCTGCCTACCATACAATGGATGACAGCCTTTCACATAGAATTACAGATACTAACATACCTATTTCACAAATACCTACCTCCCCTCTAGGTGTTACAACATGTTCCCGTGCTCATATCATCCATGTTCACTTTGTATCATCATAACTCTTTTCTTGCAGGGGGCATTGTGGAGACTTACTCCTTAAAAATGTTCATTTTTACAGTGTTCATGTTCGGTTTCATGCAGAGTGTTACATTGTTATCATGAAGTTGCACATGATGTTGCACATGCTTGTTGACATAGTCAAAGTGAAAAACATCATGATGGAACGTCATAAATTTTTAGAATTTTGAATTACAAACAATTTTGAACTGAAAAGTGTTCACAAACAGAACACACGTTTGAATTTTTAATTGAAAGTATAATATTGAATCTCAGAACATTTTTTTAAAAAAATAACTGTAAAAACATAATGAAACAACTCAGTATTTGTTGGGATCTGAAAGAGGACAGATGTATAGAGATTAATGCCTATTTCTATATGTTTATAAGCTAAAATACAGTTAATAAACCACTTTTTAAGGTTACTAATAGTTATACGAATCTTATTCGTCTACACCAAGTTAACACAAGGAATTAATCAACGTTTAAAAAAAGAAATTTACGTTCTGGACTGTTACTCCTATTGTATATATATCTACAGACGTTTATTCCTTATTTAGATATAAATCATAAGCACAGTCTATTTTATCAGATTATTAATTCGTTTAATAAAACACACAACAACACTGTGTACAATATTTTCTCTCTTACACAACATAGAACTGTAAATTTTTGTGAGAATGTTGGGAATAAGGTACTTCAATCATGTGCAAAACGGCATAGATGTAGCTTTATTAAAAATTGAGATATAGCAAAAAGAAATATGAAGATTTTCTATAGAAATTAATAAAAAGCACACTTTGTGCGACATTTTCTCTCTTATACAACATAGAACTGTCAAATTTTTGAGAAAGTAGGGTATGAGGTACTCCTGTCATGTGCAAAACGGCATGGTGGTACCTTTAATAAAAATTGAGACACATCAAAAAGAAAAATGGTAGTTTTTACATTGAAGTCAAATGGAAAACACACTTCTTGCGATATTTTTTCTCCTATACAACACACAACTGCAAATTGTTGTGAGAATGTAAGGAATGAGAAACCTCAATCATGTGCAAAACGGCATGGCTGTAGTTTTAACAGAAATTCAGATATAGCAAAACAAAAAATGGAGTTTTTACATTGAAATCAATGGAAAAGCACACTTTGTGCAATGTTATCTTTCCTATTCATAAGAAAATCATAACTTTTATCCAGAATTTTGGGAATGTAGTACACCAATCATGTGCAAAACGACAAGGCTGTAGCTTTAGAAGAAATTGAGATATAGCAAAAATAAAAATAGAGTTTTTATATCAAATCAAAGGGAGAACGCACTTTGTGCAATATTTTCTCTATTATACAAAATAGAACTGTAATGATTTGCAAGAATGTAGGGAATGAGGTACTGCAATCATGTGTGAAATAGCAATACTGTAGCTTTAATAGAAATTGACAGATAGCCAAAAGAAAAATGGTTTTTAAACTGAAATAAATGGGAAATCACTTTGTGCTATATTTTCTCTCGTTTACAACATAGAACTGTAATTTTCTGCCATTATGTAGGGAATGAGGTACTCCAATCATATGAAAAACGGCATGGCTGTAGCTTTAATACAAATTGAGATAAAGAAAAAAGAAAAAAATAAAGTTTAGGCATGGAAATTAAGAGAAAAACACACTTTGTGAAATTTTTTCTCTCCAATACAACATAGAACTGTAAATTTTTGCAAGAATGTAGGGAATGAGGAAGTATAATCACGTGAAAAACGGCATGGCTGTATCCTTAATAGAAATTGAGATTTAGCAAAAATAATAATTAAGTTTTTCAATTGACTCCAATGAGAAAACGAATTTTGTGTGATATTTTCTCTCTAATACCACATAGAACTGTAAATTTTTGTAAGAATGTAGGAAATGAGGTACTCCAGTCATTTGCAAAATGGCATTCCTGTAGCTTTAATAGAAATTCAGATATAGCAAAAAGAAATATAAAGCTTTTTGATTGAAATCAATGGAAAAGCACACTTTGTGCAATATTTTCTCTCTTGTTAAACATAGAACTGTAAATTTTTGTGAGAATGTAGGGAATGAGGTACTCCAATCATGTGCAAAACGGCATGGCTTTTGCTTTAATAGAAATTTAGATATAGCCACAAGAAAAATGGAGATTTTACCATAAAATCTATGAGAACACACACTTTGTGCAATATTATCTCTCCTATACAACATAAACCTGTTAATTTTTGCAAGAATGATTGGAATAAGGCACTCCTATGAATTGCAATGTGGCATGGCTGCAGCATTAAAAGAAATTGAGTAATAGCAAAAATAAAATGGAGTTTTTACATTGAAATCAATCGGAAAATTAACTTTCTGCAATATTTTCTCTCCTAAACAACATAGAACTATAAATTTTTGCGATAATTTAGGGAATGAGGTACTCCAATAATGTGCAAAACAGCATGGCTGTAGCAATAATAGAAACTTAAATATAGAAAGATGAAATATGGAATTTTTAAACTGTTATCAATGTGAAAACACACTTTGTGTGATACTTTCTTTCCTATACAATATAGAACTGTAAATTTTTGCAAGAATGTAGAGAATGAGATACTCCACAAACGTGCAAGACGGCATGGTTGTAGCTTTATAAGAAGTTGAGATATAGCTAAATGAAAAGTGGAGTTTGTAAATTTAAACCATAGGGAAAATACACGTTTTGCATTATTTTTATTCCTATAAATAAGAGAATCATAACTTTTATCTAGAATGTTGGCAATGTGGTACTCCAGTCATGTGCAAAACGGCATGGCTGTTGCTTAAATAGAAATTAAGATATAACAAAATCAAATATAGAGTTTTTACATAGAAATCAATGGGAAATCACACTTTGTGCAATATTTTCTCTCCTTAACAACATAGAACTGTAAATATTTGCAAGAATGAAGGGAATGAGGTACTGAAATCACTTGCAAAATGTCATGGCTGCAGCATTAATAGAAATTGTGATATAGGCAAAAGAAAAATAAGGTTTTTACATTAAAATCAGTGGGCAAACACACTTTGTGTAATACTATATAACACTATACAACATACAATTGTAAATTTTTGCATGAATGTAGGTAATGAGGCACTCCAATCATGCACAAAACGGCATGGCTTCAGCTTTAACAGAAATTGAGATATACCAAAAGCAAAAATGGTTTTTACATTGAAATCAATGAGAAAACACAACTTGTGTGATATTTTCTCTCCTAAACAACATAGAAATGTAAATTTTGCAAGAATGTAGGTAATTAGGTACGCCAATCATGTGCTAATTGGAATGGCTTTAGATGTAATACAATTTGAGATACAGCCAAAAGGAAAATAGGGTTTTTCTACAGAAATCAATAGGAAATCCCACATTGTGCAATATTTTCTTTTCTATACCTAATAGAACTTAAAATTTTGGAGTAAATGTAGGGAATGTGGTATAGTGGGAATGAAGGAATGTAGGGAATGTAGGAATGTAGGGAATGAGGTAGGGAATGTTATATAGGAGAGAAAATATCGCACTGTGTGATTTTTCCTTGATATTGATGTAAAATCTCTATTTTTCTTTTTGCTATATCTCAATTTTTATTAAACCTACAGCCATGCCGTTTCACACATGGTTGGAGTACCTCATTCCCTACATTCTCATAAAATTTTAAAGTTCTATGTTGTATAGGAGAAAAAATACTGCACAGAGCGTTTTGTTTTAATGATTTGAGTGTAAAAACTCAACTTGTGATATCTCAATTTCTATTAAAGCTGCAGCCATGCCGGTTTGCACATTATTGGAGTGCCATATTCCCTACATTCTTAACAAGCTTCACAGTTCGATCACGTAGGGAAACCTTATATTTCTTTTAGCTAGATCTGAATTTTTCTTAAACCTACAACTATGCCATTTGTCTCATGATTGGAGTACATCATTCCCTACATTCACTCAAAATTTTAAAGCTCTAATTTGTATAGGAGAGGAAACTTCACACAAAATGTATTTTACAAATGATTTAAATGTAAAAACTTCAATATTCTATTTTTTATAACTCAATTTCAATGAAAGCTACAACCAAGCCGATTTGCATATCATCGAGTACTTTACTTCCAACATTCTGAATAAAAGTTATGATTCTATTATGTAAAGGCAAGAAAATATTGCACAATGTTTGTGTTCCTATTGATTTCAATTTAAAATCTCCATTTTTCTTTTTGCTATGTGTTAATTTTTATCTGAGCTACAGCTATTCCGTTTTGCACATGACTAGTGTACATCATTCCCTACATTCTTGAAAAAATTTACAGTTCAATGTTGTATAGAATACAAAATATCCACAAAGTGATTTTTCTATCAAATAAAATTTAAAAACTCAATTTTTCTGTTTGCTATAACTCAATTTTAATTAAAGCTAAAGCCATGCCGTTTCGCCCATGATTGGAGTACCACATTCCCAACATTCTGAATAAAAGTTTTGTTTCTATTATAAAAAGGAAGAAAATATTGCACAAAATGTGTATTTCTATTGATTTCAATGTAAAAACTCCATTTTTTTTGCTTTGTTTCAATTTCTGTTAAAGCTACAGCAATGCCGGTTTGCACATGATTTTTGAATGAAATTTAGTTTTATGTTGTATATGAGAGGAAATATCACACAAAGATTTAAATGTAAAAACTCTATTTTTCTTTTTGGTATATCTCAATTTCTATTAAAGCTTCAGCCATATACAGCCACTGGCATCTAATCTCCAGCCAATCACATTTGTCACTTGTTATTTTTCTCCTGCTACATTCTCTACAGTCTATACTTCTGACATTGATATGCTTACCATGAAGCTTGCAGCTATGACCTCAGTGATTATTTTTGGTGACTTTAATCTCCCACATATTAATTGGTCAACTCCTATTTCAGGGTTCTTGGGCGTTACACATGCTGCATACGCGATTTCTTTAATAGCATTGGTCACTACCTTAAACTATGCCAGCTCAATGGAGTTTTTAGTTCAAATCATGGTCTCTTAGCCCTTTGTTTCACAGATATTGGTGTTAACGTCCAAGAGGCGGTGCCACTGTCTAAATTGGACTCATTTCACCCAGCTCTGCAATTCTCACTTTTAGTGGGGTTCTTATCTTTGTCTTACCTAATATCGTCTTCAAAGTACCCAGATTTTCTTTGGCATAAGGGAAATTTAGAGCATCTCTATATTCTCTTGTTAGCACAATCGGGAATATTCTTTAATCGTTTAACATCCCCAACAAGCAGTGTATTTTTTTATTCTAACTGATTACAAGCCATGAGTGACTGTATACTTAGGAAGCAGTCATTCAGGAGATTTCCTAATTTTCCACCTTGGTTCAGCTTAGAGCTAATACGTCTTTTTAAGTTGAAAAGGCACCTATTTTCAGCTAAAAAGTACAACCCTTCTGCGGCCACTCATCATAGGTTTGCAACTGTATGAGCAAAAGTCAAGCAGCTGTTGATTTGCGACAGACAACTATTTCTTATACATTTATTTGTCAAGAAAAATTCTCCTCAAGCATTCTGGTCTCAGTATAAGCAGTTGATGGCCAACTCTACCATAAAAATTGCTGTCATGGCTGGGAGTCAGATCAATGGAGATCCACTTAAAATTGGAAAAGCTTTCTTTGATCACTATTCCACAAGGCTTGCAAGGCTCTTCCCAAGGACTGATTGGGATAATTATCCTTATCAGCTACCAGAAGGAGGTGAGTAACTTGTTGTAAATGAAATTACATCTGCTGAAGTTTGGTTGGCTATTGGAAGGTTAAAACCATCTTTTTATCCTGGCCCTGAAGATATACCACCGATTATAATAAAGCCCTATTGAGATCTTTTGGCTTTTATCCTGGCTGTCCTCTTTACGTTCTGTCTTCACTATCGGTTTGTCCCTTCCATTTGGAATGTGGCTCACATCTTACCCATCTATAAAAGTGGCCTTCATCAGTTTTTGTCTAATTATTGTCCAGTGTCTACTATTTCACCCATCATTAAGATATTATAAATCATAATACATAAAGATGGTAAAGTGGTCCTCACCTTTTCTAGACCCAAAATGATCTAAAGAAACTAATTTTTTGACAAACATAAATAAAACTAATGAGGGATATTAGGAAAGGCGCCAGGTGGAAGTGCTTTACCTGGCACTTTTCAAGGCCTTTGATAGAGTGTGTATTCCTCTTCTTCTGGATAAACTATCTGTTTATGGGCTTTCTAATAACCTGCTAGAGTTTCTTGGTAATATTTAACTCACAGGCAAAACTATGTTAAAATCGGTCACATCCTGAGTTATCAATATTACCTCCAAAATGGCGGGTTACCTCAGGGGAGTGTTTTAAGTCCTCTCCTTTATAGTATTTATCTAAACGACCTTCAAATAATAATACCCCCTGAAGTAGGTCGATTGAAGTTCACTGACAACCTAAAATTGTCAAGGATTATATCAGACAGTCATGATACATTAGGGTTGCAGGTTGCCCTAGTGCAGTGGAAAGATGCTTTAAATTTTATAACTTGGGTTTGAATTATAGCAAGACTGCTATCATGTCATTCTATTGGATCTAAAATCCGATTTTCCAACCGCTTTTTATTTGTAAATGGCTCACCAGTACCAAGAATCATGGTGATAAGAGACTTGGTAGTGTTCCTTGACCCAAAACTTACCTTTTAATTTCATCTGCACAAACTACACCTGAAGATAAAGCAGTCTTATTATGCTATTTTATATATAAAGGGCATGTCTCATCGTCCACATCTACAGGCCCTACTGTTTGAGGGGATTGGTTAAACCCTAAATTTCTTATTGTTTAATTTGCTGGTCGGCATGCTGTTCATCAGCTTTAAAAAATATGAAAACTGCATGATAATGCCTTGCAGATAGAGAATTCAAATCAGGGGCCACAATATCACCTACCAGCTAAGGCTCTGCAGACAAAAGGGTTAATCCTTAGGAAATTCATAATATACTCTAGGGTTAATAGGAAAATCATATTGACTTCCCTACTCCCCTCAGCTGTTTGGAAATAAATGTCCCTGGCCGTCACTCATGCCAAAAAAATTTTTCTTTAGGCATGCATGGTGATTTTAGTCAATTTCTATTAAAACTGCAGCCTTGCAGTTTTGTACATGATTGGAATTCCTCATTCCCAAAAATCTCACATAAATTTACAGCCCATATGTTGTATTGGAGAGAAAATATTGCACAAAGTGTGTTTTCCCATTGATATAAATTTATAAACTCCAATTTTATTTTTGCTATATTTAAATTTCTATTAGAGCTTAAGCCACGCCATTTTGCACGTTATTGAAGTACCTCATTCCCTACATTTGTGCGAAAATTTGCAGTTTAAAGTTGTATAGAAGAGTAAATATCAAACAAAGTGTTTGTCCCATAACTCTATTTCTATTAAAGCTACAGACAAGCTGTTTTGCACATTAATGGAGTACCTCATTTCCTACATTCTTGATAAATTTACAAATACTACGATGTATAGGAAAGAAAATATCACACAAAGTCTGTTTTCCAATTGATTTCAGTGTCAAAACTCCATTATTCTTTTTGCTATATTTCAATTTCTGTCATTGCTACAGCCATTGGTTTTGCACATGATTGGAACCACATTCCCAACATTCTGGATAAAAGTTATGATTCTATTATGTATAGGAGAGAAAATATCGCACAAAGTGTGTTTTTCGATTCATATAAATGTAAAAACTCCATTTTTTTTTGCAATATCTGAATTTCTCGTAACGCTACAGCCATGCCATTTTTCACATGATTGGAGTACCTCATCCCCTACATTCTGTCAAATATTTATAGTTCAATGTTTTACAGGAGAGAAAATACCACAAAAGTAAGTTTTTTTGATTTGAATAAATAATCCATTTTTCTTTTCACTATTTATTTTAATTTCTGTTAAAGCTTCAAACATTCCATTTTGCAATTGATTGAAGTACCTCATTCCCTGAAATGTGTCAAAAATTTCTTGTTCTATTACATATTTGAAAGAAAATATCACACACAGTGTGGTTTCCCATGGTTTTCAATGGAAATACTTCATATTTCTTTTTGCTATATCTCAATTCCTATTATACTTACAGCCATGCTACTTTGCCCAAGATTACAGTACCTCGTTCCCTAAATTTTTGCAAAAATTTACAGTTCCATGTTGCTAAGGCAAGAAAATATCACACAAAGTGTGTTCTCATATTGATTTAAATTTAAAATCTCCATTTTTGTCTTTGCCATATCTCAATTTCTATTAAAGCTACAGCAATGCCGTTTTGCAAATGATTGGAGTACCTCATTCCCTAAATTCTTGCAAAAATTTACAGTTCTATGTTTAATAGAATAGAAAATATAGCACAAAGTTTGTTTTCCTATTGAATTTATTTTAAAAACTCCATTTTTCTTTTGGCTACTCATTACCTACATTCTTGCAAAAGTTTACAGTTCTTTGTGGTTGTTGGAGAGAAAATATCGCACAATGTGTGTTTTACCATTGATTTTAATGTAAAAACTCCATTATTCTTTTTGTCATATCTCAATTTCTAGTAAGCTATAGCCATGCCGTTTTGCACATGATTGGAGTACCTCATTCTTGTAAAAATTTACTGTTCTATGTTGCATAGGAGAGAAAATATAGCACAAAGTGTGTTTTCATATTTCTTTAAATGTAAACACTAAATTTTTCTTTTTGCTTAATCTCAATTTCTATTAAATCTACAGCCTTGCCGTTTTGCACTTGATTGGAGTAACTCATTTCCTACATACACACTAAAATTTATATTTCTATATTGAATAAAAGAGACTTAAATTTAAAATCTCCATTTTTCGTTTTGAAATATCTCAATTTCTATATATGTTAAAGCCATGCGATTTAC
>JAAFCE010009127.1:17019417-17034217 GCA_013389805.1 Trigoniulus corallinus | reverse complement strand
TGCGATTTAGCACATGATTGGAATACCTCATTGCCTACATTGTCAGAAAAAATGGAAAATTCTATGTTGCATAGGAGAGAAAATATTCTCTCAACGTGTGTTTATACATTGATTGCAATGTAAAAAATTCCATTTTCTTTTTGCTATATCTCAATTTATATTAAAGGTACAGCCATGCCATTTCGCTCAATATTGGAGTACCTCATTCCCTACATTCTTACAAAAATTTACAGTTCTATGTTGTATAGGAGAGAAAATACTTTACAAAGTGTGTTTTCCTATTAATTTAAATTTAAAAACTCCATTTTTCGTTTTGCTATGTCTCAATTTATATTAAAGCTAAAGCGATGCCATTTTCCACATTATAGGAGTACCTCATCCCCTACATTCTCAAAAAATTGACATTTCTATGTTGGATAGGAGAGAAAATATCACACAAAGTGTGCTTTTCTATTCATTTCAGTGGAAAATCTTTGTATTTCTTTTTGCTATATCAATTTTAATTAAAGCCACAGCCATGCCATTTTGCACATGATTGGAGTACCTCATTCCGTACATTCTCACAAAGCTTTACTATTCTATCTTGTATAGGAGAAAAAATTTCGCACAAAGTGTGTTTTTCCATTGATTTTAATTTAAAAACTCTTATTTCTCTCTTTGCAATCCCTCAATTTCTATTAAAGCTAAAGCCAAGCGATTTAATGCATAATTGTAGTAAGTCATTGCCTAAATTCTGTTTTTCCATTTATTTCAGTAGTAAAACCATTTTTCTTTCTGTTATATCTCGATTTCCATTAAAGCTACAGCCATGCCTTTTTGGAAATTATTTTAGTGCCTCATTCCCTACATTCTTGCAGAAAATTACAGTTCTATGTTATATTGGAGAGAAAATATCGCACAAAGTGCTTTTTCCTATTGATTTCAAGGTAAGAACACCATTTTTCTTTTTTCTATATCTTAATTTCTACTTAAGCTATAGCAATGCCGTTTTGCACATGATTGAGGTACCACATTCCCTACAAAATGGCTAAAATTTGCATTTCTTTCATGTATAGGAGACAAACTGCAAAAAGTGCATTTTCCCATTGTTTTAAAATTAAAAACTCCATTTTTCTTTTTACTATGTCTCAATTTCTTTTAAAGCTGTAGTCATGCCATTTTGCACATGGTAGAAGTTCCTCATTCCCTACATAGGAGAGAAAATATCACACAAAGCGTTTTTCCCATTGATTTCAATGAAAAAAGCCATTTTTCTTTTTGCTATATCTCAACTTCTTTTAAAGCTACAGTCATGATGTTTTGCACATGATTGGTGTACCACATTTCCGACATTCTGGATAAAAGTTATGATTCTATTATGTATAAGAGTAAAAATATCACAAACGGAGTGTTTTCATTTTAATATCAATTTAAAACCTCAAAATTTCTTTATGCTATGTCTCAATTTCTATTAAAGTTAAACCAATGCCATTTTAAACATGACTTGAGTACCACATTCCCTATATTCTCGCAAAAATTTACATTTCTATCTTGTATAGAAGAGAAAATATATCGCAGAAAGTGTGTATTTCCTTTTATTTTAATGTATAAACTTCATTTTTCTTTCTGCTATATCTCAATTTTTATTAAAGCTACAGCAATGCTATTTTGAAAATGATTGGAGTACTTTATTCCGAACATTCTTGCAAAAATTTACAGTGCTATATTGTATAGGAGAGAAAATATCGCACAAAATGTGTTTTCCTATTTATTTTAATGTAAAAACCATTTTTCTTTTTGCTATATCTGAATTTCTACTTACCCAGCAGCCATGCCGTTTTACACTATTTCCTACATTTTGGAAACATTTTGCAGTTCAATCATTGATAGGAGACAAAATGCACAAAGGGTGTTTTCTGATTGATTTCAATGGAAAAACTTCATTTTTCTTTTTTCTATATCTCAATTTCTTTTGAAGCTACAGCCATGTCGTCTTGCACATAAGTGGAGTTTCTCATTCCCTACATTATTGCATAAATTTGCAGTTCTATGTTGCATAGGATAGAAAGTATCGCACAAATTGTGTTTCTCCATTGATTTCAATGTAAAAACTCCATTAAGATGTTTGCTACATCTTAATTTCTATTAAAGCTACAGACTTGCCGTTTTGCACATGATTAGAATACCTCATTCCCTATGCTCCTGCAAAAATTGGCAATTCTATGTTGTATAGGAGATAAAATATCACACAAAGTGTGATCTGAGTGATTTGAATGATTGGAGTACCAAATTCCCAAAATTATGGATAAAAGTTATGATTCTATTATGTATAGGGGAGAAAATATTGCAAATTACAGCCATTTTGCACATTTTGCAAATGATTATGATACCTAATTCCCCACATTCTTGCAAATTTTTATAGTTATATTTTGTATACAATTTAAAATATTGCACAAAGTGTGTTTTCTGATTGATTTCAATGAAAAAACTCCATTTTCTTTTTTGCTATGTTTCATTTTTTTTAAAGCTACAGCCACGCTGTTTTGCACATTATTGGAGTGCCTCATTCCCCACATTCTCACAAAAATTTGCAGTTTTATGTTGTGTGGGAGAGAAAATATTACACAATGTGTGCTTACATATTGATTTCAATGTAAAAACTTCATTTTTCTTTTTGCTATATCTCACTTTCAATTATAGCTGTAGCCATGCCGTTTTGAACATTATTGGAGCACCACATTCCCTACACATTCCCTGTGTTTTCCCACTGATTTCAATGGAGAAACTTAATATTTCTTTTTGCTATATCTCAAATTCTATTAAAGCTGCAGCCATGCTTTTCTGCACATGATTGGTGTACCATATTCTCTAAATTCTAGCCAATATTTGCAGTTTTATCCTGTATAGGAGACAAAATGTACAGTTTGTGTTTTCCTATTGATTTCAATGGAAATACTTCATTTTTCTTTTTGCTATATCTCAATATCTATTAAAGGTGCAGCCTTGCTTTTCTGCACATGATTGGGGTATCATATTCTCTAAATTCTAGCCAATATTTGCAGTTTTAACCTGTATAGGAGACAAAATGCACATGTTGTGTTTTCCTATTGATTTCAATGGAAATACTTCATTTTTCTTTTTGCTATATCTCAATTTCTATTAAAGCTAAAGCCATGCCATTTTGCAACTGATTGGAGTGCCACATTCCCTACATTCTGTCCTAAATTGGTGGTTTGATTATGTATCGGAAAGTAAATATTGCACTAAGTGTGTTTCCCATTGATTGACCTAAAGGAAAATACTTCATGTTTCATTTTGCTATATCTCAATTTCTACTAAAGCCACAGCCATGCCGTTTTACTTGTGATTGAAGTACTTATTCCCTACATTCTCACAAAAATTTACAGTTCCATGTTCTATATAAGAGAAAATATCACTCAATGTGTGTTTTTCTGTTGATTTCAATGTGAAAACATTATTTTTCTCTTTGGCATAAATCAATTTCTATTACAGCTACAGTCATGCCGCTTTGTATATTATTTGAGTACCTCATTCACTTTATTCTTGCAGAAATTTACATGAAATTTTCCATGGATTTCTCATAACGCTGGGTGTCGTCGATTTTATATTGATATGTCTATTTGGTTCTTTATAATAAATTGAGTTTGGAATAGGGTTTCTTAAATTGAAATAGTTTTGGTGACAGCAACGTTGGTGTTAGCCATCTTGTGGGCACTATTAAGAGCCCAGTTGGCAGTTTAGGAGAAGTTTTTTTCCAACATATTTCAAGTTCCTTTAAGCATGAGTTAAGCCTTTTCTGGTCTTCCTCTGCAAACGTTTGTTTGCTTTTCAATGGTAAGAGCGCCATTGTAGAATATTACTGCTGTGGACAACCCCTGATTTTCTGGTTTCATGGCTGCATGGTGGACAAGCCATTGTCATTTTGCAGTATTGTCATATATTAGTTAGGTTGAAAATTTAGTTGAGCAATGGCCCCACAAGGGTTATGCCTCACTTGTGGTAAGGATATCTATCCACAGAGCATGGCTTTAAATGCTTGATTTGTTTGTGCAAATCACATATCGATTGCATTAATGTAACAGCATCAGATGCACCACTGCTGGCTCAAAATTTCAAATGCCAGAGTTGCCTATTATAGCATGGTGAAAATACCCCAATAAAGGCTGGACGACAAGAAGATATTGTTACCTCTACATCAATGGATGTGCCAACCTTGGCACCTGAGTTTGAGACCCTGCTGGTCTCTTTAGTGTCAAGGACAATTACAGAAAGCCTTGATCCTTTATTGGAACTCACACAGGTCCTAAAGGACTGCATGACCTCTAATAATGCTATAATGACAGAGCTTCACCACTTACACTCATAGCTTACAGCCTTTCATGCTAAAATGGCGGCAGCAGTAACTGCAGGGAAACCGAGTATCACATTTGCTGTGGTCATATCTAGAGACAGGACTGACACCAGTAAAAATACAATGGCTTTGAACAATGACAATAGTGGTAGGAACTCTGTAAAACCATCTGAAGTCAAACAGCCAATTGGAGTTTCAGGGCCCTCTGCTTCCTCAGGCTTTAGTGCCCCTGTTAGGTGCTGTAGACTAGCCCAGCCACCACTGAAGTGTACTGGTACCTCCTCCTCCCTCCATGCATTACCTAAGTTACCTTCTACACGATTTTTTATTACCTGACTGAATCCAGATGCTTTATGTAAAAACATTTATGAACATCTTTTCGAACTTAGACAGGGTTGCCAGGGTTTAATTCCCCAATTGAATACAAAGCATGACTCATATTCATCATTCTATGTGAATTATATTGGGAAGGACCCAGATTCATTAATGTCAATTGAGCTTAGGCCTGAAGACGTGCTCATTAATATGTTTTTTGGCCCATTAAATGAGTCAATGATTATATCTGAATTGGTAATGGGGTCATCAAGAGAGTGTGCATCTGGCACCACCACTGCTAAGGTTTCAAGGGGGAGAGAGGTTACTCCTCCAGTTTTGGACTTAAAATGACTCCTCATAACATTAGAGTATACTATCAAAATGTTAGAAGTTAATGTTCATAAAGGGATACTTTTCTTGCTAATATTCAATTTAAACATTATGATATTGTAGTGTTGTCAGAAACTTTACTTTCTTGGGAGATCACTTCAGATTCATTCTTCCCACCTGAATATTTAGCCTTCTGGCAGGACAAATCGCCCTCTTATTTTGGTGGAGGTGTACTGGTGGCCATAAATTTTAGGACTCTGGGCAATGACTGTAGTGTCTTCCCAAGTCTATATATACAAGATAATGGGTTGGCAATATCGTTAAATCCTACCAACCAAGGTCACTTAACATTAGTAGCCTGTTATCTGTCTCAAACCCTATCAACATCTGAATTTACATCAGTAATGGATGCAATGACAATTAAGTTGACTGCACTGTCCCAAGTGATTGTGGGGGGGGGGGGGATTTTAATGTCCCTCACATTGATTGGTCAGGGGCCACACCAAATTATTGTAGCACTATCAAAACACCCCAGGCAAGATCATTGATGGCACTTTCTACATTTACTAACCTACCTCAATGAAATTCTATTTGAAACAGTATGGGTCGACTATTGGACCTATGTTTCTCACATATTTCAGGAGTAGCAAGTAAGGCAACACTTCCCCTTTCTAAACTGGAAACATATCCAGCATTAATATGTTCATTTGAATGGATATGTTCATTTGATTTGGATATTCCCAGGAAGAACATGTATATTTTGATTGGTATGCTAGAAATTTCATCAAATCATATCATAACATGGCAAACTTCCAGTGGAAACAACTACTCCAAATTCAAGATCCAGCAGCTGCTGTTCAGGACTTTTATTCAATTCTATGGTCAGAAGTAGCAGCTTGTGTTTCTATAAAAAGTAGAAGGGAACGTCACTGTCGTTACCCTTGCTGGTTCAGTGCTGAAATTATTAGACATATAAAACGCAAGAGAAATCTATTTTCACAAAATAAAAACTGCCTCTCTCCTTTCCTTAAACAGTGATTCTCAAGGGCAAGAGTGAAGGTGAAACGATCTCTCAGCCTGGCTCACCAGTTCTTAGAAAAGCTGCTCTCTGTGAAAAACTTGCCCCAAAATTTTTGGGCTGGTTGGAGGAGGCTGACTAAATTTAGAGATGAGGGGATTACTCTTCAATGGCAAAATCAGTGGATATCTCATCCTGTTCAGGTTTGCAACGCTTTTATTGAACATTATGCTGAGATGCAAAGGGGGCTCATGCTGATTACTAATATAACAGACTATTCTTTTTCAATTCCATCAGCATGGGATAAAATGGAAATAAACGAAATACTATGCAGTGAAGTCAAGATAGCATTTAATAGGTTGAAGCCATCCCTTGCAGCTGGACCAGAAAGGCTTCCTCCATAGCTTATAAAAGCATATTGTGACATTTTATCTCCTGTTCTGGCAGGACTATTCTCAAAATGTTTCCAAGGGTTTTGCATTACTAGTATCAGGCATATGGCTCAGGTTTTGCCAATCTTCAAGAAGGGGTCCTGCTGTTATGTACAAAGTTACTGACCAATATCAATGCCCTCTCCTATAGCAAAGATTCTGGAATGAATCATTTCATCAGAATTGGCACTTTGGTGTACCCCTTTTTAAACACTGATCAGCATGGCTTTTGCAAAGGGAGGTCCACGGAGACTAATCTGTTAATGCATGAAGACTGGATAAATAAGGCGTTTAAGTAGAGGGGACAGGTTGATATGATCAATGTAGATTGTTCCAAAGGATTTGATCGAATTCTGATACCTCTCCTAGTATGGAAATTGTGTGAATATGGGGTTACAGGTAATTTGTTGGGTATATTAGAGCACTATTTGAGTGCCAAGGAAGAACATGATTAGGGTAGGCCATACCATTAGTCAGAATACATATATTCAAGAGGTGGGGTTGTGACAGGGTAGTGCACTCAGTCCAATCCAATTTAACATCTTTATGAATGACGTTTATTCTTCCATCCCAAGTGATGGTATGAATTTAGCTTTTGCCAATGACTTGAAGTTCAGTCGGATGGTGACTGATGATGGGTCAGCATAATTGCTGAATGACTTCCTTAGCTCAGTTGAGCACTAGCTTACCTACAAAAATTTGATTTTAAATCATAATAAAACATTAATTATAACGTTCAGTTGGATATGGACTCCTGTAGTTTATCCATATACCTTCAGTGATGGCACACTAATCCATAGGAATGATGTGGTATGTGATCTAGGTAATTGGCTGGATTCAAAATTGACGTTCTCACAACAGGTACACTATTTATATTTAAATATCAGGAGAGCCTATCATGCCATCTCCTATGGCGGAGAATTGCAGAGCACCACAGCCTTGCTGACTATGCTATTTCATGTTCTAATTTGACCAGTTATCTCATACTGTATCATCTGTTGGTCTGTGTGTAGCCTATCCCATTGGGAGAAGCTGATGAAAATACATGATAGAGCTTTAGGGTTGAGGGGCTCTACCACCATTAATGTTAAGAGAGGCCACTGCAGGGAAAAAATTCCCATTTATGAAATTCATAACACATTCACATATACTTTGGTTGCATTGCTTATTTGCAAATAAGATAGACTGCTCTCCCCTACTCAGTGCAATAGATATCTCAGTGTGAAGTCCCTGCTGTAGACAGAAACATTTTTTTTTAAATATACAGGCGATAGGAAAAATCCTGCTATGCTAGACTTATTTGATCTAATTCAATTACTTGTATTTTAGTTTCTTGCAACTTTTTAATGCACGTATTCGTCGTATTATTTAGCTACTAGTTGTTAACATATTATGAAGTTTTGTTAGAAAATTTTTATATTGCTGAATCACTTTTATCCAGTATATAAGTTTCACAAGTTGTGGGTTGTTTTAAATTGTTAATTTTATGTTTGTATTTTGCATTCATATTTGTCCTGTAAGTCTTGTATTTGCCTTGTATCATCCGTTGTTAGTCTTGTATTTAAGGTTTTATATTGCCCATCCCATCCCCTACTTGACAGCTTGCCTGTGTAGTGGATGTCAAGCATATGAAACATTAACATAAACGTTTCAATGTAAAAACACCATTTTTCTTTTTGCTATATCTCAATTTCTATTAAAACTACAGCCATGCCATTTTACACATGATTAGAGTACCACAATCCCAACATTCTGGAAAAAAGTTATGATTTCTGATGTTTAGGAACGAAAATAAAACACAAAGTGTGTTTTTATATTGATTTCAATTTAAAAACCCAATTTATCTTTTTGCTATAACTCCATTTCTATTAAAGCTACAGCTATGCCGTTTTGCATATGATTTGAGTACCACATTCCCAACATTGTGGAGAAAACCTATGATTTTATTATGTATAGGAATAAAAATTACACACAAAGTGTTTTTTCCCATTGATTTAAATATAAAAACACCATTTTTCCGTTTCTACATCTCAATTTCTATTAAAGCTTCACACATGCTGTTTTGCAGGTGATAGGGGTGCCTCATTCCCTACATTCTCACAAAAATATACAATTCTACTGTGTATAGGAGGGAAAATATCGTAGAAAGTGTGTATTCCTATTGATTTCAATATAAAAACTCCTTTCTTCTCATTACTATATCTCAATTTTTATTAAAGCTACAGCCATGCCATTTTGCACATGATAGGAGCACCTCATACCCTAAATTCGTTTAAAAATTTACAGTTCAATGTTGTATAGGATAGAAAATATCGCAAAAATTGTTTTTCTATTTATTTCAATTTGAAAACCATTTTTCTTTTGGCTATATCTCAAGTTCTATTAAAGCTACAGCCATGCTGATTTGCACATAAATGGAGTTCATTGTCTACATTCTCGCAAACATTTACTCCTGTATGTTGTATAAGAAAGAAAATATCACAGAACGTTTGATTTCTCATTAATTTTAATTTTAAAAACTCCATTTCTCTTTTTTTTCTGTATCTCAATTTCTATAAAAGCTACAGGCATGCAGCTTCATACCACATTCCCAACATTCTGGAGATAATTTATGATTCTATTATGTATAGGGATAAAAATATCACACAAGGAGTATTTTCCCATTGATTTCAATACAAAAACTCGATTTCTCTTTTTGCTTTATTTCCATTTCTATTAAAGCTCAGGCCATGAATCGGTCGCTAGGTGGCACAAACCAACAGGTTTTTGCCAGTGTGAGCTCCCAATTTTTTTAATTATTGTTGGAGCCTTCCCTGAATTTTCCAGAATCATCTTACCTTTCACAGGTGACATCAAGCAGTCAATGTCACGGTAAGGCCGGGATTTTTTGACACCATCATGATTGCTGGGAACTACATGAGAGTTTGGGCTTTTAACCCTATCCTCATGTTTAGTTCCTAGCGCTCTCACCATGCTCTAGAGCGGTGGGGGTGTGGTCTGCACAGACGATCCCCGCGCTGCTCGTGGGGAAGGGTGCAACCTTGACTCGGTAAAAAAATTT
Organism: Trigoniulus corallinus; assembly: GCA_013389805.1. Classification (NCBI taxonomy): domain Eukaryota; kingdom Metazoa; phylum Arthropoda; class Diplopoda; order Spirobolida; family Trigoniulidae; genus Trigoniulus; species Trigoniulus corallinus. The sequence continues at coordinate 17,024,711 of JAAFCE010009127.1, read as the reverse complement.
CTTATTTATTGTGATGTAGTTTAAGATATATTAGCATTAATTATTATTAGTATAATTAATATTCTTATTATTATTAGTATTATTATTATTGTAGAGTTAAAAAATTAGTAGTACACTAATTTATTAACGGTTGGCATAGGCGATAGTTCCAGGCCAGACACCAGGCAAGGTGAAGTGGGCGAGTTCTATCTCCTCCAGCTTGCATTGCAAGCATCGCAGCACAGTCAAAGAATTCGTTGATTCACATCACTACATCACACAGCACGCAGTGGCCAATCTATTCCAGTGATGCTGTCAATATGTCAAACTACTTGAAGAAATGTATTTCACTAACGTCACAACACACACTGGCTCATCTATTCCACTGGTGTTGCTGAAGACACTTGACTAACTGAAGAAACACTACATTCTTTGTTTGGGCACTTGCCCACTGTCGGACACAGCTTCACACTGCAAAGCTTGGAGGAGAACTCCCTTTTCCCAGCTTTTCCCTTGCTTATATTCTACCCGTCCCATTTCCCGCCTAAACTAGCTAAAGTAGACTGCACACTACCAAGTGGGAGCGTCAGTCTACTAACTGGGTAGCTTGCCCAATACGTGGCGCCATCTATCAGGACATAGGGAAAGTGCCCTCACAGTGTAGCTGTGCAGTGACGCCACCTGGCGGGGGCGTCAGTGCTACATTGCAACCCTACATTATTAGTATTATTGTTATTAGTGTTTTTATTAATATTAGTATTATTATTATTAATATTATTACTATTATCATTGTTGCTGTGGATATTTGTTGTCTTTCCCAGCTGAGGACATGCACTACTAAAACTGCATGCCTCCAGTATAGTGTAGGTGCCTAGTCCGGTGAGTGTGAGACCTCCACTCACTTGGCAATTCTATAACAATTGATGAGTGTCTCCTGTGGGGTAGGACGGCAACCCCCAAAGGTAGCTTTGCTATTATCACTGCAGGTTCTGGACATTTGACTGGAGTGCCCCCAGTCAGAGATGTCACAAATGGTAAAGTAGTCCGGCTCAGAGTAGGGGCATGGAATGAAGGGACCCTTACAGGAAAAACTGAGGAACTAGTAGACACCCTCAGGCACAGGCGCATTAGCATTGCATTCCTGCAGAAAACGAAATGGAGGGGAAAAAGGTCACGGATGCTGGGGGAAGGATACAAACTTATTTATACAGGCAGTTAGGAAGGGTGAAATGGGGTGGGCATTGTATTCAGTAGGGACTTGATGCACAGGAATGTGGAAACTATAGAGGCATAAAGCTGATGAGCAAAACTATGAAGCTGTGGGAGCGTGTCATAGAATGTAGCCTCAGAGATAAACAAGCATCTGGGAAAACAAATTTGGGTTTATGCCTGGGAGGTCCACCATGGAACCAATCTTTATTCTACGACAGGTGATAGAGAAGCATAGAGCAGCAAAAATGGACCTTCATGCTGTATTTGTTGACTTGGAGAAGGCCTATGATAGTGTCCCTAGACAGGTACTTTGGAGCGTTTAAAGAAAGAAAGGGGTAGATGAGGGCCATATTAGGATAGTACAGGATATGTATGAGGGCTCCATTGCTAGAGTTGGGACAGCATGGGGAAACACAGCAGGTTTAAATGTGCAGGTGGGTGTGTATCAAGGGTCGGCTCTTAGTCTATATCTCTTCACTCTACTAATGTATGAGCTGTTGATGGGAGTGAGAGAATGGGCGCCTCAGTGCCTGGTATTTGCCCATGATGTAGGAAAGGTGGAGGAGTCCAAAGAGGATGCACAAAAAGGCCTACAAGATCTTAAGACAGCAGTGAAAAGAGGGGGCCTTAAGGTGAACATGAAGAAGACTGAGTACCTAGCATTCAATTTTAGCGACCTGGGGGAAGGAGGAGAGATTCGTTGTGGGGAGAAGGGATTCCAGAAGTGCAAGAATTCTGGTATTTAGGATCAGTCTTCCAGAGCAATGGGGAAAGAGATTCTGACGTGACCCATAGAATTAATGAAGGATGGCTGAGGTGCAGGAAGGCAAATGGGGCCCTGTGCAACCATACATCCCAATAAAGTTGAAGGGCAAGCTGTGCTGTATGGCCAAGTGTTGGGCAGTTAGGAAGAACCATGAAAATCAAATGCAAGTGGCTGAGACGCAAATGCTGTGCTACATGTGTAAGGTGTAAAGATTTGACAGAATTAGAAATGATTACGTTAGAGGTAGCTTGGGGTGGGAGATATTGCGGAGAAGATGAGACAGATAGTAGGTTTAGTTGGTATGGGCATGTGATGAGGAGGGGAAAGGAGGAGCTTACTAGGTCCATTGTGGGATTGCAGGTAATCAGGGGCATCATAGGTAGGGGAAGACCAAAACGGACTTGGGGGCCAGTGGTTCAGAGGGACATGGAGTAATGTGTGGTGGGGGTAAACCTGGTGGGGGATAAGTGGGAATGGAGGATTAGAACCCACAGACCTGACCCTGCCTCAGGCAGGAGAAGGGTGAGATGATGATGATTATGATTAAAGCTACAGCCATGCCATTATGCACATGATCATAGTATCTGATTCCCTACATTCTTGCTAAAATTTACAGTTCTATGTTGAATAGAAGAGAAAATATCGCAAAAAAATGTGTTTTTCTGTCAATTTCAATGTAAAAACTCTATTTTTTTTGCAATATCTCATTTTTCATTAAAGCTGCAGCCATGCTGTTTTGCACATGATTGCAGTACCTAATTCCCTACATTCTCACAAGAATTTAGAGTTCTATGTTGTATAGGAGAGATAATATCACACAAAGTGTGTTTTCCCTTTGGTTTCAATATAAAGACTCCATTTTTCTTTTTGCTATATCTTAATTTCTGTTAAAGCTAGAGCCATGCCGTTTCGCACATGACTAAGGTACCACATTCCTAACATTCTGGATAAAAGCTATGAATCTATTATGTATAGGAATAAAAATATTGCAGAAAGTGAATTTTAACATTGATTTAAATGTAAAAACTCCATTTTTCCTATGAAGCTACAGCCATGCCATGTTGCACATGGTAGGAGTACCTCATTATCTGCTTTATTATAAAAATTTAATGTTCTATGTTATATAGGGGAGAAAATATTGCACAAAGTGTGTTTCCCTATTGATTTCAATGTAAAATCTCCATGTTCCTTTCACTATATCTCAATTTCCATTAAAGCTACAACAATGCCGTTTTGCACATGATTGGAGTACCTCATTCCCTGTATTCTCACAAAAATTTACAGTTCTATGTTGTATAGGATAGAAAAGATCACACAATATGCTTTCTTATTGATTTCAATGTAAAAACTTCATTTTTATTTTTTCTTCATTTTAATTTCATTTAAAGCTACAGCCATTCCGTTTTTCATATGATTGGAGTACTACATTCCCTGCATTCATTTCCCAAATTTGTGGTTTGATTATGTATAGGAAAGAAATATATCGCACAAAATGTGTTTTTTCATTGATTTCAATGAAAAAAACTCCGTTTTCACTTTTAGCTATATCTCAATTTTGATTAAAGCAACAGCCATGCCGTTTTGCACATGATTGGAGTACGTCATTCCCCAAATTCTTGCAAAAAATTACAGATCAATGTTCTATAGGTGGGAAAGTATCGCACAAAGTGAGTTTTACCATTGATTTCAGAGTAAAAACTCCATTTTTCTTTTGGTGATATCTAAATTCCCAAGAAAGCTACAGCCATGCCATTTTGCATTCTAATGGAGAACCACAATCCCTACTCTCTGGCCAAAACTTGAAGTTCTTTCCTGTATAGGAGACAAAATGAAAAAAGTTTGTTTTCCCATTGATTTCAATGGACAAACTTCATTTTTCCTTTTGCTACATCTCAATTTCTAATAAAGCTACAGCCATGGCGTTTTGCAAACGATAGAAGTACCACATATCCTATATTCTGTCATAAATTGATAGTTTTATTATGTTTAGGAAAGACAATTTCACAGAAGGTGTGTTTTCCTAATGATTTCAAAAAAACTTCATATTTCTTTTTATTACATCTTAATTTCTATTAAAGCTTCAGCCATGCTTTTTTGCATATGATTGGTACCCCATTCCCTTCATTCTTGGAGAAATTTAGAGGTCTATGTTGTACAGGAGAAAAAATATCACACAAAGTGTGTTTTTCCTTTGATTGCAATGTAAAACCTCCATTTTTTCTTTTTCCTTTATCTCTAGTTCTATTAAAGCTAAAGCCATGCCGATAAGCACCTTATTGTATTTCCTCAATCCCTACATCCTCGCTAAAATTTAGAGTTTTGGTTTGTATAGGTATGAAAATATCGCACAAAGTGTGTTTATAATTGATTTTAATGTCAAAACTCGATTTCTCTATTTGCTACATCTCAATTTCTATAAAAGCTACAGCCATGCCGTTTTGCACATGATTGGAGTACCTCATTCCCTACATTTTCACAAACATTAAGAGTTTAATGTTGTGTAGAAGAGAAAATATCGCCCAAAGTGGGATTTCATATGGATTTCAATTTAAAAACTTTTTTTCTCTTTGTCATATCTCAATTTCTATGAAAGCTACAAAATGCCATGTTGCACAAGATTGGAGTACTACATTCCCAACATTCTAGATAAAAGTTATGATTCCATTATGTATAGAAAAGAACTTATCGCATCATGTGTGTTATCCTGTTGATTTTAATATGGAAACTCCATTGTTTCTTTTTCCTATATCTTAATTTCTCTTTAATTTATATTAAAGCTACAGCCATGCCGTTTTTGCACATGATTGGAGTACCACATTCCTAACATTCTAAATAAAAGTTATGATTCTATCATGTATAGGAAAAAAAATATCGCACAAAATGTGTTTTCAAATTGATTACAATTTAAAAATTCTATTTTTCTTTCTGTTATATCTCAATTTCTCTTTAAGTTACAGCCTTGCAATTTTGCACGTGATTAGGGTAACTTATTTCCTTCATTCTCACAAAATATGCATATCTATGTTTTTCTAGATATGCAGTACTAAATTTGCAGTTCTATGTAGCATATAAGAAAAAAAACAGCACAAAGTATGCTTTTCCAACGATTTCAGTGTTAAAACTCCATATTTCTTTTTGCTATATCTCTATATCTGTTAAAGCTACAGCCTTGCCTTTTTGCACATGATTTAGGTAAATCATTCCTTACATTCTTGAAAAAATTTACTGTTCTATCATCTATAGGAGACAATATGCATAAAGTGCATTTTTCCCATTGCGTTTAATAAAAAACTTCATCATTCTTTTTGCTATATCTCAATTTCTTTTAAATCTGCAG
>JAAFCE010009127.1:16950955-17015676 GCA_013389805.1 Trigoniulus corallinus | reverse complement strand
GTATCACACAAAGTGTATTTCACCATTGATTTAATTGTAAAAACTCCATTTTTCTTTTTGCTTTAACTCAAATTGTATTAAAGCAACAGCCATACCGTTTTGCACATGATTGGAGAACGTCTTTCCCTACATTCTCACAAAAATTTACAGATTTAGGTTGAATAAGAGAGAAAATATCACACAAAGTGTGTTTTACCATTGATTTCAATGTAAAACTTCATTTTTCTTTCTGCTATAGCTCATTTTTCTTTTCAAGCTACAGCCATGCCGTTTTGCACATGATTGGAGTACTGCATTTCCTACAATTTTTCCAAAATTTGGGGCTATACTATGTATAGAAAAGAAAATATCGCTTAAAGTGTGTTATCCCATTAATATCAATATAAAAACACAACTTTTCTTATTGATATATCTCAATTTCTATTAAAGCTACAGCCATGCCGTTTTGCACATCTAAGGAGTACCTCATTCCCTACATTCTCACAATAATTTACTGATCTATATTGTATAGGAGAGAAAATATCACACAAAGTGTGTTTTTCACTAATTTCAATTTAAAAAATCCATTTTCTTTTCACTATATCTAAATTTCTATTAAAGATACAGCCGTGCCTTTTTCACATGCTTGGAGTAAATCATTTCCTACATAATCACAAAAATTTACATTTTTATGTTGTATAGGAGAGAAAATATCTCACAAAGTGTGTTTTCTTTTGATTTCAAAGAAAAACTCCATTTTTTTTTGCTATATATCAATTTCTTTTAAAGCTACAGCCATGCTATTTTGCACATGATTGCAGTACCTTATTCCTTAAATTTTGTCAAAAATTTTCAATTCTATTCTGTATAGGAGAGAAAATATGACATAAAGTGTGATTTTTCATTGATTCCAATTTAAAACTTTATTTTTCTTTTTGATATATCTCAATTTCTTTTAAACCTACAGCCATGCCGTGTTGCACATGATTGATTACCACATTCCTTATATAATTGCAAAAATTTAAAATTCTATGTGGCATAGGAGAGACAATGTCGCTCAATGTGAGTCTATTCTATGATTTCAATTAAAAAACTCCATTTTTCTTTTTACTATATCTCAATTTCTTTCAAATCTACAGCCATGCCGTTTTGCACATGATTGGAGTACTTCGTTCCCTACATTCTCAAAAAAATTTACAATTCTATGTTTTATAGGAGAGAAAATATCACACAAAGTGAGTTTTCCAATTGATTTTATTGTACAATCACCATTTTTCTTTTCACTAAATCAATTTCTATTAAAGCTACAGCCATTCTGGTTTGCACATGATTTGAGTATAGCATTTCTAACATTCTGTACAAAAGTTATGATGATATTATGTATAGGAAAGAAAGTATCGCACAAATTTTCCGATTTATTTCAATGGGAAAACTCCATTTTTCTTTTTGCAGTATATCAATTTCTATTAAAGCTACAGCCATTGGGTTTTGCACATTATAAGAATACCACATTTCCAACATTCTGGATAAATGTTATGATTCTATTATGTATAGGAAAGAAATTATTGCAAAAAGTGTGTTTTACCATTGATTTTAACTTTAAAAACACCATTTTTCATTTCCTTTATCTAAATTTCTTTTAAAGCTACAACTATGCCGATTAGCACATCATTGGAGTACCTTTTTCCCTACATTTTTACAAAAAAATTACAATTCTATGTTGTATAGCAGATAAAATATTGCAGAAAGTGTATTTTCCCATTGATTTTAATGTAAAATCCCCGATTTTCTTTTTGCTATATTTTAATTTCTACTATAGCTGCAGCCATGCTGTGTTTCACATGATTTGAGTACCACATTCCCTACATTTTAGCCAAAATTTGCAGTTCTATGATGCATAGGGGAAGAAATGCGCAACGTGCGTTTTCTAATTGATTTCAATGGAAAAACTTCATTTTTCTTTTTGCTATATCTCAATTTTTATTAAAGCTACAGCCATGCTATTTTGAACATAATTAGAGTAACTCATTTCCCACATTCTCACAAAATTTAAAGTTTTATGTTGTGTAGGAGAGGAAATATTTTCAATGGAAAAACTCATTTTCAATATCTCATTTTTTATTTACGCCACAGCCATGATGTGTTTAACAGGATTGGATTACCATATTCCCAACATTCTTTATAAATGTTATGATTCTATTATGCATAGTTTTTTACATTACAATTGATTGATTGATTTCCTTAACCTCCCTTAAACAGACTAACCCTTATGTAGGGGATGGTGTGCTTATTATTATTTAGGCTATCTATTAAATAACTGGGCAGTGGTTAATGTTAATACTCAAGAACTGATAATGAAAAACATCACAATAGATAATCAGTTAATTGAAATGTTTTGTTTGATGAAGTAGTAATAAATTATTCAAGGTACATCACACTGTAGAACCTATAACAAGAAAATTCATAAAAAAGAGATAAAATTACAAGAAAATCCAAAAGTGGCTAAATTTTTGGCATTGTACATAAAATGCTAAAAATACAATGGAATACTAAGATAATAAAAGTCAAAAGCGATACCAAAATGGCTAAAAGCACAATTAAATTTCTAATTGTCTAAAAATTCAAAGCAGTCCCAAAATTTCTAAAACTACAAGTCATTACATTACTGCATAAAAATTCAAAGCAATGCCAAAGTGGCTAAAAGTAGCTAAAAGTAAAAGGAATTGCAAAATCGATTGTGGATCCTCATCGCGCCCTCTAGAAAGTAGATGAGCAATCAACATCCTTTTTAAAGATCTAAATGGCAACAGTAAATCGTCAAGAGTTAACCCAAGCCTATTAAAATAACATTGTGCCAGGTAAACTGGGTTTCTACATTCACCTGTATAAACAAATAGATATCTCTGTCTCAGACGACGACTGGGGACAAACATTTCCAAACAACTACGCAATTGCATACAATCAATATGGTTGCTAAATAAACAGTGAAGCTAAATTATTCTTCTATAAGTGATGAACATCATCAGAGGTAATGCATGGACACTATCCTTTGGCAGTGCCTTGTTCATGGTAGTTGGTACACCCAGCCTTAGAATCTTGTCATGCAGTCTAATCAACTTGCTTAATTGTTAGAGGCTACAACCTGACCAACAAATAATGCATTAGAATATTACTGGTTTGATCAGTGAACAAAAAAGCAGAATGACTAAAGCTGGGAATCTTGGCAAGCCCTTCATATAAATTAAAGCGTGGCATGCTCTCTTTACATGTAAATGCAGGTGGTTAACAAGAATTGAGAATAACAGTTTTTTATCAAGCTTTACTCTCAGATCACGTACAACATCACTACAGGGAATCAGTGACCCATTAGTAAATTTGTAAGGAAATAATCGAAGACCTAATCCAATGAAAGTATATAACAAGTGTCTTGCCATGATTCAAAGCTAAATTATGGAGGTTAAGCCAATACTCAACCTTAACCAAGGCCTCATTTAATTGCTCTGCAGACTGACGGTTATCCATGGTCTGCATAAGCTTTAGGTCATTGGCAAATGCTAGTTTGATTCCCTCATGTGGAATATTAGAGTAAAGATCATTCATAAAAATGTTGAACAATATTGAGCTAAGGGCACTACCTTGTGGTAATCCCACCCTGTGATGATATTGTTGGCTACTCACAACATGTCCAATTCTTACAAAATTATGTCTGAGGCATAGGTAGTTTTCAAGTAGACCTAGCAAGTTTCCTGTGATGCCATATTAAGCCAATTTCCACATGAGAAGGGGGATTGGGACCCGATCAAAGGCATTCAAGAGGTCCAGATATATAGTGTCCCCCTGGCGCTGCTGCTTGAATGCCTTATTGATATTGTCCAAATGAATTAATAGGTTTTTCTCTGTAGATCGTCCTTTGAAAAAACCATGCTGATCCATGCTTAAAAATGGCTTACACTAGGATGAAAGCTTAGGTGCAATAATTCTTTCCAGAGTCTTAGCTATTAGAGATAACAAGGAAATTGGTCTATAGCTAGAGACAACAGATTAAACCCCCTTTTTAATGATGGGACACACATTGGCTGTTCTCCAAATAGCAGAGACGAATCGGTTTTGCAGGCAATGATTAAATAAGTCAGTGATTACTGGTGCTAATATATCATGAAATGCTTTTAAGATGAGTGGGGGAACACCATCAGGGCCTGGTGATTTTGCCCACTTCCACTGGATCAGAGATAAGGCAATTGTTACATGACAGGGTAACACCCCCATCAGAATCATATTTCAGATACAACAATCCTGCCCAAAAGGACTGGGGCAAATTCCATTTATATAGAAGTTTGGTCAAGTATTCTTGCTGAGAGATAACCAACAATCACTTGATTGTGGCCCATGTGTCACAATAGCGCCTCAGGAATGAGGGTGAGGGTCGCTTTTTACTTAGTGAAAAGAGTCGCCTCTTTAGCTTAATCAAGTGGAGAAGTTCAGGACTAAATCAATATGGATATGCCATCTGAACCCTAGCAACCATTTTAATATGTATACAAGTTGATATTGCAGACCCAAGAACATAATAAATACCATCCATGACAGCTCCTGCATCTTCAATTGAGAGAACTGTTGCCCATGGCACATTAGCCAGGCAATGATATAAGTGTGTGCAATTTCCCCCATACCAGTCATATCGCAATTCACCCTCCAGGGGCCGACCTATTGATTTGTTTGCCCAATGAAAAACAAATACTAAGGCTGGATGGAGCAGATCTTATTTTGATAGTGGGTTAACAGCCTTCTTTAAAACACCCTGTATGTTAGAGAAGCACAAATCTAATTGTTGGCCCTTGGAATTGCTAATGAAATTGAGTTTTGGTAACTTAGTATATGTGGTAAGGGCTATAAGAGACTGGGCCTTAAAAGTCTGGGTCAAACCACAGTAGTAAGGAACCTAGGCTGACCAATCTATAAGTGGAACATTAAAGTCCCCCACAACAAATGCTGGGGACAAACCAGCTAGTTTCATGGAGAGTGAATCCAACAAAGAAGTGAAAGTGGTTGTTGATAAGGCTAGAGAAAAATAACCGGCAATCAGTGTGAGATATCTATACTCTGCCAGATTCAATGAGATACCCAAGACATGGACAGGGACACTGAGACCTGAAATCAGACCGTTGCTGATCCCCAATGTTGACTGATTCACTGCAACCAGTAAACCACCACCACGATAGGTAGATGATTTGTCCTGGCAAAAGACCATATAGTTTGGTGGGAAAAGGCATTAGAGAAGATCTCTCCAGACAGCCAAGTTTCAGACAAAACACAATGATATCATAGTGTGCCAAAACTAGATTACACAGAAAAGAGTCACTCTTTAAGTACAGTCCCCTGACATTTTGGTAAAAAATGCTTATTGCATTTGGTTCCATTAGATGGTGCTGTCAGTTGGGTTTACCTCTCTCACCTGCAACTATTCAGAACCTGTTCCTATCAAAATATCCTTTGGCATGGCCATGTCCTCTTTAGAGTGTATCATGGAGTAATGCATAGTGCTATTGAACTTCTTAATCAGAGCATTAGAGGGCCACAGTTCAGCTGATAATCATGAGTCAGGATCAGGCCCATTGTCAGTGATGCAGAAGGAGGCATATGAATCATGTTTTTTTCTTCAGTTGGGCAATAAACCCATGGCATCCTGGCATAAGGTCTTGCAGATGATCATTGATGCTTTGACAGTTAGTAGCTGGACTCACCTGTGAGATAAAAATTTGGAGAGCTGGAGACAGGTATTGCTTCAAAAAACGGATCTACCTGTACACTTGATTGGTGGAGGATCAGATCTACATGCTCCCCCACCTCTTTTTGCATCAGAACCAACATGGCCACCTGAATGCACTGGCCTCCCATCAGGTTGCTCAGAGATGGACTTGCGTGGTGGGTAAGAGATAGTGAGCCTATTGAGTGAACTAACAATAGGATTTGAAGAGCCTCTTACCTGCCTTATTGGGGACTTGGCGACAGCAGCTGCATATGTGCCTTTTGTAGCATATACAGAGGATGCAGAAGCCATCTTGGCTCTAAAAGCAGAAAGCTCAGAGCGCAATTGCTGTAGTTCAGATACAACTGCATTGTTTGAAGCAAAGATTCCCTGAATGCTTTAATAAGCTCAAGGAAAGGAGCCAAACTCTCCATAATCATCTTAGACACTACAGATATTATAAGAGTTTCAAAGTCCCTAGTTAAAGTATGACCCTCAACAGGGGGGTTTGTAACTGACTCTGAGGGTCATACTTGCTTTACTGGAGTATTATCTCTGCGAGAAAGTAAACATACCCAACATTCAAAATTCGGGGCCAAAAGTGGTGCATCAGAAATAGTGACATTTATACAATCAACATGTGTTTTCTTAAAGCAGATAATACACTTCAAAGCTACATTCTGGTGGTAAATATCTTTACCACAAGTTAGGCAAGGAGTATTCTTTTGAGGTGCCATCAAACTAACAACATCTGAACCATGCAAAAAAGAAAAAAACACTAGTGGTAGAAATTGTCTGCTGCAGCTAAAATTGATAGCATCAGACGATACCACCACCACACCAACTATGCTTCAACTAACATTTGTCAATATAAAAAGGCTTAAACAAAAATGCTTATCCACACGAAAGACAAAACGGCTAGAAAGTCCCCAAAATATACCCCAAGGGGTAAACCCAGGCTTAAAATAACCCTGGATTACTTAAAGATCACCTAGCTTGACCAAAACCAACCTAAACACCTGATCAAGCTTAGTAAACACAACATGGGAGAGAGCAATAAAGACAGTCCATCAAATTTAAAGCCCTCTGGAGGACCCGGAGAGCGATTTTCCATTCATTTTAATGGAAAAGCTTCATTTTTTATTTTCCCATATCTCAATTTCTATTAAAGCTACAGCCATGCCATTTTGAAAATATTTGGAGTAGCTCATTCCCCACATTTTTGCAATATTTATAGTTCTATGTTGTATAGGAGAGAAAATATCGCACAAAGTGTGTTTTCTAATTGATTTTAATGGAAAAACTCCATTTTTCTCCTTCTTATATCTCAATTTCTATTCAAGCCAGAGTGATGACGTTTTGCACAGGATTGGAGTACCACATTCCCAAAATTCTGCATTGCAGTTATGATTCTATTATGCATAAGAAAGAAAAAGAACCTCAAAGTTTTCCCATTGATTTCAATGTAACAACTCCATTTTTCCTTTTGTTGTATCTCAATTTCTTTAAAAGCAACACCCAGGCCGATTTGCACATGATTAAAGTTTCTCATTTCCTACATTTTCTAACAAATTTACAGTTTTATGTTGTATAGGAGAGAAAATATATCACGCAAAGTTTTTTCCCATTGATTTCTAATTTAAAAACCATTATTCTTTTTAATATATCACAATTTCTATTACAGCTACAGCCATGCCGTTTTGCACATGATAGGAGTACCTCATTCCCTTCATTCTCACAAAAATTTACCGTTCTATGTTTTATTAGAGAGAAAGTATTGCACAAAGTGTGTTTTTCTTATATTTCAATGAGAAAACCATTTTTCTTTTTGCTATTTCTCAAATTCTATTTGTCCCTTTCTAATAAAGCTGAAGCCTTGTCGTGCTGCAAATGATTGTAGTCCCTTTTTCCTTACATTCTTGCAAAAAGTTACAGTCCTATTTTGTATAAAGTAGAAACTATTTCACAAAGTGTGTTTTCCAATTGATTTCAATAAAAACTCTATTTTTCTTTTTGCTATATCTCAATTTAAATTAAAGCTACAGCAATGCTGTTTTGTGCATGACTGGAATACCACATTCGAAACATTCTGGATAAAAGTTATGATTATATTATGTATACGAAAGAAAATATCGCACAATGTGTTTTCCAATTGATTTCAATGAAAAAAACTCTATTTTGCTAGTATCTATATCTCTATTTCTAATTAAGCTACAGCCATGCCTTTTTGCATATGATTGGAGCTCCTCATTCCCTATATTCTCACAAAAAATTACAGTTCTATGTTCGATAGGAGATAAAATATCACACATAGTATGCTTTCCCATTGATTTCATCTTAAAAACTCCATTTTTCTTTTTCCTACTTCTCAATTTCTCTTAAAGCTCTAGCCATGCCGTTTTGCACATAATTGGAGTACCAAATTCCCTACATTCTAGCTAAAATTTGCAGTTATATCATGTATCGGAGATAAAATCCACAAATTGCGTTTTCCCATTTATTTAAATAGGGAAAACTTCATTTTTCTTTTCGCAATACGTATATATATATATATATGTATCGCAGTTTGGCACATTATTGGAGTATCACATTCCCTACATTCTGTCCACTATTTGTGGTTCTATTAGGTATACGAAAAAAATATCGTACAAAGTGTGTGTTCAATCGATATCAATAGAAATACTTCATGTTTCGTTTTGCTATATCTCAATTTTAATGTTAGCTACAGCCATGCCGTTTTACACCAGATTGGAGTACCTCATTCCTTACAATCTCACTTAAATGTACAGGTCAGTGTTGGACAGTAGAGATAATGTGGCTTGAAGTGTGTTTTCCCATTGATTTCAACATAAAAACACCATTTTTTTTACTGTATCTCTATTTCTATTCAAGCTACAGCTATGCCATTTTTAACATGATTGAAGTACCTCATTCCCTACATTCTCAGACAGTGTGATTTTCATTTGATTTCAATGTAAAACCTCAGATTTTCTTTTTGCTATATCCCAAACTTTACTAAAGCTACAGCCATGCCGTTTTGCTCATGAATGGAGTACCTCATTCTAAATTTATTTAATATGTAAGAGAAAATATCGCACAATGTGTGTTTTCCCATTGATTTCAATGTCAAAACTCTATTTTTCTTTTTGCTAAATCTCAATTACTATTAAAGCTACAACCATGCCGTTTTGCATTTGATTGGAGTACCTGATTTTCTACATTCTCGAAAAAATTTTCAGTTCTATGTTGTATAGGAGAGAAAATGTCTCACAAATTGTGTATTCCCATTGATTTCAATTGGAAAGTTATGATAAAAGTTTTGATAAATGTATATAAAAACTCGATTTTTCTTTTTGACAATCTCAATTTCTATTATAGCCATGCCACTTTGTGCATGATTGGAGTACCAAATTAAAAACATTCTGGATATAAGTAATGATTCTATTATGATAGGAAAAAAAATATCACCTAAAGTGTGCATTCTAATTGATTTCAATTTAAAAACCTAATTTATCTTTTTGCACTGTCTCAATTTCTATTGAAGCAATGCCGTTTTGCTCATTCTTGCAAAAATTCTTCCCAACATTTTTGCAAAAATTTACAGTTCTATTTTGTATAGAAGAGAAAATAATGCACAGTGTGTGTTTTGCTATTGATTTCAATGTAAAATCTCCATTTTTTTTGCTCCATCTCACTTTGTATAAGAGCTACAGCCATGCCGCTTTGCACATGATTTGAGCTAACACCTGCAGTTCTTTGTTGTATAGGAGAGAAAATATCGCACAAAGTGTGTTTTTCCAATGATTTTAATGGAAAATCTACATATTTATTTTTCATATATCTCAATTCCTATTTTGCACATGATTGGAGTACCACATTTACTACATTCTGGCCGAAATTTACAGTTCTATCATATATAGGAGAGAAAATGTGTGAAGTACGTTTTCCTATTGATTGAAATGGAAAGTCTCCATTTTTCTTTTTGCTATATCTCAATTTCTTTTATACGCTACAGCCATTCCGTTTTCCACATGATTGGAGTACCTCATTCCCTTCGTTGTTTTATGAATTTACAGTTCTATTTTGTGTAGGAGAGAAAATATTGCACAAAGTGTGTTTTCCCATTGATTTCAATGTAAAAACTGCATTTGTTCTTTTGCTATATCTCAATTTATATTAAAGCTACAGCCATGCCGTTTTGCACATGAGTAGAGTACCACTTTCCTTACATTCTGTCCGAAATTTTTAATTCTATCATGTATAGGGAAGAAAATTTACAAAGTGTTGTTTTTCCATTGATTTAAATAGAAGAACTTGATTTTTTCATTTTGCTATATCTCAATTTCTATGAAAGCTACAGCCATGTCGTTTTGCACATGATTAGAGGGACACATTCCCTACATTCTGGTCAATATTTACAGTTCTGATACATATATATAGGAAAGGAAGTACACAAAGTGTGTTTTTGCAGTGTTTTCAATAGAAAAACTCAATTTTTCCCTTGTGCTATATCTCAATTTCTATTAAAGCTACAGTCATACCGTTTTGCACATGATTGTAGTACCTCATTCTCAACATAGTGGTCAAAATTTAAATTTTATTACGTAGAGAAGGGATAATAGCGCAAAAATTTTTTTCTTTTAATTTTATTGGAAAATCTTGATTTTTCATTTTGCTATATCTCAATTTCTGTTAATGCTACAGCAATGCCGTTTTACACGTGATTGGATTACAACATTATATCATTCTTGCCCAAATTTTTTGTTCTAATTTATATAGGAGAGAAAACATCACACAAAGTGTGTTTTCCAATTTATTTCATTGGGAAATCTTCTGTATTATTTTTCCTTTATCTCAATTTCTATTAAAGCTACAGCCATGCCATTTTGCAAATGATTGAGTACCACATTTTCAACATCCTGGCAAAAATTTATGGTTGTATTATGTGTAGGAGAGAAAGTATCACACAAAGTGTGTTCATTTTTTGATCACCTGGCAGCACTCCTAGGTTGGTTAGTTGTGTGTCAGATTGTTCTTCCTACTAAGCATTTTTAAACAATTTTGTGAAATCATAGGTTAGATTTTTTATTATAAATGTTTGGCTTAGATATTGGTTACTTTGTTTTGGCGGGTCTGGCCCATGGCTGGGCTGATTAACAGTCATCTGAGGCCAGGTACTTGCGAGTAGGCTTATTACATATTTTTAAGCAAAGCGGCTGTATAGTTATGTGTTTTTTTTGTCATCACCATCTGCAAAGGGCGTCTGGAGGCGTCTGGAGGCCCTGTTGGGTGTTGTCAACATGATGGCACCTCAATTGTTGTGTTTAGTTTTTTGGAAAAACATCTATTTATAACTCGACTATTAAAAGTGTAATTTTTTAGAAAAAGTCACACACTGATTTTCTAAATGTAATGCCTAATGAGGCTCAGATAATGACAGCTAGTTTTAAATGTAAGGTTTACCTAGTAGTCTATGGGGAAAATACTCCTGTGAAAGCAAGGCACTCATTTTCATTGGAATTTGATCCATCACCTGATAATCAACTAACACTTTCTAATCTCATATCCTTACTATCTATCGCAATAACCAAGGTGATCACTGAGAGTTTGAAGCCAGTCTTTGAACTTACCAAGATTCTACATGAGTAGGTGGCAGCAAATGAGATGGTTGTCCAGAAATTGAAGTTCCTAAGGCCTTAGATTTCTAAACTGTTGGGGACGACACTGGCAAAGGCTAATAAAACTATGTTTTAAAAATCCTATGATAAGGAGGCTTCAGATGGTCACCCTAAGCCCTTAAATCCTCAGGACCCTCAGTCAAACACTGTACAGTTTAACGCTGAAAGTGAGGTTGAGAGCACAGGGCCAGCCCATAATAATTAAAAAAGCCAAGGTTATTTGTGTGCTACCCTGAGTCACCCCATAGTCTCAGTTATTTCATGGTTGGGTGCTTTTCCTGACATTGAAGCGCCTCCTAAAACTGTAAAAGAATAATAGAAGGGTAAAGGACAAGACCAGTATAGCAACTATAATAACAACTACAGCTAAAACAAGAAAAACGAGTATAAAACTTAGCTTTTGATGTTTTCTTAGCTGTAGTCCACTCCTCTGTTGTGGCTTCTTGGCAAGAGACTTCTGAAAAAATGTACCAATTATATACAATTAGATTCTAGAAGCATAAAACATTTAAAAACAACAAATTGCAAAACAATTAATTCAAAACAATACTTATCTTTTTGGTTGGAAATGTGACGACGTTTTGCAAGTAGGTTCTTGCTTCATCAAGGTTAATTTGTTTGTTATTCATGCGTCTTTATTAAGGATCATGGGTTGTCCTATCGTCTGTGGTAATTGTGCAATTTCTCTGCCTGGAATAAAAAATTCTTTCAGGAGAATCGTTAGTTTAATACAGTTTATTACAATAAATGAGTATTGGGAATTTTTTTATTATTCTGTTTTATTTTATTTTAGATTTTTTTCTTTTCTTTATACATTTTATGGTAGCTGGAAGATGATTGGCATCATTCCTTTGTCAACATTCATGCCCCCTGGTGTCAATGTTTGGAACTCCTTAATCATTTGAGATTCCTTCCGTTTTCTATCTTTTTCAGTCCTGAAGTTTGTCATGAGGAATGTGACTTGGAAGTCTTTCTTCTGGTGTGCTTGTGCATTGATATGTATCCTAACTGGTGTGTCTCTGTTATTCTTAATGTCGTTTAGATGTTCCCTAAGTCGAATTTTTGCTTTCCGTCCAGTCTCACCAATGTAACTCTTATCACATTTGGTGCAATGGATAAGGTAAATCACATTGCAAGTGTTGCAAGTGATTGTCTGTCTTATTTTCCATTTAATGACCTTATTAGTGGTTTGAAATTGCATTGTTTCATTTACATATGTGCAAACAATGCAATTTTTCCTCTGGCATCTCTTGCATCCCTCATTTTCGTTTCTTGTTACTTTAGACTTTACTAGGATGTCCTGTAAATTTCTGTTTCTTTTAAATGTAATTCTAAATGGATCTGGGAATAGTTTTTGTAATGTGGGGTCTGTTAGCAAGATATTGTGATTTTTTCTCAGTATTGAGGCAAATGTACCCGAAAGGTCATTGAATGTTGTACATAGGTTAAGGTTGTCACTTTGTTCCTTCTTTGTATTGTACGTCAGTGTCCATTGCAGTTTACATGCCTTATCACCAACCCCTTTCAGAAATTATCTAGGGTATCCACACCTTTCAAAATCCTGCAGGAGTTGTTGGCATTTCATCCCAAAGTCCCTGTCATCTGAACAGATCCTTCGAACTCGTTTTAAATGACCAATTGGAATACCTGCCTTGCACTTTTTTGGGTGGAAGCTATTGTAGTGTAGATATTGGTGCATGTCTGTCAGTTTCTGATAGAGGGAAGTTTTAAATAGTCCATTTTCATATGAGATCTTTACATCAAGGAAGTCTATTTCAGTCTTAGAAATATTTACAGTGAATTGAATTGAAGGGTTGATGGAGTTTGCCAAGCTGACAAAGTCCTGTAGATCCTGCTCTGAATGGGCCCAAATTACAAAGCTCTCTTGCTAACAGACCCCACATTACAAAAACTATTTCCAGACCCATTTAGAATTACATTTAAAAGAAACAGAAATTTACAGGACATCCTAGTAAAGTCTAAAGTAACAAGAAACGAAAATGAGGGATGCAAGAGATGCCAGAGGAAAAATTTCATTGTTTGCACATATGTAAATGAAACAATGCAATTTCAAACCACTAATAAGGTCATTAAATGGAAAATAAGACAGACAATCACTTGCAACACTTGCAATGTGATTTACCTTATCCATTGCACCAAATGTGATAAGAGTTACATTGGTGAGACTGGACGGAAAGCAAAAATTCGACTTAGGGAACATCTAAATGACATTAAGAATAACAGAGACACACCAGTTGGGATACATTTCAATGCACAAGCACACCAGAAGAAAGACTTCCAAGTCACATTCCTCATGACAAACTTCAGGAATCTCAAATGATTAAGGAGTTCCAAACGTTGACACCAGGGGGCATGAATGTTGACAAAGGAATGATGCCAATCATCTTCCAGCTACCATAACATGTATAAAGAAAAGAAAAGAAGAAGA
The DNA here is from genome assembly GCA_013389805.1 of Trigoniulus corallinus. NCBI lineage: Eukaryota > Metazoa > Arthropoda > Diplopoda > Spirobolida > Trigoniulidae > Trigoniulus > Trigoniulus corallinus. Next base: position 17,001,824 of record JAAFCE010009127.1, on the reverse strand, counting down.
AAAAAATCTAAAATAAAATAAAACAGAATAATAAAAAAAATCCCAATACTCATTTATTGTAATAAACTGTATTAAACTAACGATTCTCCTGAAAGAATTTTTTATTCCAGGCAGAGAAATTGCACAATTACCACAGACGATAGGACAACCCATGATCCTTAATGAAGACACATGAACAACAAAAAAATTAACCTTGATGAAGCAAGAACCTACTTGTGAAACGTCGTCACATTTCCTACCAAAAAGATAAGTATTGTTTTGAATTAATTGTTTTGCAATTTGTTGTTTTTAAATGTTTTATGCTTCTAGAATCTAATAGTATTTAATTGGTACATTTTTTCAGAAGTCTCTCGCCAAGAAGCCGCAACAGAGGAGTGGACTACAGCTAAGAAAACATCAGAAGCTAAGTTTTATACTCGTTTTTCTTGTTTTAGCTGTAGTTGTTATTATAGTTCCTAAAACTGTAGAAATTAAAACTTTTGTGACAAATTTAAATCCTAAGTTAACTTGCCAATTCTTGTTTGAGGATTTGAAAGAACATAAAGGAATGCATTACAAGCAGATTAGACAATTAAATACTAAATTTAGCACATATTCTTCTTACCTTAATGCACATTTAGAATGTGATGCCGAATTGTTGTTTGCACCTGAGTTACAGCCTACTAATTCGCTGGCTAAGCACTTTGTTGGTATGGTTCATGACAACATGTGAAGGATAATCTTATTATGTTAAGCCCTACTTCATCCTTTACAAATTGTAATAACATCATTGAGGGTATAGAGGTAAGCCCCATCACAAAGCCAGTTTAACGTCATCTTATCTGAATATGAATATGTATTATCAGAATGTCTGGAGCCTTCAATATAATGTTACTCATTTCTGACAAAATTATCTGTTGAAACATATAATGTTATTGTCCTGACAGAAACCTGGTTCTCTGAGGAGATAAACTCTTCTGATTACTTTCCAACAACTTTCCAGGTGTTCCAAAAAGAGAAGCTAGCTTCTTATTATTGAGGTGGTTTATTGATAGCAGTCAACATGAATACTGTTGGTGAGAAGGTTTATGTCAATGAGCAGCTTAGTATACCTGGCCATGAGCTGGGTATATCAATATTAATGCCAAATGTAGAGCCTATGACACTCTTAATCAGTGTTTTTTCCCCTGCCCTGACAGTTGCTGAATTCACAGCATCCATTGAAGCTTTAACTACAAATTTGGCCTCTTGTTCTTCACTAATTTTTTTTGGGAGGGGACTTAAATGTCCTACTGATTGACTAGACCTCTCCCATTCCCATTTATTTAGGCTCAACCCACAGGAGCAAAGCTACTGCCTTGATTGCCTTGGCAAGTGTAATAAAATTTCATCAATTAAATAGGATCTACAACCATAAATGGCGTTTAAAGGATCAATGCTTCAGTGACTTACCCATGTTATTGGAGGAGGCACCTCCTCTTTCAAAATTGGATGGCCATCATCCTGCCTTTCATCTCTATCTTCAGCTCACCTAAGTTTGCTGAAACATCAGTTCATTTTAAAACCTTGCTGGTGTTACAATTGGGTCAGAGGTGATTATTTACATTTATAACGTCAATTACAAACAGCAAATTTGGTCAACCTATAACTTCTAGAGGATCCTGAGGCAAGAGTTTACTCTATCTACGAGACCCTCCAGAAAGCTATGTCAGGCTGTATTCCCTTCCAGCATCCTCAGATGAAACGCTCATACTATCCCTCCTGGTTTAGATTTCAAGTAATTAAGCTGATTAAGCTTAAACGTTGCCTTTAGAGCTGAAATAAACGTTATCCCTCTCACTCAAGCTACCTGCAGTTTTCTAGGCTCAGAGCTCTGGTAAAACAGATGTTGATTAGGGACCAATGTCATTTTATGGCCAACATGGCTGCTAGCCATAACTCATCTAAACGATTTTGTTCTCAATACAACAGATTGTTATGGCAACTTGATTATAGTTTCCCTCTGTGCATTGATGGCCATCTTGTCACTGACCACCAAGAAATGGCTGAGATTTTATGATCATTGTGGTCAACTTGCAAGAAGTGGCTCACCCAAGTGCCTAGGAAACAATTATCCTTGGATTTTACCTGATCGTGAGGTGAATCTCAATATCAACAGTATATCCATATCTGAGGTGCATTGGGCTATTGGAAGGTTTCACTCCTAATTTACCTTAGGGCCTGAATGTATTCCTTTCACTTCTAATCAAAGGTTTACCATGACCTAATATCACCTATCCTAGCAGAGATTTTAACTTCTCTTTAGAACTTATACATTTCTTAAGATTTGGAGAACTATTCCTGAAATACCTATTTATGAAAGTGGATTGAGGGACAGTATGGCCAATTACCACCCAATTTCAATTTTATCACCTTTTGCAAAGATTTTAGAAAAGAGTATTTGGGCTAAATTGGTTCCTTAGAGTAGAAGATTTTTACACCCTGCCCGACATGGTTTTCAAGCCAATAAGTCAAGTAAATTAAATTTATTGATGCACATTGACAATATAACTAACGCATTTCAAAAATTGCGCCAGTTAGATGCTATATATTTTGATATCTCTAGAGCCTTTGATACACTGTCCATTACACTACTGTTGAAAAAATTGGAATAGTATGGGTTATCGGGGGATTAACATAGTTTTATAGGACATTATTTAGCAGAACGTTACAACTATGTTAAAATTGAGGGCGTTTTCAGCCAGAATCATTACCAACAAGTGATGAGTATTCCTCAGGGCAGTACCATAAGCCCATTGGTATTTAATATTTACTATAATGATCATTTTGGCCAACTTCACTCTCAGGTGATTCCTTTGGCGTTCACTGAAGACCTGAAGCTATCTAAAGAGGTTGTTAATTTGTATAATGCCAGAGTCCTAAATGATTACAAATTATAACAAATCTGCAATTATAACTTTTCACTGGACACGACCCCCTATACTATTCCACTATTCCATCTTGAATGGGTACATGTTACACATATACAGTTGATTAGAGATTTGGGCATTGTTTTAGATACAAAATTAATCAGCTACATCTTTAGCAGATATATTTAAACGCAAAAAGAATCTATGTTGTAGTGCAGAATATTAGGGGTATTTATTTATTTCAAGGACTTCAGTCCTAATTATTTGATTGACTGATTAAACCAATCATAACATATGGGCTTATGTGTTGGTCTGCATGTGACCATTCCTTACTTTTGAAATCGGTCAAGTTGCATGATAAAGCATTAGACATTGATCAAGGTCAAGATAGGCTCATAACAACATCTGTGAATGTCCCTCAAATGAAGGTTCTTTCACTCAGAAATCTTATTATATATTCTACGATTGTTTGGATTTACCGTGTATGGGATAACAAAATAAATCGCCCACATTTACTTAACCAATTGTGTATAAGTTCCAAGTCATGGTTCACACCAAAGGCAATTTTTGCTGTTGCAGGAGACTTGAGGAACCCAATATACCAGGATTAACATGACATTAATAATCTCACACTGGGTATTGATGATTTATCTAAACCCCTGTATATTTTAAAAAGAAAAGTGAAATCTTATGTATGCAATGTATTGAAATAGGGATGAAATAATCTGGTGCTGGTTGGGTTAGCTATTTTGGTTATAGTACGTTTATATTAATATTTATTTTCATAGGTGTCTCGATGTCAGAATTCTGATTAATTTATTAAGATATTAGGATTTCATTTTTATTCCGCTTTTCCTTTATATTCTAACTTATTTTAGATCATTTTCTCAAAATTTATTTTACCTTGGCATTTTTAAATTTTTTTGCTATTTTCATAATCTGAGTGCACTTATGGTTTGCTTTTCTAGAAATAGCTACTGCATCAAAATCATGAAAACTAATTACTGAATTTTGATTAAAAACGTGAGAAATTCATGTTTGAGCTATTCCAGTTTTTCACCCCACAAATCCACTTCGTGAGGGATCTTTCTGTTATAGTAGAGTTCACTTCTAAAAATGTAAGAATGCAATTTGAATGGAAAAACTTCATTTTCTTTTTCCTATATCTTAATTTCTACTAAAGTTACAGCTATTCCATTTTGCCCATGACTGGAGTACCACATTCCCTACATTCTGGAAAAAAATTAAAGTTCTATTTTTATATAGGAGAGAAAATATCCCACAAAGTCTGTTTTCCAATTGATTTCAATGGAAAAACATAATTTTTCCTTTTGCTATATCTGAATTTCCAACATTCTGTCAAAAATTTATGGTTGTATTATGAATAGGAGAGAAAACATCACACAAAGTGTGTTTTCCCATTGATTTAAATTGAAAAAAATCATTTTTCTTTTTTTCAATATCTCAATTGCTATTAATGCTACAGCTATGCTGTTTTGAACATGAGTGTTTTACCATGCGTGTGTGTTTTACCATTGATTTCAATAGAAAAACTGAATTTTTTCTCCTATATCTCAATTTCTAATAAAAAATACCGCCATACTTTTTCTCACATGATTGGAGAACCACATTCCCTACATTCTGGCAAAAAAATACAGTTCTATTACGTATAGGAAAGAAAATATCACACAAAGTGTCTTTTCTTATTAATTTCAATGTAAAAACGCCAATTTTCTTTTTGCTGTATATCAATTTCTATTAAAGCTGCAGCCATGCCGCTTTGCACATGATTGGAGTACCAAATTCCCTACATCCTGGACAAAATTTACAGTTCTATCATGTAAAGGAGAAAAAAACGCAAAAAGTGTGTTTTCCCATTGATTTCAACAAAAAAACTTCAATATTCTTTCACCTATATCTCAATTTCTATTAAAGGTACGATTGGAGTACCAGATTCATAACATTTTGGCAAAAATTTATGATTCTATTACGTTTAGAAAAGAAAATATTGCACAAAGTGTGTTTTCGCATTGATTTCAATTGAAAAACCTCATTTTTTTGTTAAGTATATCTCAATTTTTATTAAAGTTACAGCCATGCCGTTTTGCAAATCATTGGAATTCCACATTCTCTAAATTCTGTCTAAAATTTACAATTCTATCATTTATAGGGGAAAATACGAACAAAGTGTGATTCTCATTGATTTCAATTGAAAAACACCATTTTTCTTTTTTGCTATATTCACTCTCTATTTATGCAACAGCCATGCCGTAGTTTGCATCATTGGAGTACAAAACTAACAATACACAGGCAAAAATTTATGGTCCTATAATACATAATAAAGAAAATATTGCACAAAGTGTATTTCTTATTGAATTAAAAAGATAAACATCATTTTTCTCTTTGCTATATCTCATTTTCTATTACAGCTGCAGACATGCTATTTTTCAAATGTTTGGAGTACCACAGTCTCAAAAATCTGGCAAAAAGTTGTGGTTCCATAATGCAAAGGAAAGAAAAATCGCACAAAGTGATTTCCCATTCATTTCAATGAAAAAAATTTCATTTTTGTTATATCTCTATTTCTATTAAAGCTACAACCATCCAGCTTTGCACATGATCGGAGTACTGCATTCCCAACATGCTGGCAAAAATTTATGGTTCCATTATTTATAGGAAAGAAATACTCGCACAAAGTGTGTTTTCCCATTGATTCCCATTGATTCATTTTTCTTTTTTTCTATATCTCAATTTCTGTTAAAGCTGAAGCCATGCCATTGTGCACATGATTGGCAAGCCACGTTTCCTGCACTCTAGATAACATTTAATTTGTTACCATGTATATGAGAGAATTAGATGCACAACGTGGGTTTTTAATTGATTTCAATAGGAAAATTCTTGTTTTTTTTAATATCTTAATTTCTATTAAAGCTACAGCCATGCCATTCGGCAAACAAGTGGAGTGTCACGTTACCTACATTCAGGCATATATTTACAGTTGTATGACGTATAGGAGAGAACAAAGTGTGACTTCCCATTCATTTCAATGTAAAAATTCTATTTTCCTTTTCGCTATATCTCAATTTCTATTAAAGCTATACTGATGCCGTTTTGCGCATGATTAGAGTACAAAATTCCCAACATTCTGGAAAAATTATAGTCCTGTTATTTTTGGGAAAGAATATATTGCACAAAGTGTGTTTTCCCATTGATTTTTTTTTAAAATACTTCATTTCTTAATTGCAATATCTCAAATTGTATTAACGCTACAGGCATGCCATTTTGCACATAATTGGAGTACTGCATTCTAGACATTCTGGCTAAATTTACAGTTCTATCATGCATAGGAGAGAAAGTATGTTTTCCCATTAAATTGAATGCAAAAACTCCACTTTTCTTTAAACTATATCTCAATTTCTATTAATGTTACAGTTTAAATGATTGGACTACTAAATTACTACCACTCAGGGATAAATTTATAGTTCTATTATGTATAGGAAAGAAAACATTGCACAAAGTGTATTTTCCTATGGATTTTGAAGGAAAAACTTCATTTTTTCTTTTTCCTTCATCTCAATTTTTATTAAAGCTACAGCCATGACATTTTACAAATATATAGAGCACCACATTCTCTACATACTGGCGAAAATTTACAATTCTGTCATGTAAAGGAGAGAAAATAACCCCCAAAGTCTGTTTACCCTTGATATCAATGGAAAAACTTGATTTTTCATTTTTTTATATCTTATTTCTATTAAAGATACAGCCATGCCGTTATTTACATGAAGAAAGAAATTTACAGTTCTACTTTATATAGGAGAGAAGATATTGCAGAAAGTGCGTTATCTTAATCTATTCAATAGAAAAACTTCATTTTTCCTTTTGCTATATCTCAATTTCTATTAAAGCTACAGCCATTCTGTTTTGCACGTGATTCGAGTACCACATTCCCAAAATTCTGAAAAAAATTATGGTTCTATTATGAGTAGGAAAGAAAATATTACATTAAGTATCTTTACCCATAAATTTCAATGGAAAACTTCATTTTTCAATTTCAGTGTCTCAATTTCTATTAAAGCTAAAGCTATGCCGTTTTGCACATAAGTGGAGTACTACATTACCACATTCTGGCATAAATTTACAGTTCTACCATGCATTGGAGAGAATTTGCACAGAGTTTCTTTTCCCATTGTATTGAATGGAAAAACTTCATTTTTCTTTTTGCTATATCTTTAGTTCTTTGATATCTAAATTCGACTAGCAATTCCAGGTAGGCATTGAGTTATGACCACAATTTTTTCCAACAGTCGAGTCATAACATGATTTATTTGTAAGCTGGGAAGCTATATGCACAGTACTATACATATTATCATTATCCTCACACTCTTCTCCAGCCCCTGGATACCAGGCCCCCAGATAATTAACCATGCCTCCATTTTGGACTCCAAAACCTAGTTGCGTTGGTGTGTGGCTAAGTTGCGTTAGACACACCAGTTCCAGTTAGATCATGGAAGTTAAGCAGCACACACCCACGTCAATACCAAAATGGGTTTTTGGTAAAGAACGTTGGGTGCTGCAAATTAACTCTCTTCCTCCTCCTTTCACCTACCTCCTCATCTTTTAAGGGGTTAACCTGTTATGGCTGCCTGGCTTTACCCCAACCCACAACCCACAATCAACCACGTGCAAATATCAAGCATTGAAAGGCCCATTCTCCTACTCCTTTCTGCAGATAATCAATGCAGACATCAGTTTGAAATTTCTAGCATTGTACTGCTTTTCTTTCATTATTATTGTATATTTTATATCATTGAAACACTGCAATGCAAGTCAAACGAGGAACTGGTGGTACAAATGGCCATCATTGTGTGAGAGTTGAATTGGGTATGTTGATGACAGTTAGGGGTGGATGAATGGATTTCACAGACCTGACCCAGCCAGGGGCTAAGGAAGCTGTGTGGTAGATGTTTAGTTTGAAAAATCTTATACTAAATTACAACTATTAATTTTCATCACTGCTGATTGGATATGGGTCATCAGCTTACTAATGCCAGCTGACCAAACTGATAAGAAAGTCAAACACACAAAGGTTGTAAGTTAATTACTACCTGTATCAGCAAACGATTTTCACTATTTTCATTGAATACAACTTTAATGGTATGTCATTGAAGGCATAGATCAGCAGTGTAGTACAAAGTCATTTGTAAGTTGAAAATTTTCCCTACTATGCAATGAGTCAATAAGGTTTAAATCACTTATGTGAGTACTTTATCCCATTATTGGTGACGCATTCCAAAAAATTTGATGAGGAATAAATAATATTTTCTTTGAATTATGTATTGCAATCATGCAAATGAAGTGCAATGTAAGGAGAGAAATGCGTGTGAAATATATCACTTTCCCATGGTTTTCATGGTAAAATGCATTTGGGTTTGAAAATGACTAATAATTTTAAATCCTGAGATGTTTCCCAACAGTGAAATATTTAGTTGCATCGTGTCTATAGAAGTGAAGAAATGTGGTAAAAAGAGTGAAAAGACTAAAAGCACTGGAAAATGAATAATATCACATTTTGCCTGAATGAGAGTATATTGGAATTGCATTTGACAGCTTTTCCAATTCTATTTATGCCACACATATACCGCTGTGAAACTGTGTGGAATATTGCTTTCTATTCATTCTGGAATAAGTTAGCACACTCTGATGAACAGAAATGAAAATTATGTGAAATGTAAATTTTTAAATGTTTTTTCCCAATAGAAAGCACCTTAGTTTCAAAACACTCACTTTGTGTTTAATCAATATGTTTGAAACTCTAATAATCTGAATTTTCAAAATTTCATCAACAACAAAAAATAGTAACACATCATATTGTTAGCAGTGGAGAGATAAAAGAAAACGTATGAAATAATTATAAGTTCTGGAAATTTAATAGCCTCACAATTTCTCTCGATGTTCTTGAATGGGAAATGTGTCTTGCAGTTGGTTTCTGTTGAAGCAATAAGAACACTGCTTTTCATAAGCATGTACTTTGACATTGTAAGCATACTAGAAGAGATTTAGCGCTCTCAAAATTTGAGCAAAAAGTTAATTCCCACATGATTTTCAATGCAAAAACATTTTGTTTAAAATTTCACACTATCTATTAAAGCAGGTGGTTGGAAACTTCCTCATAATATTGCACTGCATTGAAAAAAGTAGTGAAATTTAAAAATGAAACGAATTAACTAAAAGTGCTGGAAATAAAAAAATATTACATTTGGCCTGTATGAGAAGGTGTAGAGCTCTAGTTTGATATACTATGTAATGATAGTGGGTTAGGGATTAAGTCAAGCGGCTATAAAAGTTTATGATAACTGATTGGGAAATAAGCAAAACAGCCATAAAAGCTATCCCACTTTGCAACAGAAAGGAATACAACAGTGTTAACAGTCTGGCAATGTATTTCCCTTCTCTAATGTACAGTTGTGAAATGCAGCAAAATTCCACATTTCACATGATTTTTGGTGAAAATCATAAAGTTTTTATTAATATTCTTATAGCAAATTAAAGATACAGGTTTAAAGCTTTCTATTGATTTGAAATCCTGACATTCTTATCTACTGGCAGTCATTGAAATACATTGTTGATTGTGTCATTGTAGTAGAGAAATGTCGGAGAAGAAATGTAATCAGTGAAATTTCTGTTCCTTGAAATGTTTAGCCTTTTCTCTTCATGTTTATGTATGGGAATTTGTTTTACTTTTTTAAATTTCCATCATAGCAACACCTACACCACTTTCCTGCAGCATAAAGTATAAAATTATAACATGTGTAATGACAATGATTGGTGTACTATATTGATTACATTCTGGAATATTTTTTAGTTCTATCCTGTATAGGAGAGAAAATAATGAAGAAAGTGTGTTTTCCCAATAATTTCAATGGAAAAACTTCATTTCTTTTGCAATATCTCAATTTCTATTAAAGCTACAGCCATGCTGTTTTCTACATGGTTTAATTATCGCATTGCCTACATTGTGGCAAAAATTTACAGTTCTATGTTGCATAGGAGGGAAAATATCGCACAAAGTGTGTTTTCCTATGGATTTCAATGTAAAGTCTCTATTTTCCTTTTTGCTCTATCTTAATTTCTACTATAGCTAGAGCCATGCCGTTTTGCACATGATTGGTGTACCACATTCCCAACATTCCTGATAAAAGTTATGATTCTATTATGTATGTGAAAGAAAATATCGCACAAAGGGATTTTCCCATTGAGATATCATTCTCAATGGGAAGTATCACATGAGATGTCATGCTCAGTGGTTTGGAAGAAGCTGTCAAATGCCTCTTGTATTTTAGTTATATTTGGTATATTTTAAAACTTTCTGATTAAATTTTTATCTAATTTATTATTGTAAAATTCTACAGCCCACGTTTAGGGCCAAATTTTTAGATTTCTGTGGAGGGCTTTCCCCCACAGTTGGATTTCAAATTATGTATTTTAATCTTGGCATTATTTAGTTTGTAGCTTTTTGTGTAGCTTTCTGTAGCTGCTTATGAACGCTAACTTGTAATTTAGTCTAGGGGTCGTTCATTATTATTGTAAACACATTCTATGACATCTACAATTTGTTGTGTCATTCTCAAGGTAAACAGAGGCAAACATGTTTTGGCAAGGGTCTTGCCTTACTTGTGAGAAGGACATTTATCCATGTAGCGAGGTTATCAAATGTGATATCTGTTCTAAGAAAAGTGATATTGATTGCCTGAACATAAATGGCAGTGATGCTCAGATACTTGCACCAACCTGCAAATGTCACACATGCCGGTATCTAGAGATGAAAATACCCCAGTAAAAACTCAATGACTTAGTCAAGTATTTACGGACACTGCTCTGGAGGTGTATAAAACATTAACAACATCTCGTACCTAATGCATTTTTAAAAGCAAATATCATTAATTATCTCCAAATCAATTTCCGAACGCTAAAGACCTCTTACAGATATTGCAACAGCTCTTTCAGAAATTGCAGCATCAAACAAGATAATCATTCAGGAACTAAAGTCTCTTTAAGAGGATGTCAATGCATTAAAGCCTTCTGAGGGTTTGTTCTCCCTCCACAAGAAACTAAGCAAACATATGCATATATTGTGGTCTAGAGATCTCATAGACGCCAGTCATCCAAGGTGAAACAAGTGGCAGTGGAATCAATTTGGGTTTGAAAATGCCCCTCAGGTGAATAACTCTGTCCCTACCTCACTTCCCCACAGGTCCCAAAGGCCAGTAGTAAACGGTAGTAGGATTTTCTCAAAATAGTCTGCACCCCCAAGTTATTAATGTATTTGCTACACTTTTAAGACCTTTCTTCTAAAATACTTTTGGATTACCTTGTGGAACACAATTGCGAGAAGGTGGGCCACATTATAAAGCTAAATACTAATACAATTCATATTCATCCTTTTACATATAGTATCTGGAGAATGATCTAGAACCATTATTGTCTCCTGACTTATAGCCAGAAATTCTTTAAAAAAGCTATTCATTGGTCACTTGCATGATAACACGATTTAAGATAAGCTTTTTCATATTACTTCACTGGCTCTGACTACTCCAGGCACTGAAATAGAGTGCAATAAGGGGTGAGAGGTAACCCCTGAAGTTGGCCCTCCATAATGGCCGGAAAAACGAATGTCAGTATTTATTATCAGAATGTGATGAGCATACGTTCTAAAGCCTTCATGTTTATGGCCAACATGCTTCTAAGTGACTATGATGTTTTGGTTGTTCCAGAAAACTAGCTGTAAGCTGAGTTGACTTCAAATGACTACACCCCACCACACTATCAGGTTTTTCGTTGGGACTAAACACCCTCATACTATGGTGGGGGTATTTTCTTTGCTGTAAACCTGACATCAAACCTCTCACTTTGAAACGTATTAGTATGCATCCTATTATCCTTGTTGCGATATTTTCTCTACTATACCACATAGAGCTGTAAACTTTTAGGAGAATGTAAGGAATGAGGATTTTCAATCATGTGCAATTCGGCATGGCTTTAGATTTAATATAAATTGAGATATATGGCAAAAAGAAAAATGGGAAATCACACCCTGTGTGATATTTTCATTCCTATCCATAATAGTACCATAAATTTTGGACAGAATGTAGGAAATGTGGTACTCCAATCATGTGCAAAACCGCATGGTTGTAGATATCATAAAAATTGAGATATAGCAAAAAGAAAAATTAAGAATTTCGATTGAAATCAAAAGGAAAACGCTGTTAGTTAATCTTGTCTCCTATACATGATAGTACTGAAAATTTTTTTGAGAATGTAGGGAATGAGTTACTTCAAGCATGTGCAAATCGGCATGGCTGTAGCTTTAATAGAAATTGAGATATGCCAAAAAGAAAAATAGAATTTTACATGGAAATCAATCGGAAAACACACTTTGTGTGATATCTTCTCTCATATACAACATAGAAATGTAAATTTTTCCGATAATTTTGGTAATGAGGTACTCCAATCATGTGGAAAACTTCATGGCTGTAGCTTTAATGGAAATTCAGAAATAGTGAAAAGAAATATGAACTTCATCCATTAAATTCGGTGGGAAAACACACTTTGAGTGATATTATCTTTCTTATACATAATAAATCCACAAATTTCAGACAGAATGTAGGAAATGTGGTACTCCAATCATGATAAAAACGGCATGGCTGCAGCTTTAATATAAATTTAGATATAGCAAAATGATGAATAGAGTTTTTACATTAAATTCAATGGGAAAAAACACTTTGTGCAATATTTTCTCTCCTATATCACATAGACCAGTAAATGTTTGATGAGAATGTAGAGAATGTGATACTCCAATCATGTGCAAACCAGCATTGTTGTAGCTTTAATAGAAATTGAGATATAGCATAAAGAAAAATATCCGTTTTTCATGCAAATCAATTATAAAAAACTCTTTGTGCGATATTTTCTTTCCTCTACATAATATAAATTAACTTTTATCCATAATGTGTGGAATGGGGTACTGCAATCATGTGCAAAACGGCATTGCTGTAGCTTCACAGAAATTCAGATATAGCAAAAAGAAAAATCACGATTTTTCAATGAAAAAAGTAGGAAAAAACCCTCTTGGTGTGAATTTTTTTTCCTATACATAATAGAATCATTACTTCTTTTCAAAATGTTGGGAATGTGGTATTCCAATCATGTGGAAAATGGCATGACTGTAGCTTTAAACGAATTTCAAATATAGCCGATTAAAAAATGTAGTTTTTACATTGAAATCAATAAGGAAACACACGTTGTGCAATATTTCCTCTTCTATACAACATTGAACTGTAAACTTTTGCAAAAATGCAGGGATTGAGGTACTCCAATGATGTGCAAAACGGCATGGCTGTAGCTTTAATAGAAGTTGAGATATAGCAGAAATAAAAATGGAGAAAACACACATTGTGCGATATTTTCACTGCTATACAACATAGAACTGTATCTTTTAGCAAGAATATAAGGAATAAAGTACTTGAATCATTTACATAATGGCATGGCTGTAGCTTTGATAGAAATTCAGATAAAGAAAAACGAAAAATGGAGGTTTTACATTGAAATCAATTGGAAGATGAACTTTGTGTATGTTGTATCCTACACTTGATAGAACTGCTATATTTTGTTCAGAATGTAAAGAATGTATTACTCCAATCATGTGCAAAATGGCACGGCAGTAGCTTTAATAGAAATTGAGATATAGAAAAAAGAAAAATAAAGTTTTTACATTGAAATCAAAGAAAAAACCGACTTTGTGTGAAATTTTCTCTTCTACACATCATGGAACTGTAATTTTTTGAAAGAATGGAGGGAATGTGATACTCCAAACATATGCAAAACGGCATAACTGTAGCTTAAAAAGAAATTGAGATTTAGCAGGAAGAAAAATGAAGTTTTTACGTTGAAATCAAAGGGAAAACCAACTTCGTGTGATACTTTCTCTCCTATATAACATAGAACTGTAAATGTTTGCAAGAATATAGGGATTGCGGTACACCAATTATGAGCAAAACGGAATGGCTGTAGGTTTGATAAGAAATTCAGATACAGCAAAAAAATGGAGATTTTACATTGTAACCAATGGTAAAAAACACTTTGTGTTATATTTTCTCTTCTATACAACATGGAACAGAAAATTTTTTCAGAAATGTAAGGAATTAGGTGCTACAATCATGTGCAAAAAAGCATGGCTGTAGGTTTAATAGAAATTGAGATAAAGCAAATAGAAAAACGGAGTTTTTCATTGAAATTAAAGGAAAACGCTCTTTGTGTGATATTTTCTCTTATATACAACATAGAACTGTTAATTATTGTGAGAATGAAGGGAATGAGTTAGTAAAATCATGTGCAAATGGCATGGCTGTAGCTCTAATAGAAATTGAGATTTAGCTGAAAGAATAACAGAGTTTTGAAATTTAAAGCACTGAAAAAAAACTTTTCGCCATATTTTCTTTCCCATACATAATAGAATCTTAACTTATATCCAGAATGTTGGGAATGTGGTACTCCATGCATGCGCCAAATGGCATGGCCATAGCTTTAATAGAAATTGATATATAGCAAAATCAAAAATGAAGTTTTTAAACTAAAATCAAAAAATAAACACACTTGGAGCGATATTTTCTCTCCTATACAACATAAAACTTTAATTTTTTGTGAGAATTTAGGGAATGAGGAACTCCACTCATGTGCAAAACGGCATGGCTGTAGCACTCAAAGAAATTGAGATATAGCAAAAAGAAAAATTGAGTTTTTACATTGAAATTAATGGAAAAACACACAATGTTTGCAATATTTTCTCTTCTATAGAACATAGAAGAGAAGCTTCAATAGAAATTGACATATAGGAAAACGAAAAATAAAGGTTATCCATTAAAATCATTGAGAAAATACAATTTGTACTTTATTTTCTCTCCTATACATGATAGAACTCTAAATTTTTGCCAAGATGTAGGGAATGCAGAACTCTAATCATGTGAAAATCGGCGTGGTTGAAGCTAAAATAGAAATTTAAATATAGCAAAAAGAAAGTAGGAGTTTTTCTATTGAAATCAATGGATAAACACACTTTCTGCAATATTTTCTATCCTTTATATCATAGAACTGTAAATTTTTTTTCCTGAATGTAGGAAATGTGGTACTCTATTCATCGGCAAAACGGCATGTATGTAGCTTTAATAGAAATTGAGATGTTGCAAAAGGAAAAATGAAGTTTTTTCATTAAAATCAATAGGAAAACACACTTTGTGCCATATTTTACCTCCTATACCTAATAGAACCATAAATTTTTTCCAGAATGTTAGGAATCAGGTACTACAATTATGTGCAAAATGGCATGGCTGTAGCTTTAATAGAAATTTAGATAACGGAAAATTAATAAATGAAGTTTTTCATTGAACTCAGTGAGGAAACACACTTTATGCATTATTTTCTTTCCTATACATGATAGAACTCTACATTTTGGAAAGAATGTACGGAATGTTGTACTCCAATCATGTGCAAAACGGCATGGCTGTAGCTTTATAGAAACTAAGATATAAAAAAATGAAAAATGAAGTTCTACTATTGATATGAATAGGAAAAATTAAATTTGTGTGTTTTCTTTCCAATTCAAGATATAACTGTAAATTTTGGCTAGAATGTGGGGACTGTGTCACTCCAATCATGTGCTATATGGCATGAATGTAGCTTTATTGGAAATTGAGATATAGCAAACAGAAAAAATGGAGATTTTACATTGAAATCATTAGGAAAACATACTTCTTGTAATATTTTAGGTACTCTTTGAAGTCTTATTTGCCACAACATAGGGAATGTGGTACTCCAATCATGTGCAAAACGGCATGGCTGTATCTTGAAGAGAAATTCAGATATAGAAAAAGGGAAAAGGAAGTTTTTCTATTGTAATGAATGGAAACACACTTTTTGTGATATTTTCTTTCCTTTACATAATTTATTCCAGAACATTGGGAATGGGAACTTCAATCATGAGCAAAACATCATAGCTGTAGATATAATGGAAATGAAGATATAGCAAAATGTAAAATGAATTTATTACATTGAAATAAAAAAAACATACTTTGTGCAACATTTTCTTTTCTATTTAAAATAGAGCTATAAATTTTTGCAAGAATATTAGGAATGTTGTATTGCAATCATGTGCAAAATTTAATAGCTGTAGCTTAAATTGAAATTGAGATGTAGCAAAAAGGAAAATGAAGTTTTTCCATTGAAATCAATGGTGAAACACAATTTGTGCATTTTCTCTCCTATAAATAATAGAACTGTAAATTTAAGTGAAATGTAGGGAATGTTGTACTCCAATCATGTGCCAAACGCGATGACTGTATCCTTAATAGAAATTAAGATATAGCAAAATAAAAAATGAAGTCTTTCCATTGAAATCACTGGAAATCTGATATACATGACAGAACTTTAAATTTTAGCCAGAAGGTAGGGAATGTGTTACTCCAATGATGTGAAATATAGCGTGGCTGTAGATTTAATAGAAATTTAAATATAGCAAACCAAAAAATGAAGTTTTTCCACTGAATTTAAACAAAAAACACTCTATTTTCTCTATTGGCCAGAATGTAAGGAATGTGGTACACCAATCATTGTCATTACACATGTTATACTTTATGCTGCAGGAAAGTGGCGTAGGTGTAGCTATGATGGAGATTTAAAAAAATGTGAAACAAATTTCCCATACATAAACATGTAGAGAGAAGGCTAAACATTTCAAGGAACAGAAATTTCACTGATTACATTTCTTCTCCAACATTTCTCTACTACAATGACACAATCAACGATGTATGTGGATGACTGCCAGTAGATAAGAATATCAGGATTTGAAATCAATAGAAAGCTTTAAACCTGTATCTTTAATGTGCTATAAGAATATTAATAAAATCTTTATGATTTTCACCAAAAATCATGTGAAATGTGGAATTTTGCTGCATTTTACAACTGTACATTAGAGAAGGTAAATACATTGCCAGATGTTAACACTGTTGAATTCCTTTATTGCAAAGTGGCTTAGCTGTTATGGCTGTTTGGCTTAATTCTCAATCCATTATCATAAACTATTATAGCTGCTAGCTTATTACCTAACCCAATATCATTACATAGCATATCAAACGAGAGCTCTACAACTTCTCATACAGACCAAATGTAATATTTTTTAATTTCCAGCACATTTAGTCAATTCGTTTCTTTTTTAAAATTCACTACTTTTTTGAATTCAGTGCAATATTATTATGAAGTTTCCAACCACCTGCTTTAGTAGATAGTGTGAAATTTCAAACAAAAATGTTTTTGCATATAAAATCATGTAGAGGCCACTAAGTGGCGTTATCTGCTTCGCTTTGGTGTTTTTGGAGCGGCAATTTTGAAAGGAATTTAGTGGTTTTTTGAGGGTGAAGCGAAAGGTCAGTAATCGTCTTTGCAATTCAACCAACCAGGCTTCCAAGATAACGGCAAGGCTGCAATTTTTGGGTCCCCTTAAACGGTGTGAGGAGCTTAGCGTGGGGTCGGCAATTTAAGCCTACCCCACATTGCTTCTACTGTCCCATCGTGCTTCACTGCAGCCCGTGTCGTCTGCACTGACAGATACTGTGCTGGGTTGGAGCTGGGCATCCATTCTCTTGCAGCCAGTTTATTTATTATCCTTTTGTCTATTTAGTTATCTTTTATGCCATTATTTTATTATGTGTTTAGTAATCATTGATATATTAATATAAACATTCATATTATATTCATTTTATTGTATTTATTCATTTACTAGTACTTTAAAATTAAGTTGTAAAAGGGCCACTACCAGGTGGTTATGAGACCTCTGCCCACTTGATGATGCTTCAACCATTAATGAGTGTCTCCTGTAGGGTAGGACGGCACCCCCCACAGGTAGCCCTGTCCCTAATGCTGCGGGTTCCAGACGTCTGACTGGGGTGCCCCCATTGAGAGCTGGCAAGCAAACTGCTAAAGTGGTTAAACTGAGGTTGGGGACCTGGAATGTGGGGACCCTCTCAGGGAGAACAGGAGAGCTAGTGGATACCCTTAAGCACAGATTTATTAGCATAGCTTTTGTGCAGGAGATTAGATGGAAGGGAAAATTGATCAAGGGCGTTGGAGAAGGGTATAAACTCCTTTATACTGGCTGCAAAGAGGGATGAAATGGGGTGGGGATTATACTGAACAATTAGTTACAGCAGTGAAGCACATCAACAGCAGGTTGATGCTAGTAACAGTAGTCTGGCAGGGCATTGGGCTCCACCTTATCAGTGCATATGCCCCCAAAGCAGGCCTGAGTGACACAATAAAAGATGAGTTTTTGCAGGTTTTTGATAGAGAGGTTCAGATAGTGAAGGGCAGGATCTGCCAGAGCATGGGAACTGAATGCCTAATCATTGGGGATACTTCAATGCCCACGTGGGTAAGGATGGGTTGGGATATGAAGAGGTCCATGGGGGATGTGGGCATGGCCTGGTCAGCCATGCAGGCCAGAAAGTCCTGGTGTCAGCCCAAGCACACAGTCTTGTGTTAGCCAATACATGGTTCACAAAGAAGGAAAAGCACGTCATCACCTTTCATTCCCCACAGGGCAGGTTCCAAATAGACTTTTTCATGGCAAAGCAGCAACATAGGGCAGAGATCTGTGACTGCTGGGCACTTCCCAGTTAAGATTTCCAGAAAGCCAGTGGGCATAAGTTTCTCATGCTGGAGATTCAAATTAAGGGGGCAGTCAGGAGGCATGCATGGAAGGGAGAACCAGTTATTTGGTGGGGGGCGGTTGCCAGCTAACTCAGAGGAATTCAAGCTGATTTCTCACCAGGTAGACTGGGATTGGGAAGGGTCTGCTGATGCCATGTGGGACAGGGTTGCCAGAACCATCAGGAGATGTGGAGGAGGCAACCCTCACAGTAGGCAGTCATGGTGGTGGAATGAGGAGGTGGAAGCAGCCATCAAACTTAAAAAGGTGGCATTCCATAGGTGACAGGACATGGGAGACCAGGGTTCAAAGACTGCCTATATTCAAGCAAGTAAAAATGCTAGGAGGACAATTGCCCTGGCCAAACACCACAAGTATGAAGAACTATATGATGAGTTAGGGACAAAAGAAGGTGAGAAAATCATTTTTAGACTGGCCAGGACCAAGGATCAAACAAGTAATGACATTACCAGGGCCATAACAGTCAAGGATAGCAGTGGTAGAGTCCTTTCTCAACCAGCAGAAATAACCAGAAGGTGGGAGGAGTACTATCATGGCCTCTTAAATGCTGCCAACCAGGAAAGGACCATTGAGAGCCACCCAGACACCTCAGAGGCAGTCGACAGGGTGACAGAGAAAGAAATAGTTGGGGCCCTCAAAAAGATGAAAGGACAAAGCAGTAGGCCCAGATAAGATTCCCATGGAGGTTTGGCATACCCTGGGGGCCACTGGAGTAATGTGGCTAACAAAGCTCTTCAATAAGGTAGCAAGTGGAGACAGAATGCCATCAGCATGGAGGAAGAGTGGGATAGTTCCATTGTTCAAGGGCAAAGGTGACGCCCAGGATTGTGGAAATTATAGAGGCATCAAGCTAATGAGCCACTCCATGAAGCTTTGGGAAAGAGTCATTGAGGGCCGCCTCAGAAAATGGACTATGGTCTGGGGAAATCAATTTGGGTTTATACCTGGTAGGTCTACAATGGAACCAATATTTATTCTAAGGCAGATGATAGAAAAGTATAGGGCAGCAAAGAAAGACCTCCATGCAATATTCATTGACCTAGAGAAGGCATACGATAGCGTTCCTAGACTAGTAGTATGGAATGTGCTAAGAAGAAAAGGGGTAGATGAAGGTCACATTAGAATAGTTCAGGATATGTATGAGAGCTCTATCACTAGGGTTAGGACGGCTTGGGGAAACACAAAAAGCTTCAACGTGCAGGTTGGTGTACACCAAGGGTCAGTACTTAGCCCATACTTATTTACGCTAGTCATTGATGAGCTGCTGATGGGAGTGGGGGAATGGGCGCCACAGTGCTTGATATTTGCTGACGATGTGGGAAAGCTTGCTGAGTCCAATGAGGAGGCCCAAAAGGGCTTACAAGACGTCCAGATAGCAATGGGAGAGGGGGGCCTGAAGGTGAATATGAAAAAGACAGAATACCTAGCTTTTAACTGGAGTGGTCAGGGGCCAGAAGGCGAGGTACGCTCAGGAGATGAGGTGATACCTGCAGTGCAGGAGTTTCGATACTTAGGATCAGTGTTCCAGGGAAATGGAGAAATAGACTCTGACTTGTCTAATAGGATTAAGGCAGGTTGGCTGAAGTGGAGACAGGCAAGTGGGGTCCTGTGTAACCGCCAGGTGCCTATAAAGCTAAAAGGCAAAGTCTACAGAACTGAATTTAGGCCAGCTATGCTGTATGGTTCAGAGTGTTGGGCAGTGAGGAAGGACCATGAAAGGAGAATGCAGGTGGTGGAGATGCATATGCTGTGCTTCATGAGCGGGGTGTCACAAGCCAACAGGATCCTAATCAATCATGTTAGAGGTAGTCTGGGGGTGGGAGACATCACAGAGAAGATGAGGGAAAACAGATTGAGGTGGTATGGGCATGTTATGCAAAGAAGGGAGGAGGAGCTAGTTAGGTCCATCATGGGACTGCAGGTGATCGGGAGCGTCAGGGGGAGGAGAAGACCAAAGAGGACGTGGGAGCAGGTGGTACAAAAGGACATGGGTGTGGGTGGGTTAGATGGGGGCCTGGTCGGGGATCAACGGGGGTGGAGGATTGAAACTTCCAGACCCGACCCAGATTTGTGCTGGAGAAGGGTATGATGATGATGATGATATAAAATCATGTGAGAATTATCTTTTTGCTTAAATTTTGAGAATTCTAAATCCCTTCTAGTGTGCATACAATGTCAAAGTACATGCTTATAAAAAGCGGTGTTGTTATTGCTTCAACACAAACAAACTGCAAGAAACATTTTCCATTCATAGACATTGAGAAAAATCATTTTACATGTTTTCTTGCATATATCCACTGCTAACAATATGATGTGTTACTGTTTTTTGTTGTTGATGAAAAGTTTGAAATTTCAGATAATTAGAGTTTCAAACATATTGAAAAGCCAAATTTTATTTCATAGATGTTAAATGCCAAATCAACTAATTGCTACAGAGAATGTTTTTAATCTGTTACACCAGATACGCTCCAGTGATTTGAACAAATTGCCAACAGTACTCCTAAAACTCAATCCAGGTAAGATTTATAATTATTATTATTAAATTATTTGGATGGATGAGAATTAAAATACTCCAAAACCTGTCAAATAACAATTGGAAAATAAAAATCCAATTGGTAATATGCAATGAATCAATGTTGCAAAATTCATATATGTAGAACTCTTCTCCTCGGTAATAATGGAGGCAATGATGACTTATGATAATGTAGATATCTGTAGAAATTTTACTCCCTGATAAATTACTTATGTCTGCATTAGGAGTAAAGTGTGTAAGAGGCTTGTTCAGTACCTGCAACCAGATATATGAGATACATCTCATTGATGCCAAGAAGATACCAACAGTGCTCTTTATACTAAATCCAGGTAAGATTCATAACTATTGTGGGGAAAACATTATGTTAGATTTACAATTAACTATCTAAAATGTTTTTTGAATAAGATTATAAATTAAAAAACTATTGATAAAATGTAATGAATAAATGTTGCAAAATTCTAAAATGTAGAATCATTAACCTTTGTAATGATAGAGTGTGAGAATAAAAAAGTGCAGTCCTTATATGTCAGTTTTGAGATGCAGATTTGGTTTGGTGATAGCTGCCAAAAATTCACTTCCTGATAAATAAATAATGTGTTCATTAATGGTAACGATTTTGAGAAGCTGGTTCAGAATCTGAAATAACACCACCCCAGGATTAGTATTGTGACCCCAAGAACAGGCCATTGCCATACTAAATGGCACATTGGAGCTAAGAAGTTAAACATATCATGTATTGTATACAACGGTATTGGCCCATTACTGAGATGCACATTTCTCAAAATTTGATTATTTCATTATTGCACCAATCAATTTTGTGTTTGTGAAGAATTTTCTGAAATAAATGATTGCTGTATTTTTCTATTAACATGCATCTTTTTCAAACAAAGAAACATAATTCGATTTTGGAAATCGATCTGTGTAATTTAACCTTTTAATATAATGAAACAACATTCACTTGAGGAATACAGCTTTCTTAAAAAAAACAATTTCCTGATAACAAAGATTATCTCCATTCACCCCCTTGAAGTAAAATTCATGAAATTCCAGATGCAACAAACTGTAACAGTTTCATGATGTGAGAAAATAACAAAAGGAATGCTGAATGAAAATCCAAAAATATCAACTGTTATATTTCTAGTTATCCCCTCCCCAGTACCTTTACAAGCAGCCAAAAATCTTTAAGAGGTTGTAAATTACCAAATTGTCTAATCACTATGGAGAATGTATTTAGTCTGATAAACCAGTTATTTCTCATTGATGCCCACAAGATACTAATAGTACTCTTCATAGTAAATCAAGATGAGATATATTAGAATTGTGTAGAAAATATGATGTTACATATGAATAAAATACTACAAACCTTTTCTAATAAGATTTTTAAATTAAAGAACGATGGATAACATGCAGTGAATAAATGTTGCAATATTCTCATATGTAGATCCCTTCACATAGGTAATGACAGTGTGTGAAATAAAAAGTGAAGCACTTATATGTCAGTTTTTGTGATACAGATTTGGAATGCCAGATGGAAATCAGCCAATGGCACCAAGAATTGCTAAGTGGTCACCCATCTAAGTAGTACCCTGGCCAAATAATGCTTAACTGCAGTGACTAGACAAGAACTGGTGCTTTCAACATGGTATGACCATTGGCAAAGATAAGTCTTAAAACTGCAATTTGAATGCTGTTTTGCAATTAATCAGTTTTGTATTATTACAACAACAAAAACCTTATCAACGACATGATTTGCACAACCTTCTGATATTTTAAATTAGATGCAATGATGATTTAAATTATAGTATGTTATTCAAGTAACCTGCCATTTGCAGGTTTTAACTTTTTGTTTTCCACATTTCATCACTTATTTTTTGCTATTGCTACACAGAACTTCTACTCCTCACGCAGTTATATTTCTAGGTATCCAATCCCACAGCAAAATTCCAAACAGCCCAACATCTTTCAGGGGTTTAAGTTGCCAAATTGACTAATGTCTATGGAGAATTTATTTAGTATGATATACCAGTCACATCCTATTGATGCTCACAAGACACTAATAGTACTTTTCATAGTCAATAAAAATGAGATATATCAGTATGTGTAGAAAATAAGAAGTTACATAGGAATAAAATACTCCAAACCTTTTCCAAAAAGATTTTTAAATTAAAGAACAATTGATAACATGTAACGAATAAATGTTGCAATATTCTCATATGTAGAACCCTTCACGTGGGTAATGACAGTGTGTGAACAAAATAGTGCAGCACTTGTATGTCAGTTTTTGAGATACAGATTTGGGTTAGTGAAAACTGCCAAAAATTCCCTGAGCATTAAGTGTGAAGACTATGAAAATCTGGATAAGAACATGCAATTATGCTAACCCAATATCAGTATTAGCCTAAGCACATGACAATATATTGTGAGACTTTGTGGCACATAGCAGGTGAGAATTAAAACTGTTATTTCATGTTGACTTTAACTACATTTGGAGACTAATAAGCATTCTGTACTCTGCAGAAATCCAATTAACACACTCATAGAGTCCTCATTTGTAAAATACAATGAAATAGGTAGGAAATAAGATTGCAGATTGCAAGTATACTTCATTATTGCAAAAATCACTTTTGAGGTTGTTATGAAAATTTTTGCCAGTGTGTAGGGAATTTTGTAGTCCATTCCTGAGCAAATTGACATGGGTTTAGCTCTAATAGAATTTGATATACTGTATGGCAAAATATCGTTTACCAGTAATATCAATGGAAAAGCACACTTTGAGCATTACTTTCTCTCCTAAACATCCCATAATTGTCAATTTTGGCCAGAATGTAGAAAATGCGTCACTCCATACCTAAGCAAAACGGCATGACTTTACCTTTAATAGAATTGAGATATTACAAATAATGAAGATTTTCCATTGAAATAAAAAAAAAACACTGTGTGGTATTCCCACGCCTATACATCGTAGCACTGTAAATTTTTGTCAGAATGTAGGGAATGCAGTACTTGATGTATAAAAACACACGTTGTGCATTTTTTTCTCTACTAAACATCACACAATTGTAAATTTTGCCAAAATTTAGAGAATGTGCTACTCCTTGCCTTTCCAAAATGGAATGGCTGCAGATTTAATAGAAATTGAGATAGTATAGTACAATGAATTGAAATCAATGGAAAAACACAATTAGTGCTTTATTTTCTCTCAAACAAATCAAGAATTGTAAATTCTTGCCATAGTGCAGGAAAATTGGTAGTTCTTGCCATTGTAAAACGGCATAGCTGTAGCTTTAAAAGAAATTGAGATATTGCAAAAAAAAATAAAGTTGTTTTATTGAAATAAATGGGAAAACACACTTTGTGGATTATTTTCTCACCTGTACATCTTTCAACTGTAACTTTTTGCCAGAATGTAGAAAATGGGGCAATTCGTTCAGTTGCAAAACGGCGTCACTGGAGATTAATTAGAAATTCAAGTATTGCAAAAAATGAAGATTTTTTTATTGAAATCAATAAGAAATCAGACTTTGAGCAGTATTTTCTCTCCTGTACATTACAGAATTGTAAATTTTTTCCAGAATGTAGAAAATGTGGTACTCTTTGCCTATGCAAAAGATGATGGCTGTAGTTTTAAAGGAAATTGAGATATTGCAAAAAAATGAAATTTGTTTCTATGAAATCAATGGGAAAACTCACTTTGTGCGTTATTTACACTCCAATACATCATAGAGGACTGAATTTTTGCCAAAATGTAGAGAATGTAGCTTTCCATGTTTGAAAACACACTTTGAGCATTATTTTCCCTCCTAAACATCACAGAACTTTAAATTTTTCCCATAATGTAGAAAATGTGGTACTTCTTTCATTTACAAAATGGCATAGCTGTAGTTTCAATAGAAATTGGGATATTTCAAAAATAAAATTTTTTCCTTTAAAATCAATGGGAAAAGAAACATTTTAGCATTATTTTCTATCCAATACATCATAGAACTGTAAAGTTTTCTTCAATGTAGGGAATGTGGAAAACAAATCATGTGCATAACGGCATAGCTATAGCTTTAATTGAAATTCACATATTGCAAAAGGAAAGATGAATATTTCTATTGAAACAAATAGAAAATCACATGTTATGCGTGATTTTGCTTCCCATACATATCAAAGCCATAAATTATTGCCAGAATGTTGAGAATGTGGTACTCTAATCATCTGCAAAGTGGCATGGCTGTAGATTTAATAGCAATAGAGAAGTTTTTCCTTTGAAATCAATAGCCAAACACACATTGTGCGATATTTTCTCTCCTATACATCATAGAACTGTAAATTTTTGAAAGAAGGTAGGGAATTGAGTACTAGATTCATGTGCAAAATCCCATGGCTGAAATTGAGAATCTGTAAAAAGAAAAATTAGGTCTGTCCTTTAAAATCAGTGGTTGAACACCCTTTGTGCGATATTTTCTCTCCTATATAAGATAGAACTCTAAATTTTTGCCAGAAAGTTGGGAATGTGGTATTCCAATCATGTGCAAGAAAGCATGGCTGTAGCTTTAATGGAAAGTGAGATGTTGCAAAAATATGAAGTGTTTCCATTGAAATCAATGGAAAAACACAATTTGTGCAACATTTTTTCTCCTATATCACATAGAAAAGCAATTTTTTCAAGAATGTAGGGAATGTTTTACTCTAATCATGTTCAAAATGGCATGGCTGTAGCTTAAATTGAATTTGAGATATTTCAAAAAGAAAAATGCAAATTTTCCATTGAAATTAATGGGAAAACACACTGTGTGTGAGAGAACATTAGATTTTTGCCAGAATGTAGGTAATGTGGTTCTCCAATCATGCGCAAAATTGCATGGCTGTAGCTTTAATATAAATTTAGATATAGCAGAAAGAAAAATGCAGTTTTTCCATTGAAAACAATGGAAAGAAACTATGTGCGATTTCTCTCCTATGCATGTTTGAACTGTAAATTTATGCCAGAATGTGGGAATGTGGCACTTAATCATGTGCAAAATAGCATAGCTGTAGGTTTAATAGAAACTGAGACATTGCAAAATTAAAAATGAAGGCTTTCCTTTGAAATTTATGGGAAAACACACTTCGTGCGACATTTTCTTTTCCACATATAATAGAACCATATATCTTTTCATAATTTTAGGAATGTGGTACTCCAATCACATGCAAAACAGAATGGCTGTAGCTGATAAAGAAATTGAGACGTAGAAAATGAAAAAATGAAGTTTATCCATTGAATGCATTGGGAAAACGCAGTTTGTGCAATATTTTCTCTCCTATATAAAGTACAACTGTAATTTTTTTCATAATGTAGGGAATGTGGTACTCCAATCATGTAAAAAACGGCATGGCTGTAACTTCAAAAAAATTGAGATATAGGAAAATGAAAAATCAAGTTTTTCCATTAAAATCAAGGGGAAAACACACATTGTGCAAAATTTTCTTTCCTATACATAATAGAACCATAAATTTTTCCCTGAATGGCAGTAATGTGGAAGTCTAATCATGTGAAAAACGACATGGCTGCACCTTTAAGAGAAATTGAGATATAGCAAAAAGAAAAAAGGAGTTTTTAGGAAACACACTTTGTGCGATTTCTCTTCCATACGTGATAAAACTGTAAATTTTGGTCATTAATGTCTAGAATGTGGCACTCAAATTGCGTGCAAAACGGCATGCCTGTAACTTTAATATAATTTGAGATATTGCAATAAGAAAATGAAGTATTTCCATTGAAGTGAATGGAAAAACACACTTTGTGCAATATATTCTTTCCTATACATAACAGGACCTATAACGTTTTGCAGAATGTTGGGTATGTGGTACTCCAATCATGTGCAAAAAGGAAGGCTATATCGTTAATGGAAATTGACATATAGCAAAAAGAAAAGTTAAGTATTTCCATTGAAATCAATGGGAAAACAAACTTTGTGTGATATTTTCTCTCCTATATAAAGTAGAACATAATGCATAAAGTTTTCATAAATCAGGGAATATAGTACTCCAATCATGTGCACTATGGCATGTCTGTAGCTTTAATAGAAAGTGATATATAACAAAAAGAAAAATGGAGTTTTTTTCCATTGAAATCAATGGGAAATCACAATTGTACGATTTCTCCCCTATACATGATAGAAATGTAAATGTTAGACAGAATGGAGTGAATGCAGTACTCCAATTATGTGCAGAACGGCATGGCTGCTTCTTTAATACAAATTGAGATATAGCAAAAAGAAAAATGGTGTTTTTACACTCATATCAATTGGGAAAACACACTTTGTGGGACATTTTCTTTTCCATACATAATAGAGCCACAAATTTTGGACAGAATATAGGGAATGTGGTACCCCAATCATGTGAAAAATTGCAAGGCTGTTTGCTTTAATAGAAAGTGAGATATAGCAAAAAGAAAAATGGAGTTTTCCAATGAAATGATTGGGAAAACACACCTGGTGTTATTTTTTTATTCTTATACATAATAGTATCACAACTTTTATCCAGAATGCTGTGAATGTGACACTCCAATCATGTGCAAAAGGGCATAGCTGTAGTTTTAATAAAAATTATGATACAGCAATAAAAAATGTAGTTTTTAAATTTAAATCAATGGGAAAGCAAAGTTTAAGTGATATTTTCTCTCCTATACAACATATAAATGCAAATTTCTGCAAGAATGTAGGGAATAATTTATTCCAATTATGTGCAAAACGACATGGCTCTAACTTTAATAGAAATTGATATATAGCAAGAGTCGATATATAGTTGATATAGTTGAGATATAGTTGATATATAGCATGAGTTTTTACTTTGAAATTAATAGAAAAACACACTTTGTGCAATATTTTCTTTCCTATACATAATAGAATCATAACTTATATTCAAAATGTTGGTAATGTGGTACTTCAATCAAGGTGAAATAGCATGGCTGTAGCGTTAATAGAAAATGAAATATAGCAAAAAGGAAGATGGAGTTTTTACTTTAAAGTCAATGGGAAAACATGCTGTGTGATATTCTATCTCCTATAAAACATTAAAATGTAAATTTTTGTAAGAATGTAAGGAATAAGGTACTCCAATCATGTGCAAAACGGCATGGCTGGAGCTTTAATGGAAATTGAGATATAGCAAAAATGAAAAACGGAGTTTTTACATTTAAATCAATGGTAAAGCTCACCTTGTGCGATGTTTTCTTTCCTATACGTAATAGAATCATAACTTTAATGCAGAATGTTGGGAATGTGGTACTCCAATCATGTGCGAAATGGCTTGGCTGTAGCTTTAATAGAAATTGAGATATAGCAAAAAGGAAAAATTGAGTGTTTACATTGAAATCAATGAAAAAACACACTTTTTGCAATATTTTCTCTCCTATACACATTAAAACAACAAATTTTGGACAGAATGAAGGGAATGTGGTACTCCAATCTTGTGCAAAACGGCCTGGGTGAAGCTCTAATGGAAATTGAGATATATCAAAAATCAATGAAATCAATGGGAAAACACACTTTCTGTGATATTTTCTCTCTGGTATAACATTGAAATTTAATTTTTTTGAGAATATAGGGAATGAAGTACTCTAATCCTTTGCAAAACGACATGGCTGTATCTTTAATTAAAATTAATATATAGCAAAAAGAAAAACTGTGTTTTTACATTGAAATGAATGGGAAAACACACTTTAGATGATATTTTCTCTCCTATACATAATAGAATGATAACTTTTATCCAGAATATTAGGAATGTAGTACCAAAATTATGAGCAAAACATCATGGCATTAGCTTTAATAGAAATTGAGATATAGCTAAAGCAAAAATGGAGTTTTCCAATGAAATTATTATTATTATTATTTTTATTATTAGGAATTCTTTATTTACATGTGCAATAACAGGTTAAACCGTTATGATTACAGATGAGAGAAGGTAGGTGATAGGGCCAGAATGAGTAATGGGATTTGGGTTACTGGTGTTCTTTGGCAGTGACTTGGCTGACTGACCAAATACTATTTGCCTGAAGTAGTAAACTTTGATAAAGATGTAGTAAGATGAAATGAATTTGTACATAATTGTCCTGCATAGTTGTCCTGACTTGGGAGTTTTTTAACTTCCATTTTATATCCAGCATCTGGTTATAATAAGTCATTAATATTCAATTCCAAGGAATTGAAATCGTTCTGGGGCCAAAGTATAGGCTTATTATTATCTCCTAAATGTGAAAAAAACTTTTGTGTCTTAAGCAACGGCTGGGGATGTCAATTTATAATCTTGTAAGCAATTCTGAACAATTTATGTGCTGAAACCACAACTGATAGATCCATAGCACCTGGGTATAAATGATGTTTTGATCAAAATTTAGAATTGTCCCACTGGCATGATAATTCTCTTTTAAAGAAGAATGATTTATTATCAAAGCCTTGTTATGGAGCTTTCTTAGTTTAGTGTAGAGTGAAGGGCTACAATGTGACCAACCAATCATGCCATGCATTATTAATTTTTTTATCAAACCAAAAAATAGACGAGCACACAAACAAGGAAAATGTGCCATGCCCTTGATGTTATAAATGGCATTATAGGCTCTTGTTTTATGGTATAACTGGTGGAGATGAGACTAGAATGTAAGCTTCATATCCAGAAAGACACCCAGGTCTCTAACTGACAGACTTCTAGGGACTGCTTAACAATCAGCAAATGTATAAGGGAAGTATATTGGTGACTTAATAAAAAAAATGATATAACTAATGTTTTGTCCTGGTTTAATTGCAACCATTTGCTCTAGATGATCTTTCCTCCACTCTTAGTGAGTCCTGCAGAGTGGTCATTGAGCATGGATCCCTAAACTCTTTTTACAGCTTATTGTCATCTGCAAAGGCCAGGCAACAGACACTAGGTGTAATATTATAGTATAGGTCGTTCATGTACAAGTTGAATCTGGCTCAAGTTGAATTGGGTACAAGTTGAATTGGGTACAAGTAGAATTGGGATCAATGCACTTTCCTGAGGTACTCCTGCTTTCTGCATATAGCGGGAAGAGCATAGTTTTTGGCGAATTTTTACAATTTTCAATCTAGTTGACAAGTATATCTGAAGGAACCCTGCTAGATTTCCTAAAAGACCATATGCTGCTAACTTTCCATAAGTACTGATACTCTGTCAAAAGCTTTAGAAAAGTCTAAGTACAGTGTATCCACTTGGTGTCTATTTTTAAAACCATTGGAGATAAGATCTAGGTGAAGCAGCAAATTTGTCTAAGTAGATCTACCAGGTCGAAAACCATGCTGGGCCTCATGCAGAAAGCTAAAGCTCCAGCCATACAGTTTATTTGCAAATTATGTGCTCGAGGACCATCACTGAGTACAGGTTTGATATAGGTCAGTAATTTGATGTATCTTGGTATGCCCCCGTTTGTGAATTGGGGTTATAAGAGCAATAACAGAAATTGAGATATAGCAAAAAGAAATATGAAGTCTTTTTTGAAGTCAATGGAAAAACCCACTTTGTGACAAATTTTCTTTCCAATACATAATAAAACGAAAAATTTTAGACAGAATGTAGGGAATGTGGAACTCCAATCATCTGCACAAGGGCATGGCTGTTGCTTTAATAGAAACTGAGATATAGGAAAAAAGAAAAATCGAGTTTTTATATTGAAATAAATGAGGAAACTCACTTTGTGAAATATTTTCTCACCTATACATAACGGAATCTTAACTTTTATCCAGAATGTAGGGAATGTGCTACTCCAATCACTTGCAAAACGGCATGGCTGTAGCTTTAAAAGAAATTAAGATATAGCAAAGAGAAAAATGGAGATTTTGCATTTAAATCAACAGGAAAACACATTTCTTTGCGATATTTTCTTCCCTATAGATAAGAAAATCATAACTTTTATCCAGAATGTTGGGAATGTGGTATTCCAAGCATATGCAAAGCCGCATGGCTGTGGCATTAATGGAAATTAAGATATAGCAATAAACAATAATCAAGCTTTACAATGAAATCAATAGAAAAATATGTTGTGTGATACTTTCTCTCCTATACAACATAGCACTGTCAATTTTTGCAACGATGTAGGGAATTAAGTACTCTTATCATGTGCAAAACCGCATGGCTGCAGTGCTAATGGAAATTGAAATATAGAAAAAGAAAAAATGGAGATTTTAAAATAAAATCAATTAGATTACACACTTTGTGTGACATTTTCTCTCCTATACAACATAGAACTGTAAATTAGTGCAAGAATGTAGGGAATGAGGTACTTCAGTCATGTGCAAAATGGCATGGCTGTAGCTTTTTTAGAAATTAAGGTGTAGCAAGAAGAAATATAAAGATTTTGCATTAAAATCAACAGAAAACACACTTTCTGCAATATTTTCTTTCCTTTACATAATAGAAACACATATTTTGACAGCATGTAAGGAATGTGGTATTTCAAACATGTGCAAAACGGCATCACTGCAGCCTTAATAGAATCTGAGATATAGCAAAAGGAAGAATAGAGTTTCTACATTGAAATCAATGAAAAAGCACATTGTGCGATGTTTTCTCTCCTATAGAGCTTAGAACTGCAAATTTTCGCTGAAATGCAGGGAATGAGGTACTCTAATCATGTGCAAAGCGGCATGGCTGAAGGTTTAATGGAAATTGAGATATAGCAAAAAGAAAAAATTGAGTTTTTACAATGAAATCAATGGGAAAACACACTTTGTGCGATATTTTCTCTAATATTTAACACAGAACTGTAAATTTTCGTGGAAATGAAGGGACAGAGGTGCTCAAACCATGTGCAAAACAACATGGCTTTTGCTTTAAGAGAAATCGTGGTATCGCAAAAAGAAAAACGGAGTTTTTACATTGGAATCAATGGGAAAACACTTTTTGTGCAATATTTTCTCTCCTTTAGAACATAGAACTGTTAATTTTTGCAAGAATTTAGGGAATGAGGTACTCCAAACATGTGCAAAACGGCATAATTGTAGCTTTATGAGAATTTAAAATATAGCAGAAATAAAAATTGAGTTGTTACATTGAAATCAATGGGAAAACACACTTTGTGCGACACTTTCTTTTCTCTACATAATAGAATCATATTATTTATCCAGAATGTTGGGAATGTGGTCCTCCAATCATGTGCAAAACGACATTGCTGTAGCTTTAATAGAAATTGAGATATAGCAAAAAGGAAAAATGGAAAAACGCACTTTATGCAATATCTTCTCTCCTATACATTATATAACCAAAAATTTTAGACAGAATATAGGGAACGTGCTACTCCAATCGTGTGCAATATGGCCTGGGTGTAGTTTTTGTAGAAATTGAGATATACCAAAAAGAGAAAAATGGAGTTTTTACATTGATGTCAAAGAAAATCACCCTTTGTGTGATATTTTTTCTCCTATACATAATAGAATCATAACTTTTATCCGGAATGTTGGGAATTTGATACTCTAATCATTTGCAAAACGGCATTTCTGTGGCTTTAATAGAAATTGAGATATAGGAAGAAGATAAATGGAGTTTTTACATTTAAATCAATGAGAAAACACACATTTTGCGATATTTTCTTTCCTATATATAATAGAATAAAAACGTTTATCCAGAATGATGGGAATGTGGTACTCCAATAATGTTCAAAACGGCAAAGGCTGTAGCTTTAATAGAAATTGAGAGATAGGGAGAAGAAAAATGGAGTTTTTATATTAAAATCCATGGGAAAACGCACTTTGTGCGATATTTCCTCTCCTATGCAACATACAACTGTAAATTTTTGTGAGAATGTAGGGAATGAGGTACTCTAATAACGTGCAAAACGGTAATGCTGTAGCTTTAATAGCAATTGAGATATAGCAAAAAGAAAAATGGAGTTTTTACATTGAAATCAATGGGAAAACACACTTTGTTTTTTGAGTAAGTAGGAAATGAGGTACCCCAATAATGTGTAAAACGGCATGGCTGAAGGTTTAATAGAAATTGAGATATAGCAAAAAGAAAACTGAAGGTTTTACATTGAAATCAATGAGAAAACACACTTTGTGAGATATTTTCTCTCCTATAAAACATAGAAGTATAATTTTTTTTTACAATTTAGTGAACGAGGTACTCTAATGATATTCAAAACTGCATGGCTGTTGCTTTAATAGAAATTGAGATATAACAAAAAGAAAAATGGATTTTTTACAGTGAAATAAATGGGAAAACACACTTTGTGTAATAATTTCTTTCATATATATAATAGAATCATGACTTTTATCCAGAATGTTGCAAATGTGGTACTTCAATCATGTGCTAAACGGCATGGCTGTAGCTGTAGATGAAGGAAGAAGAAAAATGGAGTATTTACATAGAAATCAATGAAAAAAAACTACGTGTTATATTTTCTCTCCAATACAATATAGAACTGTACATTTTTGTGAGAATGTAGTAAATGAGGTACTCCAATCGTGTTCCAAACGGCATGGCTGTAGCTTTAAAAGAAATAGATATATAGCAAAAAGAAAAATGGAGTTTTTACTTTGAAATCAATAAAAAACCAAATTTTGTGCGATATTTTCTTTCCAATACAAAGCAGTACAACAATTTTTTTACAGAATGCAGGGAATGTGGTACTCCAATCATTTGCATTACGCTGTGGCTGTAGCTTTAATAGAAATTGAGATATAGCTAAAAGAAAAATGAAGTTTTTCCGTTGAAATCAATGGGAAAACGCACTTTCTGCATTTTTTCTCCTCTACATGATAGAACTGCAAATATTAGCCAGAATGTAGGAACTATGATACTCCAATCATGTGCAAAACTGCATGGCTGCCGCTTTAAAAGAAATTGAGATATAGCAAAAATAAGAATAAAGTTTTAACATTGAAAACAAAGGAAAAACACATAGTGTGATATTTTCTCTCCTATAAAACATGAAACTGTAAATTTTTGAGAGAATGTTGGGAATGAGGTACTCCAATCATGGGCAAAACGGCATGGCTGTAGCTTTAATACAAACTGAGATATAGCCAAATCAAAATGGAGTTTTTAAATTAAAATCAATGAGAAATTACACTTTGTCAAATATGTTTTCTTGCCTGTACATAATAGAATCATAACTTTTATCAGAGTGTTGAAAATGTTGTACTCCAATCATGTGCAAAATGGCATGGCTGAGCTTTAATAGAAATCCAGATGTATGAAAAAGAAAAATGGAGTTTTTACATTGGAATAAATATAAAAACACACTTTTTGCGATATTTTCTCTCTTATACAACATACAACTGTAAATTTTTGTGAGAATGTAGGGAATTAGGTACTCCAATGATGTGCAAAACGGCATGGCTGAGGCTTTAACGGAAATTGAGATATAGCAAAAAGAAAAAATGTAGTGTTGACATTGAAATCAATGGAAAAACACAATTTGTTTGATATTTTTTCTCCTCTACAATTAAGAACTTTAATTTTTTTTTAGAATAAAGGAAATGAGATACTCCAATAATGATGCAAAACGGCATGGCTGTAGCTTTGATAGAAATAGAGATATAGAAAAATGAAAAATAGGAGTTTTTATATTGAAATCAGTGATAAAATACAATTTGTGTTATGTTTTCTCTGTTATACAACATTAACTGTAAATTTTTAAGAGAATGTAGGGAATAACGAACTCTAATCAAGTGCTAAACGGCATGGCTGTAGCTTTAATGGAAATTGAGATACAGAAAAAAGAAAAATGGAGTTTTTACATTGAAATTGATAGGAAAGCACACTGTGGAATAATCTCTATCCTATACAAAAAAACTGTAAATTTTTGTGATAATGTAAGGGATTACGTTCTCCAATTATGTGCAAAATGGCATGGCTGAAGCTCTAATAGAAACAATGAAAAATGAAAAATTAATTTTTTCTATTGAAATTTATAGGAAAACGCACTTTGTGCATTTTGTCTCCTCTATATGATATAACTGCAACTTTTAGCCAGAATGTAGGGAATGTAATACTCCAATCATGTGCAAAACGTCATGGCTGCAGCTTTAACTGAAAATAAGATATAGCAATCAGAAAAATAGAGGTTTTTATTGAAATAAAGGAGGAAACACACTTTGTGCATTATTTTCTGTCCTATACAAGATTAAACTTTAAATTTTTGTGAGAATGTAGGAAATGAGGTACTCCAATCATGTGCAAAATGGCAATGCTGTAGCTTTAATAGAAATTGCTCTATTGCAAAAAGAAAAATGGAGTTATTACATTGAAATCAATTGGGAAACACACTTTGTGTGATATTTTCTGTCCTATACAACATAAAAATGCAAATTTTTGCAAGAATGTAGGGAATGAGGTACTCCATAAAAGCGCAAAACGGATTAGCTGTAGCTTTATTAGAAATTGAGATGAAGCAAAAAGAAAAATGGAGATTTTAGATTGAAATCAATAGGAAAAAAACAATTTGTGGAGTTTTAAATTAAAATCAATGGAAAACACACTTTGTGCAATATTTTTTCTCATATACAACATAGAACAGTAAATTTTTGCGAGAATGCCAGGAATTAGGTTCTTCAATCATGTGCAAAACGAAATGGCTGTAGCTTAAATAGTAATTCAGATATAGAAAAAGAAAAATGGTTTTTACATTGTAATCAATAGGAAAACAAACTTTGCGCGATATCTTCTCTCCTATACTATTTAGAACTGTAAATTTTTGCTAGAATGTAGGGAATGAGGTACTGCTATCATGTGCACAATGGCATGGCTGTAGCTTTAATAGAAATTGAGATATAACAAAAGAAATGAAGTATTTAATTTGAAATTAATGGGAAAAAACACTTTGTGCGATATTTTCCCTCCTATACAACATAGAACTTAAATTTTTGCCAAAATGTAGGGAATGAGGTACCCCAATCGTATGCAAAACGGCATGGCTGTAGGTTTAAAAAAAATTGAGATATAACAAAAAGAAAAGTGGAGTTTTTACAATATCAATAAGCAAACACACATTAAGTGATATTTTCTTTCATATTCACACTAGAATTATAACTTTTATCCAGAATATTTGGGTATGTAGTACTCAAATCATGTGTAAAACAACAACGCTCTAGCTTTAAGAGAAATTGTGATATAGAAAAAAAATTGAGTTTTTACATTAAAGTTAATGAGAAAACGCACTTTGTGTGATATTTTCTCTCTTAAACAACATAGAACTGTAAGTTTTTGCAAGAATGTATTTAATGAGGTACACCAATCATGTACAAATTGGCATGGCTGCAGCTTTAATAGAAATTGTGATATAGCATAAGGAAAATTTGTGCAATATTTTCTCTCCTATACAACACAGAACTGTAAATTATAGCACGGATGTAGGAAATGAGGTACTGCAATCAAGTGCTAAATGGCGTGGTTGTAGCTTTATAAGAAATTGAGAAATAGGAAAAAGAAAAAATAAAGTTTTTTTATTAATAGGAAAACAAACTTTGTGTGACATGAAGCACAATGAAGAGAATGAGAAAAAATAAAGAGAATGAGGTAATCTACTATTTGCCAAATGGCATGGCTTTAGCTTTATTAGAAATTGAGATATCGCAAAAAGAATAATGGAGTTTTTACATTGGAAACAAAACGAAAACACATTTTTTTGATATTTTTTCTCCTATGGAACATAGTACTGCAAATTTTTGCAAGATTTTTGGGAAGGAGGTACTCCAAACATGTGCAAAACGACATGGTTGTAGGTGAATTAGAAATAGAGATATAGGAGGAAGAATAATGGATTGTTTCATTGAAATCAATGGGAAAAATCACTTTGTGCAATATTTTCTCTCATATAAACATAGAACTAAAACATTTAGCATGAATGTAGGCAATGTGGCACTCCAATCATGTGCAAAACAGCATAGCTGTAGCTTTAATAAAAATTGAGGTATAGCAAAAACAAAATTGGTGTTTTTACATTAAAATCATTGGGAAAATACACTTTGGGCAATATTTTCTTTCCTGAACAGAATACAACTATAACTTTTATCCAGAATGTTGGGAATGTGGTACTGCAATCATGTGCAAAATGGCATGCCTGTAGCTTTAATAGAAATTGATATATAGTAAAAATAATTTTGTTTTAACATTGAAATCAATGTGTTATATTTTCCCTCCTACACAACATAGATATGTTAATTATTGCAAGAATGTAAGAAATGATGTACTCCAATCATATGCAAAGCGTCATGGCTGTAGCTTTAATAGATATTGAGAAACAGCAAAAAGAAAAATGGAGTGTTTACATTCAAATCAATGGCAAAACACACGTTGTGTGATATTTTCTCTCCTATACATCATGGAAGGGTAAATTTTTTCAAGAAGGTAGGAAATGAGGTACTCCAATCATGCACAAGACGGCATGGCTGTAGCTTTATTAGAAATTGAGATATACAAAACGAAACATCAAATTTTTTTTATATAAATCAATGTGAAAGCAGACTTTGTGCGATATTTTCTTTCCTATACAACATACAACTAGAAATTTTTGCGACAATGTAGGGATTTAATTACTCCAATCATGTGCTGAACGTCATGGATGTAGCGTTAATAGAAATTTAAATCGATGGAAATCAATGGAAAAATCCACTTATTGCCTTTTGACTCCTATACATGATAGAACTGCAAATTTTTGCCAAAAGGTAGGGAATGTGGTACTCCAAACATGTGCTAAACAGCATGGCTCCACCTTGAATAGAAATTGAGATATAGCAACGAGAAAAATGGAGTTTCTACATTCAAATCAATGGGAAAAAAATGTGCAATGTTTTCTCTCCTATACAGCATACAACTGGAAATTTTAATGACAATGTAAGAAATGAGGTACTCCAAACATTTGCCAAACGTCATAAATGTAGCTTTAATAGAAAATGAGAATGGAAAGAAGAAAAATGAAATTTTTTAATTGAAATTAATGGGAAAATCCACTTTGTGCATTTTGTCTTCTATACATAATAGAGCGGCAAATTTTGGCAAGAATATAGGGAATGAGGTACTCCAATCATTTGCAAAACGTCATGGCTGCACCTTTAATAGAAATTGAGATATAGCAAAAAGGAAAATGAAATGTTTTCTCTCCTATAAAGAGTCAAACTATAAGTTTTTGTGAGAATAAAACGAATTAGGTACTTCAAGCATGTGCAAAACAGCATGGCTATAGCTTTAAAAGAACCTGAGATATAGAAAAAAGCAAAATGGAGGTTTATGTGATATTTTCTCTCCTAAACAACATAGAACTGTAAATTTTTGTGAGAATGTTGAGAATGAGGTACTCAAATTACATGCAAAATGGCTTGGCTATTGCTTTTAAAGAAATTGAGAAATAGCAAAAAGAAAAATAGTTTTTACAGTGTAATAAATAGGGAAACACACTTTGTGCGATATTTTCTTTTCTATACATTATAAAATCGTAACTTTTCTCCAGAATGTTGGGAATGTTGTACTCCAATTATGTGCAAAACGGCTTGGCTGTAGCATTAATAAAAATTGAGATGTAGCAAAAGAAAACAGGTGTTTTTACATTAAAATGAATCAGAAAACACACTTTGTATGATATTTTCTCCCCTATACAACATAGAACTGTAATTTTTTTCAAGAATATAGGGAATGATTTACTCCAATCATGTGCAGAACAGCATGGCTGTTGCTTTAATAGAAATTGAGATACTGCAAAAAAGAAAAATCGAGTATTTAAATTAAAATAAATAGAAAAACACATTGTGCTATATTTTCTCTCCTATAAAAAATAGAAATGTAAATTTTTGTGAGAATGTAGGGAATGAGGTACTCCAATCATGTGCAAAGTGGCATAACTGTTCCGTTAATAGAAATTGAGATATAGCAAAAAGAA
The DNA here is from genome assembly GCA_013389805.1 of Trigoniulus corallinus. Taxonomy (NCBI): domain Eukaryota; kingdom Metazoa; phylum Arthropoda; class Diplopoda; order Spirobolida; family Trigoniulidae; genus Trigoniulus; species Trigoniulus corallinus. The sequence goes on along the minus strand of JAAFCE010009127.1, from coordinate 16,962,774 downwards.
AAATGGAGTTTTTACATTGAAATCAATGAGAAAATACACTTTGTGCAATATTTTATCCCCTATACATAATGAAATTATAACTTTTATCCAGAATGTTGGGAAAGTGGTACTCCAATAATGTGAAAAATGGCATGGCTGAAGATTTAATTGAAATTGAGATATAGCGAAATGAAAAAATGAGTTTTTTATTGAAACCAATGGGAAAACAGACTTTGTGTGATATTTTCTCTCTTACACAACATAGAACTGTAAATTTTTGCAAGAGCGTTGAGAATGAGGTACTCAAATTATGTGCAAAACGGCAATGCTATAGCTTTTATAGAAATTGAGAAATAGAAAAAAGAAAAATGAAGTTTTTACATTTAAATAAATGGGAAATCACACTTTGTGTGATATTTTCTCTGCTATACAACGTAGAACTGTAAAATTTTTTGAGAATATAGGGAATGAGGTACTCCAATCATGTGCAAAATGGCATAGCTGTAGCTTAAATGAAAATTGAGATATTGCAAAAACAAAAATGGAGTTTTTACATTGAAATCAATGGAAAAACACACGTTGGTTAGGGGGACCTCTGCTCACTTGGTAATGATGGTGATAAGACCATTGATGATTGTCTTTTTTGAGGCTTGATGGCACGCCCCCACAGGTAGCCCATCCTATATTGCTGACGTTTCTGGAGATTTGACTTGAGCGCCCTCAATCCCAGCTGGCCCACTAAAGACAGGGGCTAGACTAAGGCTAGGAACATGGAATGTGGGGTCCCTCTCATAAATAACTTGGAAGCTAGCAGATATCCTCAAACATCAAAAGATCAGTATTGCATTCCTCCAAGAATCAAAATGGAGGTGGAATAGATCATGGGCCATGGGTTTGGGTTACAAACTGATTTACACTAGTAGTGATGAAGAAAGAAATGGGGTGGGCATTGTGCTGAGTAGGGAATTGCAGGAGGAATCACTTCTGTAAAGAGAGTTAGTAGCAAGATAATGGTAGTCACAGTAGTTTGGTAGGGTATAGGGCTCTACCTCATCAACACATATGCCCTTCAAGCAGAGCTGGGTGATGCAACAAAGGTAGGTTTTTGGAGTGAGTTTGATGAGGTGATTCAGTTCATAAACAGCACAATTAGACAGGGTAAGGGAAATGAGTGCCTTATTATTGGGGGTGACTTTAATGCCCATGTGGGCAAAGATGATTTAGGATATTATGAGGTACATGGAGGATTAGATTATGGGGTAATCCACCCTGAGGGGCCGAATGTCCTGGAGACAGCAATAGCACATGGCCTTGCAATGGCCAACAGATCTTTCCAGAATAAGGTAAAGCACCTAATCACGTTTCAGTCCCCACAGTAGAGGTCCAAGATATACTTTTTCATGGTTAGGGAGCTGCATAGGGCAGAAATCCAAGTTTCCTGGGCAATACCCAGTAAGGATTTTCAGAAGGAAAGTTGCATTAGCAGCTCATGATCGAATTTTTAATAAAGAGGGTAGATAGGAAACACACCTGGAAAGGAGAATTCAACATTAGGTGGTGGAAGTTGCCCACAAAGGCAGATGAATTCAGGCAATAGGCTCTCAGCCAGGTGGACTGGGATTGGGATGGGTAAGCAAATGCTATGTGGGTCAGGGTTGCTAGGAAAATTAGGAGATGTGGAGAAGCACTGCTAGGCATTAGTGGAGTGGGATGCAACTCCCAGGGTAGGCAGACATGGTGGTGGAATTTGGAGGAGGAACTGGCAATAAAATTAAAGATTGTAGATTTCCAGATATATGTGTGAACATTGGTCAAAGACAGGCTATGTTCAGGCAAGGAAAAATACCAGGAGGGCCATTGCACTGGCTATTACCAGAAATATGAGACTTTATATGAAAAGTTGGGGAATATCGCACACTTTGTGCGATATTTTCTTATCTATACAATGTAGAACTGTAAATTTTTTCAAGAATGTAGGGAATAAGGAACTACAATCATGTGCAAAATGGCATGGCTGTAGCTTTAATAGAAATTGAGATATAGCAAAAAGAAAAATTAAGTTTTCACATATAAATCAATGCAAAAACACACTTGGTGCGATATTTTCTCTCCTATACCACATAGAAATGTAAATTGTTGTCAGAATTTTGGGAAAGAGCAATCATGTGCAAAACGGCATAACTGTTCTTCGAATCGTGTGCAAAACGGCATAGCTGTAGCTGTGGAGTTTTTACTTTGAAATTAATTGGGAAAACACACTTTGTGTGATATTTTCTCTCCTATGCATACTCAAATTAAAAATTTTATTCCGAATGTTGGGAATGTGGTACTCCAATAATGTGCAAAACGGCGTGGCTGTAGCTTTAATAGAAATTGAGTTATAGCAAAAAGAAAAATGGAGTTTTTTCATTGAAATCAGCAGGAAAACACGCTTTGTGCCATATTTTCTCTCCTAGAGAACATAGACCTCTAAATGTTTGTGAGAATTTAGGGAATGAGATTTTCCAATCATGGGCAAAAGTGAAATGCTGTAGCTGTAATAGAAATTGAGATATAGCAAAAAGAAAAATGGAGTTTTCCACCAGATGGCGGATTACGTCAATTGTGTAGTGTTTTGCTCCATTAATAAGTTTGGAATTCTGTTAAGTTTAATGTTTATTTATTAATTGGGGGGTTCTATATTAGCTTTTTATTTTCTTTTGACATTTTTTAAAACTTTTTTTAATTTCCTATGCCCTCCTAGGTGGTTGGGAGTTTGGTTTTGATTTGTGTTTGCTTAGGCCTACCTTCTTTCAACAGTCATCTGTTTGTTCCATTGGCGGCATCCCTTTTCGGGTGCTGGGTGGTAAGAGATGGCTCCTGAAGGGTTATGCCTTACCTGTGGAAGGGACATTAATCCATGCAGTACTGCAATAAAATGCATAATATGTTCACGTAAATCCCATCTTGACTGTTTGAATGTGAATGCAAACGATGCACAACTTCTTGCTCCTAGCTTTAAGTGTAAAACTTTTATTGCAGCTCGGAATCATAATACACCTATTAAACTTAAACGTTCTGGGTGCATCTCACGGTGAGCCTTTAGAAGAGCTGGGTCCTATTTATTCTAACCTGACAGCTGCAATAAAAGAGGCTGTTTCCAATTCGGTTTCAGAATGCCTAGCACCAATGGCTGAGTTTACATCTGTTTTAAAGGACTATATCAGTTCTAATAATGCTATGCTGCAAGAGCTGAGCAGAGGGCAGATGGATATTGCCGATCTAGGATTAGTATTGAAAACTCAACCTTCACAGTCTGTACAAGGGCAATCAATCCCTACGTTTGCTGATGTGGCTGCAAATCGTCTATCACATTGCATTCCACAGAAGGATAAATCTGTTACTACCCCTTCCACAACAGTGAAGTCTAATTCTATTAATACCAGTCAGTTTTTATCCCTCCCTGATCACCAAGTGTCTGACGCCTCACGCCCTCCTTTGCGAAGGTTGCCTCAGCTTCCTATAACTATAGGCAAAGGAGATTTTCAGATGTTAGAGGTTGCGCCTAGAATACAGGTAGCTAGAACTTTTGTATCTAGACTGAATTTGGCAGTAACCTGTCATGATTTCTTTGATGAGTGTAATGAACAACAGCTAGGTCCCCTTAAGAGAATCTTTCACTTAAAACCAAAGCATAACTCATATTCCTCCTTCATTATCTATTACTCAAAATCCAATCCCGATTCTCTTTTATCTCCTGAAATTTGGCAAAAAAATTTGCTTTCCAAGCGTTTCCTAGGGGAAATGCCTGATAATATTATCTTTGATACTCTGGACATTAACTCATATACAAAAAGTCAGGAAACACCTAGACTGGACGATGAATTTATGGGGGGATAGGGCAACCTGAGTGATGTCTCTCATAAATGACCTCCTCCTTATTTTCGTTACAGCTCTACTATCAGAATGTTAGAGGTCTGCAAATGAAAAGTGACACCTTTTTAGGTAACATATACCTTGACAGTTATGATATTGTAGTGCTTAATGAAATATGGCTTTCACCAGAAATCAACTCCAACTGCTACTTTCCTCCTAATTTTCAAGTGTTCTGCTTAGATAAGGTGGGATCTTACTGAGGTGGGGGAATGTTGATTGCTGTAAATTTATTGTCCATCTAAGGAAACTTCCATATTGTAGAGGATTAATGTTGAAACGTCTGCAATCTGGCTATTTCTCAGAGGGTGTCAGAGTCATTCTCTTTCACCCTTGTTGCATGTTATTCTTCTCCAGCCATGCCTTCTTCAGTTTTCACCTGCATAGTGGATGGGTTGTCAACTAAGTTGTCTTGCCTTGGTTCCATATTCCTTATAGGGGATTTCAACGTCCTGTGTATTGATTGGCAAGCCACCATTCCAGTGTACCAAGGTTCTACCCAGACCTCAAAGGCCTGATCTTTAGTTGCACTGTCAACATTTGTCAACTTACAACAGTTTAACTCATCCTTTAATTCTAAACACCATTTCCCAGATCTTTGCTTTTCAAACCTACATTGTGGGGTTCTGGATGATAGCTGTAGCTGGGCATGTTTCCTTTGAGTGGTCAAAAGGAAACTACATTCAACTGTAAACTTATCTGAATAGTATTAATTGGAAAAAATTTCTGATTGACTCAGACACTGAGGGATCAGTTGAACGTTTCTATATTTCCATTTGGAGAGCAATAGAGGAATTCATTCCCTCCAAGTTGTCTATTAGAAAATTCCCTAATTACCCTTTCTGGTTTAGCCATGAGCTTATTAGGGCGATTAAGTAGAAAGGACGTCTCTTTTCTTGTAATAAATTTCACCCTTTGGCTCACATGTGAAAACGATTTTTGGCGACTAGAATAAATGTAAAGTCCCTGTTAGCCCACGATCGCCGCCAGTTTCTCACTAGCCTTCTATCTAAATGCAATTCTCCACAGCAGTTTTGGCCTCTTTATAGAAGGCTATTATCCAATAATTCTGAAATTCCATCACTATCAATTACTAATAAGCTAATCTCAGACCCTATAGAGCTATGTAAGACATTTTGTGATCCATACTCCATGGGAGTATCAGGGCCCATCATCTAAATAGTAATTATGAGTACAGTATTCACTTACCAGAGGGTGGAGATATCTTGCATATAGGTAGAATCTCACCCCTGGAGGTCAGGCAGGCTATTGGGAGGCTAAAACCATTCATTGTGTTAGGCCCAGATAGGGTTCCCTCCATTCTATTTAAGGCTTATTTCGACCTTTTGGCCCCTGCATTGGCCAAGCTTTTCTCACTTTGTCTACATTCTAATTATGTCCCAGTAGCTTGGAAAACTGCTCATGTCAGTCCAATCTTTAAAAGTTGGGCAAGACAGGACATTTTGAATTATCACCCAATAATTGTAATCTCTTCCATAGCAAAAATTTTGGAATATATCATTAATGCAAAGCTGATATTTTGGTACTCACACTTTATAAGCCCAAACCAAAATGGCTTTGTTAAAGGGAGGAACACAGAGTCAAAATTGTTGGTTCATATAGACTCTATTTGTAGGGCTTTCCAATGCAGGACTCAGCTGGACGCCATTTATCTAGTCCTCTCTAAAGCCTTTGAAAGAGTTTCTATCCCCATGCTCCTCCTGAAATTTCAGAGATATGGTCTTTCTCCATCTTTATTAAAATTCCTAAGAAATCATTTAACTTCAAGGTTAAACTTTGTAAAAAATGGTTCGATATTGGGGAGATGGCAGTACATGCAATGTAATAGGGGTACCCCAAGGTAGTGTACTGAGCCCAGTTTTATTCTCTATTTATATGAATGACTTGTTTCTCACATCACACCAGATGTTTCACATTTGGTCTTTACTGATGACCACAAGCTCACTAAAAAGAATAACCAGTTGTTTGGTTGCCGCCAGGTTAAATAGTACCTTGTGGTCAGTTGAAAAATGGTTACCGGCAAATAACCTACAACTTAATTACTCAAAGACGACTGTTATTTCATTTTCTTGGCTTCGAGACCCACTTTTTTTTGACTAAACTTTTTTGGATGGTTCTGCTGTTCCCAGGTGTGCATTAGTAAAGGACTTGGGCGTCTTTCTTGACTCCAAATTAACCTTTAGCTATCAAATGCACCATCTTTGTCTCAATGTGAAACGTTCATATTATTCTATACGAAGAATAGAAGGTCTCCATCAGGTCCCTCGCCTAACTTCTTTTTTCTTTCAGGCGCTTATTGGGCTAATAATACTGTATTGTTTAATCTGCTGGTCCACTTATAGCCGAACTCATCTCGTCAAGGTGGCAAAGATACATGAAAAAGCTCTAAATGTTACCCACTGTATTCTCCCCATTGCATGTAGACTTGGCCCAGGCTCCCCAATCTCTTTCCTTGATGAAACAGATTACTCTTTCTTGAATTTTATGGCTCCACAGGTTATTTTCTAACCAATTTGATAGTCCACAACTAATCAGTTGTTTGCTTATTCTTGTTCCTAAAAGCAATTCATGAAAAGGTTAATGTTTTCCTATTTGGCTGACAGTAAAAGCCCCGTTTATCTTGCCCAGCATGATTTTAATCTACTAAATCTATCAGTTGATGATTTATTGATCTCAAGAAGGGCCGTAAGACAAAGTTTGAGAAGCCTTATGCGCAAAGAAAAAAATTTTCACCAAGGCTATTAACATAACTTGGAACTTTAGTTTTATTTATTTTTGAATACTTTAATTTTAAATATTAAACCCCCTTACCCTAAAAATCCCCATCTAAGTGATAAAAATTCCCCTCAAATCCACTCTCTTAAGGGTTCGCCTGTTATTAGGGAATGTAAATGGTCACTTAACCAGCCAACATGGAAATCAATAGGAAAACAAACGTTGTGTGATATGTTAACTACAATCCAACATAGAACTGTAAACTTTTGAGAGAATGTAGGGAATGAGGTACTCCAATGATTAGCAATATGGCATAGCAGTAGCTTTAAAAGAAATTAAGATATAGAAAAAAGAAAAATGGTGGTTTTACATTGAAATCAATGGAAAAAATCACTTTGTGTGACATTTTCTTTCCTATACATAATACAATCATAACTTTTATCCAGAATGTTGGAAATTTTATCTCCTATACAAAATAGAACTGTAAATTTTTGTGAGAATGTAGGGAATAAGGTACTCCAATCATGTGCAAAACGGCATGGCTGTAGATTTAATAGTAATTGATATATATAAAAAAGAAAAATGGAGTTTTTCATTAAAATTAAAGGGAAAATGCACTACGTATGATACTATCTTTCCTATACGTAATAGAGTCATAACTTTTATCAAGATTGTAGGAAATGTGGCACTCCAATCATGTGCAAAACGGCATAGCTGTAGCTTCAATACAAACTGAGATATAGCAAAAAGAAAAACGAAGTTGTTTTCATTGAAATCAATTGGAAAACCCATTTTGTGCATTTTTGTGCATGAACTTCACATTTTGGCCAAAATGTAGGGAATATGGTACTCCAATCATGTGAAAAACGCCATGTCTGCCCCTTTAATAAATATTGAGATAGAAACAAAAAGAAAATGGAGTTTTTACATTGAAATGAAAAGGGAAACACACTTTGTGAGATATTTTCTCTCCTATACATCATAGAACTGTGAATTTTTGCAAGAATGTAAGGAATGAGATACTTCAAATATGTGGAATACGGCATGGCTGTAGCTTAAAGAAAATTGAAATATGGCAAAAAGATGAATGGCTTTTACATTGCAATCAATAGGTTAACACACTTTTTGCGATATTATTTATCCTATGCTACGTAAAACTGTAAATTTTTAGTTGAATGTAGGGAATGAGGAACTCCAATCATGTGCAAAACGGCATGGCTGTAGCTTAAATAGAAATTGATATATATCAAAAAGACAAATGGAATTTTTACATTGAAATCAATAAGAAAACACACTTTGTGCAATATTTTCTTTTCAAAAAATTATATAATCTTCACTTTTATCCACAATTTTGGGAATGTCGTACTCCAATCATGTGCAAAATGGCTTTGCTTTAGCTTGAATTTGAAGTTCGGATATAGCAAAAGAAAAATGGAATTTTTACATTGAAATCAATGGAGAAACACAATTTGTGAGATATTTTCTCTCCTATACAACATAGAACTGTAAATTTTTACAAGAATGTAGGGAATGAGGTACTCCAATTGTGTGCAAAACGGTTGGCTGCAGCTTTTAAAAAATTGAAATATAGCAAAAAGAAAAATAGAGTTTTTACATTGAAATCAATGGAAAAACACACCTTGTGCGAAACTTTATGTCTATAAAACATAGAACTGTAAATATTTGACAGAATGTATGGAGTGAGGTACTTCAATCCTGTGCAAAATGGCATGACTCTATCTTTAATAGAAATTGAATTTAACAAAAAAGAAAAATGGGTTTTACATTGCAATCATTGTGAAAACACACTTTGTGCGATATATTCTTTCCTATACATAATGGAATAAAAACTTTTATCCAGAATATTTGGAATGTGATACTCTAACCAGGTGCATAACGTCATTACTGTAGCTTTAATAGAATTTGAAATATGGAAAAATTAAGTTTTTACATTTAATTCAACAGGAAAACACACGTTGTGCGAAATTTTCTCTCCTATACAACATTGATTTTTAAATTTTTGCAAGAATGTAGGGAATGTGGTACTCCAATCTTGTGCAAAACGGCATGGCTATAGCTTTTATAGAAATTGAGATATTGAATAAAGAAAAATGGAGTTTTTAAGAAGGTCAATGATGAGGGCCCCACTAACAGTGAGACTTCCAGAGCTGGATTATAGGCCAATTTAGATAGTTGAACCACCTCTAGGACGGCAAAACCCCTCGTCTAAGAGACGAGTTTATGAATTTTAAACCCCATTGAGCTGGCATGGTTTAAAGTAGTAACCAATGCTATTAAAGAAATCGCTTTTGCAGCCTGTGTAACACAAAGTGTTCTGAAGTTTACCATTTAATGTGTGGGACATTTTATTCACCCAAAAGAATCGCTAAGGTTTTTCTTGCAAGCTTTCTGGAAAGCATATCAATGTGGGAAATATAGACTGCAGATAATTTAGTAGGAGAAGAATGACAAGCAACCAATGTGATTGGGTGGAGATTAGATTGGGTGGCTGTAGATGGCAGTAGTTTTAATGGAAATTGAGATATAGCAAAAAGAAAAATGGCGTTTTTACATTAAAATCAATGCAACATTGGTTTCAATACAACATGTTCTATACAACATAGAACTGTAAATTTTTGTGAGAATGAAGGGAATGAGGTACTGCAATCATGAGCAAAATGGCATGGCAATAGCAAAAAAGAAAAATGGAGTTTTTACATTGCAATTATAGGAAAACGCACTTTTTGAGATATTTTCTGTCCTATAAAACATCGAGCTGTAAATTTCTGTAAGAATGTAGGTAATGAGGTACTCCAAACATCTTCAAAACAGCATGGCTGAAGTTTTAATAGAAATTGAGATATAGCCAAAACAATGGAGTTCTTACAACAAAATCATTGGGAAATCACACTTTGGGCAAAATTTTTTTCTCCTATACAACCTAAAACTGTAAATTTTCCCAAGAATGTAGGGTATGAGATACTCCAATCATGTTCAAAACGGCATTAGTTTTTACATGGAAATCAATAGTGATACACACTTTGTGAGATTTTTTCTCTCCTATACAACATATAACTGTAAAATTTTGTGAGAATGCAGGGAATGAGGTACTCCAATTATGTGCTAAACGGCATGGCTGTATCTTCAATAGAATTTGAGATAAAGCAAAGAGAAAATGGAGTATTTCCATTAAAATCAAAAGCAAAAAAAGTCTTTGTGCAATATTTTCTTTCCTATATACGTAACAGAATCATAACTTTTTTCCAGTGTGGTGGGAATGTGGTACTCCAATCATGTGCTAAACGACATGGCTTTAGCTTTAATAGAAAAGCAAAAGGAAAAGTGAAGTTTCTTTTAATGAAATCAATAAGAAAACGCGCTTTATGCATATTGTCTCCTTCACATGATAGACCTGCGAATTTTGGCCAGAATGTAGGGAATGATATACTCCAATCATGTGCAAAAGAGCAAGGCCATAGCTTTAATAGAAATTGAGATATAGCAAAAAGAAAAATTGAGTTTTTAAATTAAAATCAATGGGAAAACGCACTTTGTGTGATATTTTCTGGCCCATACAACATAGAACTGTACATATGGCAAGGCGATAACTTCAATAGAAATTGAGATATAGAAAAGCGAAAAATGCAGTTTTTATATTGAAATCAGTGGAAAAGTAACTGTACAATAATTTCTTATCTATGTATTATAGAATAATAGCTTTTATCATGAATGCTTGAATGTGGTACTCCACTCATGTGCAAAACGGCATGGCTGAAGCTTTAATAGAAATTAAGATATAGAAAAATTAAGTTTTTACATTGAAATAAATGGGAAAACACACTTTGTGCTATATTTTCTCTCCTATAGAACATAGGACTGTGAATTTTTGCAAGAATGTAGGAAATGATATACTTCAATCATGTTCAGAACGTCATGCCTGTAGCTTTAATAGAAATTGAGATATAGCAAAAAGAAAAATGTTTTTCACATTGCAATCAATGGGAAAATACACTTTGTTCGATATTTTCTCTCGTATAAACAATAGAACTGTAAATTTTAGCAAGAATGTAGGGAATGAGTTACTCCTATCATGTGCAAAACGGCATGGCTGTAGCTTTAATAGAAATTGAGAAATTGTAAGAAGAAAAATGGAGTTTTTACATTGAAATTAATGGGAAAATACACTTTGTTTGAAATTTTTGATCCTACACATAATAGAATCATAACTTTTCTTCAGAATGTTTGGAATGTAGTACTGCAATCATGTGTAAACCGGCACAGCTGTAGCTTTAAATGAAATTGAGATATCAATATAATGGAGTTTTTACATTGAAAACAACGGTAAAAAACACTGTGCGAAAATTTTCTTCCTATACATAATAGAAACACACTTTGTGCGATATTTGCTGTATACTACAGCACAGAACTGTAAATATTTTTATGAAGGTAGGAAATGAGGTATTTCAATCATGTGCAAAACTGCAAGGCTGTAGTTTTTAAAGAAATGAAGGTATAGCAAGAAGAAAAATGTTGTTTTTACATTGAAATCAATGGGAAAACACACTTTTTGCAATATTTTCTCTTCTATACAACATAGAACGGTAAATTTTTTTGAGAATGTAGGAAATAAGGTACTCCAATCATTTGAAAAACGGCATGGTCTCCTATGAATGATAGAACTGCTAATTGTTGGCATATTGTAGGGAATGTGGTACTTCAACTATGTGAAAAATGGCATGGCTGTACCATTTATAGAAATATATATATAGCAAATAGAAAAATTAAGTTTTTTCATTGAAATCATTGGAAAAACTTCATTTTTTTAGAAAACGCACTTTGTGCATTTTTTCTCCTATAAATTATGGAACTGCAAATTTTGGCCATAATATACAAAATGTGGTAATCCAATCATGCATAAAACGGAATGGCTGCAGCTGTAATAGAAATTGAGATATTGCAAAGAATAAAAATGGAATTTTGACGTTGACATCAATGGGAAAAAAATGTGTACTATATTTTCTCTCCCATACAATATAGAACAGTAAATTTTTGTGAGAATGTTGGGGGTAGGTATTTCAATCAGGTGCCAAACGGCATGGCTGTAGCATTAATAGAAATGTATATTTAAAAAAAATGGAGTTTTTTCATTGAAATCAATAGGAAAACACACTATGTGCAATATTTTTTCTCCT
>JAAFCE010009127.1:16904332-16950945 GCA_013389805.1 Trigoniulus corallinus | reverse complement strand
TGTGCGATATGTGCTCTCCTATACAACAAAGAACTGTAAGTTTTACTAAAAATGTAGGGTATAAGGTACTCAATTCATGTGTAAAAAAAAGCCATAGAATTAGCTTCCATAGAAATTGAGATATAGCAAAAAAATGGAATTTTTACATTGAAATCAATAGGAAAACACACTTTGTGCAATATCTTCTCTCCTATACATAACTAAACATAACTTTTATCCAGAATATTGGGAATTTTGTACTTCAATCATGCTCATAACAGCATCACTATAGCTTCAATAGAAATTGAGATATAGCAAAAAAAATGCAGATTTCACATTGAAATCAATAGGAAAACAAACTTTTTGCGTTTTCTGTCCTTTACATGATTGAAATATCAATTTTTCAGAGAATGTTGGGAATGTGGTACTCCAATCATATGGCAAAAAGCATGGCTGTAGCTATAATAAAACTTGAGATATAGTGAAAGGAATTTTTCAATTAAAATCAATGGGAAAACACAATTTGTGCATAGGGAATGTGGTACACCAATGAGGTGCAAAACGGCATGGCAGAATCTTCAATAGAAATTTATAAATGGGAAATAGAAAAATGTAGTTTTAATATTGAAATCAATGGGAAAACACACTTTGTGGGATACTTTCTCTACTGTAGATCATTGAACTTTAAATTTTCGCCAGAACGTACAGAATGTTGTACGCCAACAAGTGCAAAACAGCATTGCTGTATCTTTAACAGAAATTGAGCAATAGCAAAAAGAAAAATAAAGTTTTTCCATTTAAATCAATAGGAAAACACACGCTGTGCAATTTCTGTCCAACATACATGATCGAACTGAAAATTTTGAAAAGAATGTTGGGAATGTGGTAATGCAATAATGTGCAAAACGACATTGCTGTTGCTTTAATAGAAATTGAGCAATAGCAAAATGGAAAGTAAAGTTTTTCCATTGAAACCAAAGGGAAAACACGCGTTGTGCGATTTCTCTCTTACAGGGAATGTGGTACTGCAATTATGTGCAAAACGGCATGGCTCTAGCTTTAATAGAAATTGAGATATAGCAAAATTAAAAATGGAGTTTTTCCATTGAAATCAATAGTAAAACGCACTTTGTACGATATTTTCTCTTCTATTCATCATAGAACGGTAAATTTTCCCACTATATAGGGAATTTGGAACTCCAATCATTTTCTAAACGGTATGGCAGTAGCTTTACTAGAAATTGAGATGTATCAAAATGAAAAATGAAGTTTTCCATTAAAATCAATGGAAAAACACACTTTGTACGTTTTCTATCTTATACAACATAAACTGTAAATCTTGGCCAGAATGTAGGGAATATGGAACTCAAATCACGTGCAAAAATCACGTGGAAAACTCACTTTGTTATATATTTTTTCTTTTATACATCATCAAAGAGTAAATTTTTTCCAGAATGTAAGGAATGTTGTACTCCAATCATTTCCAAAACGGCGTGGCTGTATATTAAAAAAAAATTTAAATATAGCAAAAAGAAAATGAAGTTTTTCCATTGAAATCGAAGCCATAGTTTTAGTAGAAATTGAGATGTTGAAAAAAGATAAATTAAGTTTTTTCATTGAATTCAATGTGACAACGCCCTCTGTTCGTTTTCTATCCTATTCATGGTAGTCTAGTGAGATGTGTATGTCATGGAATGTAACAGCATGTGTATGATAATTCACTGAATCTTATGCTCTGTGATGCAGCTTTACTGCACCTTATTTCCTTCTTATTTTAAAATTTTATATTTTTAGAATCCAAACACATGATTCAAAACTTTGGATTTTTTATTTTAAATTATTCTCAACTGAAATCGGTTGTTCACAATTTTCAATGCTATTTAGACTTGTTTATGAGTAGCTCTTGAATATTTGGATATTAATACTATTCAAATTGTCTATTTGCAATCATCTTGTCACTTTAGTTATGGAAATTAAATAATGACATCTTTGCAACAAATAAAAATCTTTTTATTGTCTAAACTTTTATATACTGCAACTTTTTAGTTCATTCGAATTTATGCAGTCATTTTGAAAAAACTGTGGTGGAATTTAGGTCTCTTGTCCAACACAAATTGGTTACACAGACATGATAGAAGACGTGATATGAAACTTACCTATTAAAAAGTCTGCAGGATAAAAAGATGCTACATTTATATTTTGTGGATATATGAAAGAAGTGAACTGCAAGTTTAAGCCACATTCATTCCTTTTTATCTTTAAGAAGACGGGTATTCAGTGCAACTATTGCTAATTAATTCTGCACTAGGTAATATTTTCCATGTGAATGGAGTTTTTATTTTTCTTTATGATGGACAGTAGGATTAATCTGAATTGTTTTTCAGTTAACTAAATATAGCTACCAGTCTCTAACTATAAATATTAATTAAAAAAATATTGATGGAGTTTCCCAAAGATGGCGTCTACCTCTGAAGAGAGGATAGAGTCTATCATCCATTTCATAATGATGGATTGGCAGGGAGTGATGATCACTCTCTAAAGATGATCACTGTCTAAAGATGCTGAAACTTCCAGTATTTTGGGCACATGGTCTGGAATTGTGGTTCACCACAATAGAGTATAGGTTTAGAGTATACAAGTTCTGATCTGATGCCCAGAAGTTAGATCTTACCATAGATGCACTACCACCAGAAGTTGTTGGTGATGTGAGGGGTTAAATATTAAATCCCCCACAGCAGATGCTTATGAGATCCTTAAGGCTGCGATTACAACACAAATTTCCTGGTCGCAACAACAGAAGTTGCATCAACTATTAAACGATATTCAGCTAGGGGATAGGAAGCCATCCCAGTTGCTGAGACAGATGCAGCAACTCGCTGGGGATATTTCTCCATCCTCTGGAAGTGCTTCTATTATACAAGAACTGTTTCTATCACGTCTGACTTGTCAAATGAGGGTAATTTTAGTTACACCTGACCCTGGTACCTCAGGCTAGAAGATACCCAAAATGGCTGACAAAATCTCTCAAATGCTTGATCCCACTGTTCAACGTGTTAATGCAGTTGCAGCTGTTAAGAGTAATATGGTGAATCAGACGCCCTCAATTTTGAGGTCCACTAGGTCGGGATAACTTGCAAGTCAGCCAAGGCCATTAGAGGAAAAAATAAATAAATTAGCAGTTCAGATTACAGATTTGACCAGACTGGTAAATTCACTCTTCATGTCATTACATGGTGCAGATCGTCTTCAGCACAGTTTTTATGCAGGCAGTCTAAGTCTTGACATGAACGCCTACCTGAACAAGATATCAACACCACCAACCTCTGTTGGTATCATCATACTTTTGGGGCAGCTTCCCAGAAGTGCTAGTCGCCCTGTGACCAGGGAATGAGAACACCCCTCATTCTTAGAGTGAGACAGTACTTGACAGCACTCTCATCCCCAGTTATTTATTTTTTGTTTACAACTGATCATCTCACCAACGTTTTCTAATAGATATGGGGGCAGAAATCAGTATTTTTCCAAAGTCAAAAATTGACCCTATACCGTTTAAACCCACTCTTTTCAATTTTTTGCCTAAAATCAGTCACATTTCAGTACATATGGGACACAACAGCTGCATGTTGATCTTGGCTTACATAGGTCTTCTTTGTGGAGTTTTGTAGTTGTATATGTGTCACATTTGATCATCGGTGCGGATTTCTTGGCCAATTTTGGCATTGTCGTTGACGTCAGCTGCCTGATCTTATGTGCCAGGATCCCTGGTTTGGAAATTGTTGGAATCACGGTGCATCATCCCTTTCAATACCATTGGCTGTCATCTATTGCACCAGATGTAGACACACCTATCACATCCTTATTAAAGGAATTCAAGGACATAACTGTACCAAGGCCTGCTGCACATCATATCCCTCACAATGTATTTCATCACATTGTGACAACTTCTGGCACACCTTGTGATCCACTTGTGAGGCACCTAGACCCAGCATGATCGAATGTAGCAAAAAAAAGTTTCAGACACTGCATGAAGCTGGCTACATTCGACCTTCTGCTAGCCCATTGTCTAGTCCTTTACACATAATCCCCGAAGAGAGTTCATGGAGGATAATGGGAGATTTCTGGGCAATGAATGCTCGAAAAATTCTGGATCGGTATCAAGTCTTGCACTTAATAGAATTTAATTCCCAACTCCACATAGCTTGCGTTTCTTGTTTCTTTTCAAAATTGGACCTCACTAAAGCAATGAATGCTCAAACCAATCTGGATCGGTATCCAGTCCCACACTTAATGTAAATTAATTCCCAACTCCACGTAGCATACCACCAGATCTTTATCACGTCTGAGGACGTTCCAAAAATGGCAGTCTTAACACCATTTGGCTTGTTTGAGTACATTCACATGCCTTTTGGTTTATGGAATGCTGCTCAAACATTCCAAATGCACATAGACATGGTTCGTCTATACTTACATTGATGACATTCTTTTCAATAGTGAGGATGACAATCACCATGTGCCTCATTTGCACCAAGTTTTCGAACGTCTGCAAAATTTATGGTTAATGATAAATCTTGCTAAATGTGAATTTGGAAAATCTTCTCTCTACATTTTAGGCCACAGGATCACCCCTCAAGGGATTAGCTCTCTCCCACAAAAAGTTTCCAAAATTAGAGATTTTCCTCCACCTGAATTGAGACGCTCACTTTGTCTTTTCTAAGGTTTCATAAATTTCTTTTACCGTTTCATGCCACATTGTGCTGCAATCATGCAGCCATTAAAAGCAATGTTGGGTGGAAAGGCACCTAAAATCACCAAATTGTCTTAGTCTCCTCATGCGGAAGAGGCATTCCTCCAAATTAAGCATACTCTTTCGAATGCCATGCTTTTGGTTCACCCTGACCCCAACCAAGATACCTCCATTGCCTTATTTACTGACACCTCAGACATCACAGCTGGGGCAGAACTGCAGCAGCTCATAAAGGGTGAATGGCGACCTCAAGGATTTTTTTCCAAGAAATTTAAAGTATCTGAAATTCGACATAGCACTTTTGGGAGGGAACTTCTGGCTGTATATCTTGTCATTCAACATTTTTGATACTTCCTGGAGGGTAGACAATTTACAGTGTTTACTGATCATAAACCATTGATCAATTCCATGACAACAAAACTTGATCACCATTCGCAACGAGAAGCTTGCCAACTGACCTTCATAGTCCAGTTCACTACAATATCCGTCACATTCATGGTACAGATATCTTACCAAACCTCTATCCATATTTTGTGTGGAAAATGAAACACTGTTACTCTTCAACAACTTCAATCTGCACAAGACTCCGATCCCGATTTTGCAATATTGTAGGAGAATCCTCAATCTCTCATTCAATGCATTCCTATTCCTGGTGTGGATATTCGGTTGTACTGCGACGTCTCCAGTTCACAACTATTTCCAATTGTTCCATTTTTACTTCATCAAGTGACTTTTCGTGAATTTCATCAGATAGCACATCTGGGTATTGCAGCAACTCAAAGACTGATAACTCAAAAATATGTGTGGCCTTCAGTAAACAAGGATGTCATGAAGTGGGTGCGTTCTTGTATAGCATGTCAGAGAAGCAAGATTTTTCTTTGCCAGTTGGTGTATGACCTCTGCCATCTGCTCGCCTCGACAAAATCCACATTGATTTTGTAGGTCCACTTCCTCCATCCGATGGTCATCATTATCTCCTTACATGTATCGACTGTTTTACTCATTGGCCAAAGGCTATCCAGTTGTTGACACCACCACCACAGTATCTGCTGCATTAGTAAATCACTGGATTGCTCGTTTTGGGGTACCTTCAATTTTCACCATGGACTGTGGAGCCCAGATTGACTCATTGCTTTTCACCTATTTGTGTGAAGCTTTAGGAGTGAGGCACATTTGTGCAACATCCTATTATCCTGCAGCCAACAGGACGATAGAGCCTGATCAACTACCAATTATTTTGCTTTGGGTGCTTCCTCACCCTCTCATTCTACCATATGTGGGCCATATAAAAATTTTCATCAAAACCCCAAATACTTTTGGCTTAATGTTAATGCCTGACATGACAATGTTTCAGTCGATCAGTAGAAACCAACTTTTCTTCCTGATCCTGGTTGTGATTCCCTTTCAGAATTACCTGATTCATCACACAATGAAAATGTCCTTTCTCGCCTCTGACCAAGATAACCTCATGTACATTTTGCTACCTCTGTCAGCTTTATTTCAGGTAAGGGGGTAGTGCAGTGAGATACATACATCAAGCAATGTCACAGCATCAATATACAACTTCACTGCATCTCACGTTCTGTGATGCAGCTTCACTGCATCTTATTCCCTTCTTAATTTTAAATTTTATGTTTTTAGAATGCTAACACATGATTCAAACTTTTTAATTATTAATGTAAAATTATTCTCAACTAAAATGAGTTGTTTAACATTTTCAATGCTAATTAGACGCGTTTGGGAGTAGCTATTGAATATTTGGATATTAATACTATCCGGATTGTCTATTTTCATAATAACATCTTCGCAACCAATAAAAACCTTTTTATTGTCTAAACTTTTATATACTGCAACTTTTTACTTCATTCAAATTTATGGAGTCAGTTTGAGCCAACCATGGTGGAACTTGGATGTAGGGAATGTGGTACTCCAATCATTGGCCAACTGGCATGGCTGTAGCTTTAATAGAAATTGAGGTATAGCAAAACGAAAAATGAAGTATTTCCATTGAAATCAATAAGAAAGCACGCTGTGCAGTTTCTCTACTATGCTCATAGAGCAGTAAATGTTTAAATGAATGTAGGAAATGTTGAATTCCAATCATGTGCAAAGTGGCATTGCTGTAGTTTTAATAGAAATTGACATATTGCAAAAAGAAAAATGGAGTTTTGACATTGAAATCAATAAGAAAACACACTTTGTGCCATACATTCTGTCCTATACATTACAGAACTGTAAATTTTTGCCAGAATGTAGGGAATGTAATACTCCAAACATGTGAAAAACGGCATGGCTCTACCTTTAATAGAAATTGAGATATAGCAAGAAGGAAAGTGAACTTTTTCACTTAAATCAATAGGCAAATACACTTTGTAAGATATTTTCTCTCCTGTACACTATAGAACTGTACATTATGGCTAGAATGTAAGGAATATAGTACTACAATGATGTGCAACATGGCACAGTTGTACCTTTAATAGAAATTGAGATATAGCAAAAAGAAAAATGAAGTTTTTCCACTGAAAAAATTGAAAAATGCAGAAATGTTGGGAATGTGGTACTCCTATCCTGAACAAGAAATCATGGCTTTATCTTTAATAGAAATTGAGATATTGCAAAAAGAAAAATGAAGTTTTTCCATTGAAATCAATTGGAAAACACATTTTGTTCAATATTTTCTCTCCTATATATAACAGAACTGTTAATTTTTGTCAGAATATTGGGAATGTGGTACTCCAATAACGTGCAAAACGGCATGGCTGTAGCTTTAATAGAAATTGAGATATAGCAAAAGCGAACAACGAAGTTTTTCACATTAAGTCATTAGGAAAACACACTTTGTGCGGTTTCTTTCCTATAGATGATAGAACAGTAAATTTTAAGCATACTGTAGAGAATGTTTTACTATAATCATGTGTAAAATGGCATGGATGTAGATTTAATAAAAAGTGAGATATAGCAAAAAGAAAAATGGATGTTTTTATTTGAAATCAATGGAAAAACAGTATTTGTGTTTTATTTTCTCTTCTATACATGATTTAACTGTAAATTTTATCTACAATGTAGGGAATGAGGAACACCAATCATTGGGAAAACGGCATGTGTGAAGCTTTAATTGAAATTGAGTTATTGCAAATATTTCAATTTTCCATTGAAATCAAAGGGAAAACAAACCTTTTGCGATATTTTCTCTCCTATACATAATAGAACCATAAATTTTAGCTAGAATGTAGGGAATGTAGTACTCCAGTAATGTGCAAAACGGCATGGCTGTAGCTATAATAAAGTTTGAGATCAAGCAAAAATAAAAATTGAGTTTTTCAATAGAAATCAATAGAAAAACACATTTTCTGTAATATCTTCTTCCTGATAGATCATAGAACTGTAAATTTTTGCCATAATGTAGGAAATCTGGTACTTCAATCATGGGCTGAACAGTATGGGTGTAGCTTTAATAGAAATTGAGATATTGCAAAAAAAATGAAAATTTTCCATTTAAATCATTGGGAAAACACACTTTCTGTGATATTTTCTCTGCTATGCATAATTGACCAATGAATTTTTTCAGAATGTTAAGAATGTGGTACTATAATCATGTGGAAAATAGCACAACTGTAGCTTTAATATAAATTTGTATATTGCAAAATTGAAAAATGAAGACTTTTCCATCAAACTCAACGGGAGAACACACTTTGTGCTATGGTTTCTCTCCTATACATCACAGAACTGTAAATTTTGGCCAAAATATAGGAAATTTGGTACTTCAATTATGTGCAAAATGGCATGGATGTAGTTTAAATAGAAATTGAGATATAGAAAAACTGCAAAATGAAGTTTTGCCATTGAAATCAATGGGAAAACACACTTTTTGTTGTTTCTCTCCTATACGTGGCAGAAAAGTAAATTTTTTCCGGAATGTGGGGATTGGGGATCTCCAGTTATCTGAAAAACGGCATGGCTGTAGCTTAAATAGAAATTGAGATATAGCTAAAAGAAAACTGAAGATTTTCTTTTGAAATCAATATAAAAACACACTTTGTGCAATATTTTCTTTCCTATACATAACAGAACCATAAATTTTTGCCAGAGTGTTGAAAATGTGGTGCTCAAATCATGTACAAAAATGCATGGCTGTGGCTTTAATAGAAATTGAAATACTGCAAAAGGAACAATCAAGTTTTTCCATTCAAATCAATGGGAAAACACACTTTTTGCGTTTTCTCTCCAACATATAATTGAAGTTTAAATTTTCACAAGAATGTCAGGAATGTGGCACTCCTATTACGTGACAAACGGAATGCCAGTAGCCTAAATAGAATTTGATATATTGCATTAACCAAATGAAGTATTTTAACTTTGTGCAATACAATCGTTCCTGTACGTAATAGAACAATTTTTTTGCCAGAAAGTTAGGAATGTGGTACTCCAATCATTTGCAAAACGACATAGCTGTAGCTTTAATGGAAATTGACATGTAGCATAAAGAAAAATGAAGTTTTTTCAATGAAATCAATAGAAAACACTTTGTGTGATATTTCCTTTTCTATACATAGTGAAATCATAAATTTTTGCTAGCGTGTTAGGAATGCAGTTCTCCAATCATGTGCAAAGTGGCATGGCTGTAGCTTTAATAGAAATAGAGATATAGCTAAAAGAAAAATGAAGATATTAAAAAAAAATCAATAGTGTGTGATATTTTTTTTCCTCTATGTAATGGAAGCATACATTTCGGCCAGAATGTTTTGAATGTGGTACTATAATCCTTTGCAAAATTGCATAGCTGTAGCTGTAACAGAAATTGAGATGTAGCAAAGGGAAAAATGAAGTTTTATAATTAAAATCAACTGAACTAAATACTTTTTGTGTTTTCTCTGCTATACATGATTGAACTGTAAATTTCGACCAGAAGGTACAGAATGTGTACTCCAATCATGTGCAAAACGGCATGGCTGTAGCATTAATAGAAATTGAGATACAGCAAAAGAAAATGGAGTTTTTCCTTTCAAATAAATGGAAAAACACACATTGGGCGTTTTCTCCACTATACATGATAGAACTGTAAATTTTCGCTAGAATGCCTAGACTCTCAGACTGCAATTACATGCAAAATAGCAGGCCTGCAGCTTTATTAGAAATTGAAATATTGCAATAACAATATGACGTATTTTTATTGAATTCAATGGGAGAACACACTTTGTGCAAAGCATTCTTTCCGATATACTGTATAATAGAACCACAATTTTTTTCAGAATGTTGGGGATGAGGTACTCCAATCGTGTGCAATATAGCATGGCTGCAGCTTTAATGAAATTGAGATATAGCAAAAAAAAATGAAGTTTTTTTTTGAAATCAATAGGAAAACATACTTTGTTAGTTTTACTCCCAATACGTGATGGAAATGGTTATTTTGGCCAAAATGCAGGGAATATTTCACTCCAATCACTTGCAAAATGGCATTGCTTTAGCTGGAATAAAAATTGAGATATATAAAATAGAAAAATAAAGTTTTTAAATTAAAATCAACAGGAGAACACAATTTGTGCAATATTTTCTGTCCTATACATTATAGAACAATTAATTTAGGCCAGAATGTAGAGAATGTGACACTCTACTTCTTTGCAAAACGGCATGGCTGTAGCTTTAATTCAAATAAAGATATAACAAAGAAAAATTCTACAAATTCTCTACTATACATCATGGCACTGTAAATTTTGTTTAGAGTGTAGGGAATATAGCATGCCAATCATGTGCACAATAGAACGGCTGTAGATTAAACAGATATTGAGATATTGCAAAAAGAAAAATGGATAAATGCGATATTTTCTTTCCTAGACATAATAGAAGCATAAATTTTTGCTAGCATGCTGGGAATGTGATACTCAAATGTTGTTCAAAAAAATGGCTGAAGTTTTAATAGAAATGGAGACATAGCAAAAAGAAAAATGAAGTTTTTCCATTAATATTAATGGGAAAACACACTTTAAAAGATTTTTTCTCTCCTATATAAAATAGAGGTGTAAATTTTTTTCAGAATGTTGGGAATGTGGTACTCCAATCATGTGCAAAGTGACATGGCATTAGTTTTAAAAGAAATTCAGATATCATGAAAGGGAAAATGAAGTTTTTCCTTTAAAATCAATAGTAAAATACACTTTGGGCGTTATTTTCTCTCCTATACATGATAGAATTCTAAATTTTGGCAAAAAAAGTACGGAACACAGTATTCCAATCATGGGCAAATTGGCATGGGTGTAGCTTTAATAGAAATTAAGATTTAGCAAGAGGAAAAATGAAGTTTTTCCATTGAAATCAATGGGAAAACAAACTTTGTGAATATTTTCTCTCCTATACATAATAGAATTTTGGGAATGTGGTACTCCAATTATGTGCAAAATGGCATGGCTGTAGCGTATATAGAAATTTAGATATAGCAAAATTGAAAAATGAAGTTTTTCCTTGAACTCAATGAGAAAACACACTTTATGCTATATTTTCTTTTCTATACATGATAGAACAGTAAATTTTGGTCAAAATGTATGGAATATGTTATTCCAATCATGTGCAAAACGGCATGGCTTTAGCTTTATAGAAACTGAGATATTGGAAAACGAAAAATGAAGTTGTAATTGAATTCAATGGGAAAGCTCCCTTTGTGCGTTTTCTCTCCAATACACGATAGATCTGTAAATTTTGTCTATAATGTAGGGCATGTAGTATTACAATCATGCGCAAAAAAGCATGGCTGTAGCTTTAATAGAAATTGAGATATAGCAAATAGAAAAATGGCGTTTTTACATTATAACTAAATGGCAAAATACGCTTTGTGCAATATTTTCTTTTCTATACATAATAGAACCATAAGTGTTTGCCAGAATGTTAGGAATGTGGTACTCCAATCATGTGCAAACAGGCATGGCTGTAGCTTTAAAAGAAATTGAGATATAGCAGAAAGAAAAATAAAGCATTTCCATTAAAATCAATCGAAAAGCACACTTTGTGCATTTTCTCTACTATATAAAATATGGGAATGTGTTACATCAATCATTTTCAATACAGCATCGCCATAGCTTTAATGGAAATTGGGATATGGAAAAAAGAAAGGAGTTTCTTCAAATAAATTATGGAAAAACACACTTTGCATGATATTTTTTTTCCTTTACATAATTGAACCATAAATTCTTTCCTGAATTTTGGGAATGGGGTACTTCAATCACGTGCAAAACGGCATGTCTGTAGGTTTATAAAAAAATAAGATATAGCAAAAAGAAAAAAAAAGAGTTTTTCCATTAAAATCAATGGAAAAACACACTTTGTGTGATATTTTCTTTGCTATACATTCCAGAACCATGAATTTTTCACAGAAAGGTAGGAATGTGGTGCTTTAATCATGTGCAAATTGGCATGGCTGTAGCTTTAATAGAAATTGAGATATGGCGAAAAGCAATATGAATTTTTTCTTTGAAGCCACACTTTTTGCGATTTCTCTCCTATTTATGATAGAAGTGAAAATTTTGTCAAGCATGTAGGGAATGTGGCACTGCAATCATGTGCAAAACGGCATGGATTCAGCTTTAATAGAAATTGAGATATAGGAAACAGAAAAAAATGGAGATTTTCTATTGAAGTCAATAGTAAAACATACTTCGTGTGATATTTTATCTTCTGTACATCATAGAACTGAGAATTTTTGCCAGAACGTAGGGACTGTGGTACTCCAATCATGTGCAGAACCAATGACTGTAGCTTGAATAGAAATTGAGATATAGCAAAAAGAAAAATGAAGTTTTTCCATTGAAATCAATGAAAACACACACTTTCTGCAATATTTTCTCTTCTATATATAATAGACCAATGATTTTTTCCTGAATTTTGAGAATGGGGAACTCCAAATATATGCAAAACATCATGGCTGTAGATTTAATGGAAATTGATATATAGCAAAGAGAAAAATGAATTTATGACATTGAAATTAATAAACATACTTTGTGCATTAAACATTCTTTCATATATAAAATACAGCTATAAATTTTAGCCGGAATGTTGAGAATGTCATACTGCAATCATGTGGAAAACAGAATATCTGTAGCTTGAATTGTAATTGAGATATAGCAAATGAAGGGAATTTCAGCTAAATGAAGGGAATGTGGTACTCCAATCACGTTCTAAACCCGATGGCTGTATCATAAATAGAAATTTAGATATAGCAAAATGAAAAATGACGTTCTTTCCATTGAAAATAATGGGGAAACGCTCTTTGTGCGTTTCCTCTGATATACATGACAGAACTGTAAATTTTAGCCAGAATTTAGGGAATAAGGTACTCCAATAACTTGCAAAATAGAGTGGCTGCAGCTTAAATAAAAATTTAAATATAGGAAAACGAAAAATGAAGTTTTTCTATTGAATGCAAACCAAAAACACATTTTGTGCGATATTTTCTCTCCTATTTAAAATAGGACTGTAAATTTTTGCCATAATTTTGGGAAAGTGGTTCTCCAATCATGTGAAAAACGGCATGGTTGCAGCTTTAATAGAAATTGAGATATTGCAAAAAGAAAAATGAAGTTTTTCCATTGACATCAAGAGGAAAAAACACTTTATGCGATATTTTTTTCCTATACATAATAGTTCCATAAATTTTTCCAGAATCTAACGAATGTGATACTTGAATCATCTTAAAATCGGCATGGCTGTAGCTTTACTAGTAATTATAATATAGCAAAAAAAAATTATGTTTTCAATTCTATTCAATGGGGAAACACACTTTGTTTGAAATTTTCTCTCCAATACATAATAGAACAGTAACTTTTTGCCAGAATGCCGGAAATGTGGTACTCCAATCATATGCAATATGGCTTGGCTGCAGATTTTACAGAAATTGACATATAGAAAACAGAAAAATGAAGTTTTTACATTAATATCAATGAGAAAACCACTTAGCACGATATATTCTCTCCTATTTATCATAGAATGGTAAATTTTTTAAGATTGTAGGTAATGTCGAACTCCAATTCTGTGAAAAACAGCATGGCTGGAGCTTTAATAAAAATTAAGGTTTTGCAAAAATATAATGAGGTTTTTCCATTGAATTCAGTGGGAAAACACCCTTTGGGTGTTAATTTCTCTCCTAGACATGACAGAATGTAGGGAATGTAGGGAATCTGGTACTCCAATCATATTCAAATTAAATTCCAATCATTTTAAATTAAAAAACTATTGACAAAATGCAATGAATAAATGTTGAAAAATTCAAAAATGTAGAATCATTTACCTTTGTAATGATTGAGTGTGTGAATAACAAAAGTGCAGTACTTATATGTCAGTTTTTAAGATGCAGAATTGGTTGGGTGATAGCTGCTTAAAATTAACTCCCTGATAAATAACTAATGTGTTCATTAGTAGTAACTACTGTGAGAGGCTGGTTCTGAATCTGCATTAACACCACCCCAGGATTAGTATTTTGACCCTAAGCACAGGCTATTACATTGCCATACAAAGTGGCACATTGTAGCTGAGAAGTAAAACTGATATCATGTATTTGCACATTACTGAGCTTTCTGCACATTCCTTAAAATTCGATTATTTCATTATTGCACAAATCACTTTTGTGTTTGTGAAGAAATTGCAAAAATAACTAATGGCTGTATTTTTCTATTTACATGCATCGTTTTCAAACAAAGCACCATAATTAAATATTGGAAATCGATTTGCATATTTTAACCTTTTACAATGATGAAACAGAATTAAATTTAGGAATAGAGCTCTCTAAGAAAAACAATTTCCTGATAACAATGTGTTATCTAAATTCATCTCCTTTAAAGTAAAATGCATGAAATTCCAGATGCAACAAACTGTAACAGATTTATGATGTGAGAAAATAACAGAAGTAAAGCTGAATGAAAATCAACAAATAGCAACAGGAATCTCTAAGTGAACACCCAACTCAGTACTACACTGGCCCAACGTTGCTTAACTACAGTGACCAGTCAAGAATGGGCAATTTCAACACAGCATGACCACGGGCAAGCTTAATGTCAATTTGACTGCTATTTCTTAATTAATGAATTAATTATTACTACAATTGCAAAATCCTTATCAATGACATGAAGTGCACACCTTTGTTAAATTTAAAATAAGAGACATCGGTGATTTAAATTAAAGAATGTTTTCCATATCTCATCACTTATTTATTTCTATTGTTAAGATTGCTACATGAAACTTCTCCTTCCCATTGACTGTTATATTTCTAGTTATACCCTCCCCCAGTAAAATTAAAAACAGCCCAACATCTTGAGAGGGTGTAAATTACCAAACTGACTAATCACTATAGAGAATGTATTTAGTCCAATATTCCAGTTATATCCCATTCATGCCCACAAGATATTAATAGTACTCTTCATAGCAAATCAAGGTAAGATACATCAGAATTGTGTAGAAAATATGATGTTACATATGAATAAAATACTCCAAACCTTTTCCAAAAAGAATTTTTTAATTAAAGAACTATGGATAACATGCAATGAATAAATGTTGTGATATTCACATATGCTGAACCCTTCACGTTGGTAAAGATAGAGTGGGTGATCAAAAAGTGCAGTACTTATATTTCAGTTTTTGAGATGCAGATTTGGATTGGTGAATGCTGCCAGAAATTCACTCCCTGTTAAATAACTTATGTGTAAAGACTGTGAAAAGCTTTTTAAGAACCCACAATAAAATGATCCAAAGATCAGTATGAGTGAAAGCAAACACCAATATATTTCCCTGCTTAGCAGTACATAGAAGTGGTGAAGTAAAACTATTATCTCTTGACTTCTACAATATATGCAGTTTAATGAGCATTCTGTACTATGTAAAAATCACAAATTCCCAGAAATTGGGAGGAAATATCACTGTAGAGTGGACGTTTATTCCTATATTGCACAAATCAATTATATGTTTGTTATGATTTTCATGAAATAAATAATTGCTGGGTTTTTCCATTAAACATGCTTCATTTTCAAACAAAGAACCATCACGAAATATTGGAAATCAATCTGTGGATATTAACCGTTTACAATGATTTAACAGCATTCACTTTTGGCATACAGCTTTCTCATTGAAACAATATCCTGATCACAAAGTGTTATCTCTATCTTCATTGAAGTAAACTACATAAATTTCCGAATGCAAGAAACTCTAACAGTTTCATGATGTGAAAAATAACAAAAGAAATGCCAAAAGCAAATCAGGCAATAGAACCAGGAATTTCTAAGTGGTCACCCATCTCAGTACAACACAGGCCCAATATTGCTTAACTGCAGCGACCATCCAAGAAATGGTGCTTTCAATATAATATGATTATTAGCAAACATAGCATCTTTAAACTGCAATTTAATTGCTGTTTTGCAACTAATCAATTGTGTATTATTACAACTACAAAAACCTTATCAGCGACATGATTTGCACAACTTTCTGATATTTTAAATGAGACAATGATGATTTAATTTACAGAATGTTATGCAAGTGACCTACTGTTTGCAGATTTTAACTTTTTTTCCCACATTACATCACTTATTTATTGCTATTGCTACACAGAACTTCTCCTCCTCATACACTGTTATATTTCTAGTTATCCAGTAACCCAGTAAAATTCCAAACGGCCCAACATCTTTTCATGGGTTTAAGTTGCCAAATTGACTAATGTCAATGGAGAATGTATGTTGTCTGATATACCAGGTACATCCCATTGATTATCACAATATACTGACACTACTCTTAAAAGTAAATAATAATTAGAAACATCAGTATTGTGTAGAAATTCGATTTTACATATGAATAAAATACTCCAAACCTTTTACAATAAGTTTTTAAGTTAACGAACTATTGATAACATGTCACCAATAAATGTTGCAATATTCTCATATGTAGAACCCTTCATGTGAATAATAAGTTTGTGAACAAAAAAGTGCAGCATATGTTTTTGAGATTCAGATTTGGATTGGTGAAAGCTGCCAAAAATTCACTCCTTATAAGTGCATTAAGTGTGATTACTATTGAAATCTGGTAAAGAACATGCAATACCGCTACCCCAATATTAGTATTAGCCTATGCACATGCCAATATATTGCGAGGCTTAGTGGCAAATAGAAGGTGAGAATTAAAACCGTTATTTTGTGTTGAATTTAACTACATATGCAGACTTATATGCATTCTGTACACTGCAGAAATCCAATTAACACAATCGTAAAGTCCTCATTTGTAAAATACAATGAAATTGGTAGGAAATAAGATTGTGGATTGGAAGTTTACTTCATTATTCCAAAAATCCCTTTTGTGTTTGTTGTGAAAATTTTTGCCAGTGTGTAGGGAATTTTGTAGTGTTTTGTAGAATTTATTAGGGAATTATTTAGCTCCAATAGAATTTGAGATATGGCAAAATATTTTTTCCATTAATATCAATGGAAAACCACATTGTGCATTATATTCTTTCTTAAACATTTCAGAATTGTCAATTTTGGCCAGAATCTAGAGAATGCTGCCCTCCATGCCTATGCAAAAAAATGAAGATTTTTCTCCTGTGCACCATAGAACTGTAAATTTTTGGCAGAATGTAGAGAATTTGAACTCTATGCCTATGCAAAAGGGAATGGCTGTAGTTTTAAATCAATGTTAGATATTGCAAAAAATGAAATTTTTTTCAATGAAATCAATGGGAAAACTCTTTTTCTGCATTATTTTCACTCCTATACATAATAGAACACTGAATTTTTCCCAAAATGTAGGAAATGTGGATTTCCATGTGTGAAAACTAATTATCTCAGAACTGTAAATTTTTCCAATAATGTAGAGAACGTGGTACTTCATTCATTTACAAAATGGCATGGCTGTAGTTTCGATAGAAATTGAGATATTTCAAAAAAAAATTTTTCCTTTGAAATCAATGGGAAAATAAACATTTTCTATCCTATACATCATAGAACTGTAAATTCTTCTTAAATGTAGGGAATGTGGAAAACCAATCATGTGCAGAACGGTATGGCTATAGCTTTAATTTAAATTCACATATTGCCAGAAGAAAGATGAAGTTTTTCAATTAAAATCAATGAGAAAACACACGTCATGTTAGATTTTTCTACCTATACATAATAGAGCAATAAATTTTTGCCAGAATGTTGAGAATGTGGTACTCCAATTATGTGCAAAGTGGCATGGCTGTAGGTTTGATAGCAATTGAGATACAGCAAAAGAAAAATGAAGTTTTTCTTTTGAAATCAATGGAAAAATACACTTTGGGCAATATTTTCTCTGCTATACATCATAGAACTGTAAATTTTTGTGAGAAGGTAGGGAATTTGGTACTGGAATCGTGTGCAAAATCGCATGGCTGCAATTTACCAATTGAGAAATTGCAAAAAGAAAAATTAATTCTTTCCTTTGAAATCAGTGGTTGAACACACTATGTGCCATATTTTCTCTCCTATATAAAAGAGAACTGCAATTTTTTTCCAAAATGTAGGGAAATTGGTACTCTAATCATTAGCAAAATGGAATTGCTGTAGCTTTAATAGAAAATAAGATACATCTAAAATAAAAAAGAGCACTGTGTGCGTTGTCATCCCTCCTATACATCACAGAACTGCTAATTTTTGCCCAAATGCGGGAATGTGGTACTCCAATCATGTGCAAAATGTAAATTTTTATATTGAAATCAGTAGCTAAATACACTTTGTGCGTTTTCTCTCCTATAAATCACAGAACTTTAAATTTTTGCCAGAATGTTGGTAATGTGGTACTCCAATCACGTGCAAAATGGCATTGCTGTAGCTTTAATATACATTAAGATATAGCAAAAAGAAAAATAAAGTTTTTCAATTGAATAAAATGGGAAATGAAACTCTGTCCGATTTCTTTCCTATGCATTGTTGATCTGAAATATTAGGCAAGAATGTGGGAAAGTGGTACTCCAATCGTATGCAAAGCGGCATAGCTGTATCTTTAATAGAAATTAAGACATTCTAAAATAAAAAATGAAGCATTTCCATTGAAATTAATTAGAAAACATACTTCATGTTATATTTTCTTTCCCTTACATAATGGAACCATTAATTTTTTCAGGATTCTGGGAAGGTGGTACTCCAATCACGTGAAAAACAGAATGGCTGTAGGTTTAATAGAAATTGAGATATTGGAAAAGGAAAAATGATTTTTTTCTATTGAATACACTGGGAAAACGCACTTTGCGCAATATTTTCTCTCCTAAATAAAGAAGAGCTGTAATTTTTTTTCATAATGTAGGAAATGTGAAACTCTAATCATGTGCAAAACAGCATGGCGGTATTTTTAATAGAAATTGAGATATAGGAGAAATAATGAATTTTTTCCATTGAAATCAATGGGAAAACACACTTTATGAGTTTTCTCTCCTATAAATAAAAAAACTGTAAATTTTGTCCAGCATGTAGGTAGTGAGGTACTGCAATCATGTTCAAAACGGCATGGCTGTAGCTTTAATACAAATTGAGATATTGAAAAAAAGAAAAATGAAGTTTTTCAATTTAAATCAATGGGAAAAAACACTTTGTGTGATATTTTCTCTCCTATTCATAATACAACCACAAATTTTTGCCAGAATGTTGGGAATGTGGTACTCTAATCATTTGCAATAACTTTTTGTAGATTTAATAGAATTTCAGATATAGCAAAAAGAAAAATTAAGTTTTTCCATTGAAATCAAGGGGAAAAAACACTTTTTGGCGATATTTTCTCTTCTATATAAAAATAGAACTGTAAATTTTTCCAGAATGTTGGGAATGTGGTACTCTGATCATGTTCAAAACAGCATGGCTGTAGCTTTAATGGAAATTAAGATATAGCAATAAGAAAAATGTAGGTTTTCAATTGAAATAAAGGAGAAGACACACTTTCTTCGTTTTTTTCCACCATAGATGATAGAAATGAAAATTTTGGCCAGAATGCAGGGAATGTGGCACTTCTATCACGTATTAAATGTCTTAGCTGCAGCTTTAATAGAATTTGAAATATAGCAAAAGGAAAAATGAATTTTTTCCATTGAATATAATTAGAATCGCACTTTGTGCAACGTATTCACTCCTATATAAATTCGTACTGTAAAATTTTATTATAATGTAGAAAATATGGTACTCTCATCATGTAAACAACGGCATGGCTGTTGCTTTAATAGAAATTAAGATATAGGAAAATGAAAAATCAAGTGTTTCAAGTGAAATAAAGGGGTAAACAGACTTTGGCCTTTATTTTCTCTCCTATACATGATATAATTGTAATTTTTCACCAGAATGTAGAGAATGTGGTGCTCCAATTATTTGCAAAATGGCATGGCTGTGGCTTTAATAGACATTGAGATGTAGGAAAAAATGAAGATTTTCCTATTAAATCAATGGGAAAACACACTGTGTGCAATATTTTCTTTCCTATACATATCAGAACAATAAATTTTTCCCTGAATGGTAGGAATGTGGTATTCCAATCATTAAAAAACGGCATGACTGTAACTTTAATAGAAATTGAGATATAGCAATAAGAAAAATGGAGCTTTTCCATTCAAATCAATGGGAAAACACACTTTGGGCGTTTTCTTTCCTATACATGATAGAACTACAAATTTTTGCCTGAATGTCTAGAATGTGGTACTCCAATTACACGCAAAACGGCATGATTGTAGCTTTAATAGAATTTGAGATATTGCAATAAGAAATTAAAGTATTTCCTTTGAAATCAATGGGAAAGAACACTTTGAGCAATATATTCTTTCGTATACATAACAGGACTATAATTTTTTCCAGGATATTGGGAATGTGGTACTCTAATCATGTGCAAAACAGCAAGGCTGTAGCTTTAATGGAATTTGTGATATTGCAAAAAGAAAAGTGAAGTTTTTCCATTAAAATCAACAGGAAAACACACTTGATGTCACATTTTCTCTCCTATACACTATAGATCTATAAATAAAAAACATGAATTTTCCACTGAAATCCATTTAAAACACACTTTGTGCGTCATTTTCTCTCCATTACAAGGTAAAACAGTAAATTTTATGCAGAATGTAGGAAATGTGGCACGCCAATGATGTGCACAATGGATTGGCTGTAGCTTTAACAGAAATTGAGATATAGCAAAACGAAAAATAGAGTTTTTGTCATTTAAATCAATGGGAAAACTCACTTTCTAAGTTTTCTCTCCTATACATGATAAAACTGTAAATTTTTTCCAGATTGTAGGGAGTGAGGTACTGCAATCATATTCGAAACCACATGGCTGTAGCTTTAATAGAATTTGAGATATTTAAAAAAGAAAAATGAAGTTTTTCAATTTAAATCAATGGAAAAACAAACTTTGTGTGATATTTTGTCTCCTATATAAAAATAGAACTGTAAATGTTTGCCAGAAAATAGGGAATGTGGTACTTCAGTCATATGCTTCATGAAATGGCTGTAGCTTTGATAGAAATTAAGATATAGGAAAAAGAAAATGAAGATTTTCCTTTGAAATTACATTCTTACAATCTTACATATGACCTCTACCATAACAGGAAGAACCCTCATGAAGTGGATAGGTGGGGTGTACAAGGGGAAAAGCTTAAACATGAATTTCCGATGTTTTTTTATTCAAAATTCAGTAATTTTGATACTGTAGCTAGTTCTAGAAAAGCGAACAGTAAGTGCACTCTTAGTATGAAAATAGCAAAAAAATTTAAAATGCAAAATGAAGTTTTTCCATTGAAATCAATGATAAAATACACTGTGTTCGTTTTCTCCCCAATACATGATAGAAATGGAAATTTTGGCCAGATTGTAGGGAATGTGGTACGAAAACAGCAAAAAAATATAAAAATTCCAATGTAAAATAAATTTAGAGAAAATGATATAAAATAAGTTAGAATATAAAGAAAAATCAGAATAAAAATGAAATCCTAATATCTTAATACAGTAATCAGAATTCTGACATCGAGACACCTATCAAATTAAATATTAATATTAACGTACTGTAACCCAACAAGCCAACCCACACAGCACAAAATCTTTACATCCCTATTTCAATACATTGTTTAGATATGATTACACTTTTCTTTCTAAAATTTAAAGGGGTTTTGATAAATCATCAACACCCAGTGTGAGACTATTAATGTCACGTTATACCTGATAAATTGGGTTCCTCAAGCCTCCTGCAACAGCAAAAATTGCCTTTGATGTGAAACATGACTTGGAACTCATACACAATCGGTTAAGGAAATGTCGGCAATTTATTTTGTTATCCTATAGGTGATAAATCCAAACAATCCTAGAATATATAATAAGATTTCTGAATCAAAGAACCTCCATTTGAGGGACATTCATAGATACTGTTATGAGCCTATCTTGGGCTGGAACAATGTCTAATGCTTTTTCATGCAACTTGACGGATTTCAAAAGTAAGGAATGGTCACATGTAGGCCAATACAAAAGCCCATATGTTATGATTGGTTTAATCAGCTGATCAAATAACCAGGACTGAAGTCCTGGAAATAAATACATACCCCAACATTCCGAACAACAGTGTAGAACCTTTTTACATTTAAATATAACTGCTGAAGTTGTAGATGATATGTTAATTTTGTATCTAAATCTATGCCCAAATCTCTAATTACCTATATACTTGTAACATAAGCCTCATTTAAGAATGAATAGGGGTATAGTATGGGAGATCATGTCCAGTGAAAAGTTATAATTGCAGATTTGATTTAATGTAATGACAGGTTATTTGACAACAGCCATTGTTCAACTACTCGGATGGAATCACTTAGGACTCTGGCATTATCATCATAAACAACCTCTTTAGATAGCTTCAGGTCTACAGAGAATACAAAAGGAATAACCTGAGTGCTAAGTTGGCTTAAAAGATCATTAATGTAAATGTTTAATACCAATGGGCTTATGGTACTGCCCTGAGGAATACCCATCACTTGTTGGTAATGATTCTGGCTGAAAACGCCCTCAATTTTAACATTATTGTAACGATCTGCTATATAATGTCCTATGAAACTGTGTAAATCCCCCGATAAGCTATACTATTCCATAGTAGTGTAATAGACACTACATCGAAGGCTCTAGAGATATCTAAATATAGTGCATCTAACTGACGGCTTTTTTGAAATGCGTTAGTTATATTGTCATTGTGCATCAATAAATTTGATTCAGTTGACTTATTGGCTTAAAAACCATGTCAGGAAGGATGTAAAAATCTTCTATTCTAAGGAACCAATTTAGCCTAAATCATTCTTTCTAAAATCTTTGCAAAAGGTGATGAAATTAAAATTGGGTGGTAATAGGCCATGCTTACCCTCAATCCACTTTCATAAATATGTAATTCATGAACAGTCCTCCAAATCTGAGGAACTGTGTGAGTTTGTAAAGAGAAGTTAAAAAACTCTTCTAGGATCGGTGATGTTAGGTCATTGTAAGCCTTGATTAGAAGTGAAGGAATACCATCAGGGTCTAAGGTAAATGAGTAGTGCAACCTTCTAATAGCCCAACGCACCTCAGATATGGATATACTTTTGATATTGAGACTCACCTCACCATCAGGTAAAATCCAAGGATAATTGTTTCCTAGGCACTGCGTGAGCCACTTCTTGCAAATTGTCTAAAATGATTACAAAATCTCAGCCATTTCTTGGTGGTCAGTGACAAGATGGCCATCAATGCACAGAGCCATACTATAATCACGTTGCCTTGACAATCTGTTGTATTGTGATAAAAACGTTAAGATGAGTTATGGCTAGCAGCCATGTGGGCCTTAAACTGACATTCGTCCCTAATCAACATCTGTTTCACCAGAGATCTAAGGGAGAGGGATAACGTTTATTTCCACTCTAAAGGCAGCGTTTAAGCTTAATTAGCTTAATTACTTCAAAAATAAACTAGGAGGGATAGTATAAGAATTCCATCTGTGGATGCTTGACAGGAATACAGCCAGACATAGCTTTTTAGAGGGATTAGTAGAAAAAGTCAACTCTTGCCTCAGGATCCTCTACAAGTTGTAGGTTGACCCAATTTGCTGTTTGTAATTGACGTTATGAATGTTCATAATTACCTCTGACCCAATTGTAACACCAGCAAGGTTTAAATGAACTGATGTTTGAGCAAACATAGGTAAGCTGAAGATAGAGATGTAAGGCAGGATTATGACCTTCAAATTTTGAAAGAGGAGGTGCCATAGAATCTTGGTAAGTTCAAAGCATGCCTTGAAACTCTCAGTGATCACCTTGGTTATTGTGGTAGATTGTTAGGATTTGAGATTAGAAAGTGTTAGTTGATTATTAGGTAATGAATCCAAATCTAGAAAAAATGAGTGCCCTGCTTTCATAGGAGTATTTTTCCCATAGACTGATAGGCAACACTTACATTTAAAACTAGCTGTCATTAGCTGAGTCTCATTGGGCGTTATATTTAGACAATCAGTATGTGACTTTTTCAAGCAAATTATACATTTAATGGTGGAGTTATGTGGATAGATGTCTTTCCCATAACTTAACAGAACACTTGAGGCGCCATCACGTTGACAACAGCCAACAGGGCCTCTAGACGACTCTGTATCTCTTAGCAGATAGTGATGATAAAATAGCAGTTGACTATACAGCCGCTTTGTTTAAAAATATGTCATAAGCCTACTGTCATGTATCTGGCCACAGATTTCTGTCAGTCAGCCCAGCCATAGGCCAGTCCCACCAAAACACCGACACAAATATATAAGCCAAATACTTATAATAAAAAATCTAACCTATAAGTTGACAAAATTGTTTAAAAACTCTTAGTAGGAAGAACAATCTGACACAAAACGCGTGCGATATTTTCTATGCTATGCATAATAGAAACATAATTTTTTTCGAGAAATTTGGAAATGTAGTACTCAATCATTTGCAAAATTGCATTGCTGTAGCTTTATTAGAAATTGAGATATAGGAAAAATAATGCAGAAGGTAACATTTATAGAAATGGAGATATAGCAAAAAGAAAAATGAAGTTTTTCCATTGAAATAAATTTGGAAAACACACTTTATGTGAAATTTTTCTCCTATTTAAAATAGAACTGTAAATTTTTGCCAGAATATTGGGAATTAGGTACTCCAATAATTTTGAAAAGCAATCACCATGTCTTCACAATGCATGATTAGAGTACCAGATTCCCTACATTCTGGCCAAAATTTACAGTTCTATCATGCATAGGATTAAAAATGCACAAAGTGTGTTTTTAATTTGATTTTAAGAGAAAAACTTCATTTTTTTTGCTATATCTCAATTTCTATTAAAGGTACAGCCATGCCGTTTTTCACATGATAGGAGTACCACATTCCCAATATTCTAGCAAATATTTACCGTTCTATTTTATATAGGAGTGAAAATATTGCACAAAGTGTGTTTTCCCATTGATTTCAATGGAAAAAATTCATTTTCCTTTTCATTATACCTCAATTTCTTTTAAAACTACAGCCATGCTGTTTTGCACGAGATTGGAGAACCACAATCCCTACATTCTCACAAAAATTTACATTTCCACATTATACAGGAAGTGAAATATAACACAAAGTTAGTTTTCTCATTGATTTTAATTGAAAAACTTAATTTTTCTTTCAACTATCTCTATATTTCTTTTACAGCTGAAGAAAAGCCTTTTGGCACATGTTTGGACTACCAGATTCCCCAACATTCTGGCAAAAATTTATGGTTCTATTATGAATATAAAATAAAACATCTCAAATATTAGTTTTGGTTCCTATTGATTTGAATGGAAAAAACTTTATCCTCCTGCTATACTTCAATTTCCATTAAAGCTTCAGAAATGCTGATGTGCACATCAGTGGAGTACTACATCCCCTACATTCGAGGAAATATTTACTCTTCAACTTTGTATAGAAGGGAAAATATCGCCATTGTGTGTTTTCCCATTCATTTCAATGTAAAAACTTTATTTTTCTTTTTGCTATAACTCAATTATTATTAAAGCTACAGCCATATGATTTTGCACATCATTTGAGTACTACATTCCCAGCATTCTGACAAAAATTTATGGTTCTATTATGTATGGGGAAGAACATAACGCACTGTGTTTCCCCATTAATTTCAATGAAAAAATTTTATTTTTCCTGTTGCTATATCTCCATTTCTATTTAAGCTACAGCCATGCTGTTTTGCACATGTTTGAAGTACCACATTCTCTACATTCTAGCGAAAATTTTACAACTTTATAATGTATAGCATGGGAAATAATGATTAAAGTGTGTTTTACCATTGATTTCAATGGAAAAACTTCGTTTTTCTTTCTGCTATATCTCTTCTTCTATTTAAGCTACAGTAATGCTGTTTTACACATGATTAGAGTACCACATTCAACACATTCTGTCCAAAATTATGGTTTTATCATGTATTGCAGATATAACGCACAAAGATGATTTCCCACTGATTTCAATGGAAAACTTCATTGTCATTTTGCCATATCTCAATTTCTATTAAATCTACAGCCAAGCTTCATGACACATCATTGGAGTACCACATTCCTGACATTCTGGCAAAAACGTATGGTTCTATTATGTATAGGAAAAAATATTGCAGAAAGCGTGTTTTCATATTTATTTAAATAGAAAATCTTCATTTTTCTTTTTGCTACATCTCAATTTCTATTAAAGCTACAGCAATGCCGTTTTGCAGTTTACTGGAGTGACACATAGGAGAGAAAATATTGCACAAAGTGTGTTTTTCCGTTGATTTCAATGGAAAAACTTTATTTTTCTTTTTTATAATATCTTAATTGCCATTTTGCACATTATTGGAGTACCACACTCCAAACATTCTGGCAAAAATTTACTGCTTTCTTTTCTTAATGGGAGAAAATATCCCACAATGTGTGTTTTCCCACTGATTTAAAGAAACAAACTTGATTTTTCATTGATCTATATCTCAATTTCTATTAAAGCTACAACAATGCTGCTTTACAGATGATTAGAGTACCACATTCACTACATTCTGTCCAAAATTTACATTTCTATCTTGCATAGGAGAGAAAACGCACAAAGTGAGTTTTCCAATTGGCTTAAATGGAAAAACTTCATTTTTCTTTTTACAATATCTTAAGTTGTATTAAGTCTACAGCCATGCAATTTTTCAAATGATTGGAGTACCATATTCCCTACATCTTGGTTAAAAATTTGGCAGTTTTATCATTGATTTCTTTAGAAAAATTTTATTTTTCTTACTGCTGTATCTGAATTTCTATTAAATGTACAGCGATGCCATTTTGCTTAGATCCCAAAATTCTGGAAAACATTTACAGTTTTTTTAATATAGGAGAGAAAATATCAGCAAAAAAAATTCATTTTTATTTTTTCTATATGTTAATCTCTATTGTAGTTTGAGCCATGCCGTTTTGCACATTACTCAAATACCACATTTTCAACATTCTCCCCAAAATTTACAGTTCTATCATGTATAGTAGAGAATATGCACAAAGTGTGTTTTCCTGTTCATATCAATGAAAAAACTTCATTTTTCATTTTGCTATATCTCAATTTCTATTAACGCTTCAGCCATGCCATTTTTTACATGATTGCAGTACCAAATTTCCTTCATTCTGGCCAAAATTTACATTTCTATCATGTAAGGAGAAAAACTGCACAGTGTGATTTCTTACTGATTACAATGAAAAAACTCCATTTTTTTGCTACATATCAATTTCTAATAAAGCTACAGCCATGCTGTTTTGAACATGTTTTGAGTACCACATTCTCTACTTTCCAATATCTCAATTTGTATTAAAGTTTAGGTATGCCGTTTTGCACATGATTGGAGTACAGTTAAGCAATTCTACAATTTATAAGATAGGTAAAATACCACATGAAGTGTGTTTTGCCATTCATTTCAATAGAAAAACTCCATTTTTTTGCTATATCTCAATATCTATTAAAGCTACATCAATGCCTGCTTGCACATGATTGGAGTATACTTTTCCTACATTCTATCCAAATTTTACTGTTTTATTTTGTGTTGATAAGAAAATTTGGCGCCAAGTATTTTTTCTGATTGCTGTAAATGGAAAAATTTCGTTTTGCTTTCAGGTAAATCTCAATTTCTGTTAAAGCTATAGCCATACCTTTTTCACATGATTGGAGTACCACATTTCTTCCATTCTGGAAAAAATTGAGTTTCTATTATTTAAAAGAGATGAACTATCACCCAAAGTGTGTTTTTATTGATTTCAATGGAAGATGTTGGATTTCATTTTCCTTCATCTGAATTTCTGTTAAAGCTACAGCCATGTCGTTCTACACATTATTAGAGTACCACATTCTCAACATTCTGGCAAAAATTAACATTTCTATTAGATCAAGGAGAGAATATCACCCAAAGTTTTTCTTCCCAATGATTTCTATAGAAAAACTTCATTTTTCTTTTTGCTATATATCAATTTTTATTAAAGCTACAGGATCTACTAACTATATGGGCTACTTAGAAAAAGCGCTTTGGCTACAATCCATTGCCCTCTGCTGTTGCTTTGTCAGGTGGTTTAACAAGGTTAAATTCTAAACTTGTGGAATATTATGGCCCCCCCAAGGCACTACATCATGCCTAACTTGTGAAAAAGATATTTTTTCACAGAATGTGGCACTGAAATATTTGGTTTGTTTGAGGAAAACCCATATCGATTGCATTAATGTGACTTCTACTGATGCTTCATTGTTGGCACAAAATTTTAAATGTCGTGCTTGCTTTCTTTCTTTTACGGATTGATAATACCCCAGTTAAGTCAAGAGGTTCTGGGGATCTAGGTATTACATGGCAGGGCAAAGGGCTAACTTTGCCCAGAGAATTTGAATCACTATTAATATCAGAAGTATCAAAACTATTGCAGAAAGTATGGCCCCACTCTCCAGTCTTACCCAAGTTCTAAAGGATTATCCTGCTTAAAATAATACTATTGTGCAGGAACTACAATTATTATTTTCAGAGTTTTCTGACTTCACTTCACTTCATGGGAAAAGACGCTCATATGCTTCTGCCGTTGCTAAGGGAGCAACTGTCCCTTACACCACACAGGATCCTAGCCATTTGACTACTCACTATAATGAAGATGATATCCCTCCTTATAAGGATACTCATAAGTTCAGTAAGGTGAAGCCTAGGGCTAGATATACAACATTAAATACAGTCAGAGATTCGAACAAACTTCCCCTCCCTATAAGGTGTACAGGTACATCTTCCTATTTTCAAGCACAACCAAGAGTTCCAGTATTAAGATTCTTTTTATTTCTCCTTAAGGTAGACACATCATGTGAGAAAATTCACAACCATCTCTTGGAGCTAAAGGAGGAATGTCAGGGGTTTATTGCCCAATTAAAGACTAAGAATAATACCTATACTTCCTTTTATATTCATTATTAGGGCACAGACCCTGATTTTCTAATATCAGCTGATCTGTGGCCAGAAAATGCTCTAATTAAGACGTTTGTTGGCACCTTGCATGATTCAATGGTGCAGGAAGAACTGTGATAGAAGCAGCCTTGGACACTTTACCCTGATCAGGCAGTGCAGCTCACGCTAGGGTGCAAGAGGTAACCCGTATAGCCACTTCACCTTGATGGATTTAATACAGATCTCCATATATTATCAAAATGTGTGACGTATGCACTCTAAGGGTGACGCTTTCTTGGTGAATATTATTCTGGCACAATATGATATTGTGCTCTCTGAAACTTGGCTATCTGGGGAAATTAGCTCAAATGCTTATTTTCTGCCCAATTATGTGGTTTTTCGAAAGGATAAGTTAAATTCTTATTTTGGTGGTGGCCTGTTAGTGGCTATAAACCAGACAATGCTAGGCAGTAATTGTGGTGTTATCGCCAATCTCTGTTTCCAAGACCAAGTCTTAGGTATTTCGTTATCTCTGTCAGAGCATTGCCATTTGACAGTAGTGGCCTGTTACTTGTCTCCATAATTCTCCATGGATACATTTACTGCTGTGATGGACTCTATCAAAAAATATATCAGGATTGTCCCCAATGTTTGTGATAGGGACTTCAATGTCCGTCTTATAGATTGGTCAGTTAATTTACCTTATTATTATGGGCTTACACAGAGGTAAAAAGCTAAATCACTGATTGCCCTATCCCTGCTCACAAGACTACTCACCTCAATAAGATTCATAATTCTATGGGGTGGTTATTAGATTTGTGTTTTTAAGATATCCATGGGGTATTAAACGAGGAAGTAGACCCACTTTCTGAATTAGACTGATATCACCCTGCTTTATTATTTATGTTTCATTGGGCTAGTCAGATGGTATGACAGGGTGGACAGGATTTGGAAAAACAATATTATTATAACTGGTACCAGGGCAACTATATAAAACTATATCATTGCCTTGCAAAAGACCCATGGAAGATAGTTGCATTGGATTCTGATGCTAATACAGCTGTAGCTGTATTTTACAGACTATTATGGTCTGCTATAGCAAAGTGTGTTCCTGTTAGGACAGGTAGGCATCTGAGTGAATATAGACACAGTTTTAATCCTGAATTGATCAAATTAATAAAGTTAAAGAGGTGGCTGTATTCACAAAATAAAAAACGTCCTTCTCCTTTAAAAAGGAGTTGCTACTCCAATGCATGAGCTAGGGTAAAAGTACTTTTGATCCAAGTATGGTAGAATACTTGGCAAAGTTATTGAAAAAGAGAAATACTCCTAAATCCTTTTGGTGGGGGTACAATTTCATGACTGATGAAAGGAGCAGGAATGTAACTGTATTTCAAAATGACCACTTAGTCTCACACTCAAAGGAAGTCACTAATTCTTTTGTGGATCACTTTGGACAAAGATTGGAGTCATTCGTCCCGACTAATAGATATGGTTAGCACCCTTACTCTTTACCAGAAGGAGGGGACTCATTGGATATCAATGAAATTTCATGTAGTGAGGTCATTATTGCTATTAAGAAGTTAAAGCCCTCTTTTTCTCTGAGTCCTGATGGAGTACCTCGCTTATTAATTAATGCCTATAAGGACTTATTGGCACCTGTATGCCTGTGGAATCATTGTGGCCCTAGGATTTGAAGAAACAGCCTATGTGTACATATGGAGCACATTATTGCTTCTAAACTTGTGCTATGGTCTACCTCCTTTTTGTGTACTAAGCCACATGGGTTTCATCAGGGGTATTCCACTGAGACTAATTTACTGACGCAC
The DNA here is from genome assembly GCA_013389805.1 of Trigoniulus corallinus. Taxonomy (NCBI): domain Eukaryota; kingdom Metazoa; phylum Arthropoda; class Diplopoda; order Spirobolida; family Trigoniulidae; genus Trigoniulus; species Trigoniulus corallinus. Next base: position 16,919,992 of record JAAFCE010009127.1, on the reverse strand, counting down.
ATGAATATTATCAACAGGGCATTCAAACAGTGACGACAGGTTGACACAATATATATTGATTTTTCCAATGCGTTTGATCATGTTATATTAAGTCTGCTATTATGGAAATTGGCTGAGTATGGATTAGCAGGTAATCTATTGGGCCTATTAATGAGCTACCTCAGTGGTAGGATAAATTTTGTTCAAATTGGACAGTGTGTTAGTAGCCATCATTGCATGCAAGATGTGGGCTTGCCACAGGGTAGTGCCCTTAGTCCAATTCTAAAAAAAATTTTTTTTGAATGATCTTTATTACTATATACCTCCTGAGGTAACATGTCTGGGATTTGCTGATGAATCAGCAGTCAGTAGAACTGTTTAATGAGCCCCTAAGGCTAGTGGAACAATGGCTGACCTTTAGTAATTTAGTGGTCAACCAAGGTGAAACTCTGGTAATATCATTTCATTGGATTCACAAACCTACAATATTTCCATATAAATTTGTAGATGGTCATTGTAGCCCTGCAGTAGAATTCTGCATGGTTTAGGTATAATCCTGGATTCCAAGCTGACATTTACAAGTCATTTGCATTATTTATATTTAAAAGTGAAGAGAGCATACCATGCTATTGTAAATATAAAAGGTATGCAAAACACTCCTTGATTGCTTACTGTGCTCTTTCAATCATTAATAAAACCAGCAATCACCTATTGCATTATGTTTTGGTCTGGTTGTAGACCTTCTCATATTGTAATTTGGCATGGTTACACGATAAGTTCTTAAACAGTAGTGAATAAAAACAAAATAAAAGTGGGTGTATGAGGCATACTTCTTCCGTTTTACCCTTGATTAAGTTTAAAATTTATTCCCAGATTGTGTGGCTGCATCGACTATGTTCACATCACATAGATAGCACAAATCTGCTTAGCACACCTGCATTCTTTGCTCCAGGTCAAAACTCATGATAGAAATATTTATTTGCAATGGCTGGAAATACTGACAACCCAGTATATTTAGCTCAAAAAGCTTTCAATATTCTAGAGCTAACGTTGGACGCCAGATTGTCATCATCTCAAAACTTTAAATCTAAAGTAATTATGCTATTTAGTCACATGTGATTTATAATTACAATATATGTTTTATCAATTATAGTGTATGTACAAGTGCATAATAATTTCTAGAGGAAGCTGGATAAATTTGTCACACCTGTGGTTCATTGTTTATTTAGTATATATTCTAATTAATCAAATTTTAACTAATTAAGTTAAATTATTGTAGCTGGTTCTTAGCATATTTTATAACTGTCATATTTTATATTACATTGTTGTATTTTATTCTGTCGACACTGAAGTTTAGTTTTATGGATATTAGCCTGTCAGCATATACCATTAGTATTAATATTTTTACACTATAATGAGTTCCTTTATTATATTCTTGTACAATTTAAAATTTCCCTCTTTCCTTTTCATTCATTCCCTACTTTTTTCTTATCATTGCCTCTAGTCATTTCCCTTGTCATCACCCTCCACTTGTCTCTATCTCATTTCCCATATTCTCATTTCCCACTGTGTCACCCATCATCCCCATCCTAAGGGTACACCTGTTTAGGGGATGTAAAGTTCGGTACATTAACATTAAGATTTCCCATTGATTTCAATGTAAAAACTCCATTTTTCTTTTTGCTATATCTCAATATCTATTAAAGCTGCAGCCGTGCCGTTTTGCACATGATTGGAGTACCACTTTTCTCTGCATTCTGGGGAAAATTTGCTGTTATATAATGTATAGGAGACTAAATGCACAAAGTGTTTTTCTATTGATTTAAATGGAAAAACTTCATTTCTCTTTTTGCTACATCCCAATTTCTATTAAAACTACAGCCATGCCATTTCACACATGATTGGAGTACCTCATCCCCTATATTCTTTAAAAAAATTTACAAATCTATGTTGTATAAGAGTGAAAATATCATGCAAAGTGTGTTTTCCTGTTAATTTCAACGTTGAAATTCCATTTTTTTTTGCTATATCTTGTTTTCTTTTAAAGCTTTAGCCATACCGTTTTGAACATGATTGGAGTACCTACAGTTGTATGTATATAAGAGGGAAAATATTTCACAAAGGGTGTTTTCTGGTGGATTTCATTGTGAAAATTCCATTTTTCTTTTTGCTATCTCCATTTCTTCTAAAGCTACAGCCATGCTGTTTTGCAAATGACGTTAGTGCCTCATTCCCTACATTCTCACAAAAAATTACAGTTCTATGTTGTATAGGAGAGAAAATATCGCACAAAGTGTGTTTTCCAATAGATTTCAATGCAAAAACTCCATTTTTCTCTTTTCTATATCTCAATTTCTATTAAAGCTATAGCCATGCCGTTTTGCAAATGATTGGAGAATCACATTCTCAACATTTTGGAGAAAAGTTATTGTTCTATTGTGCATAGGGATAAATATATAGCACAAAGTGTGTTTTTTGATTTATTTCAATGTAAAAACCATTTTCTTTTTCCAACATCTCAATTTCTATCAAAGTCACAGCCATGACGTTTTTCACATGATTGGAGTACCTCATTCTATACATTATCATGAAAATTTAAAGTTCTATGTTGTATAGGAGTGAAAATATCGCACAAAGTAGGTTTTCCTGTCGATTTGAATGTAAAAACTTGATTTTTCTATATCTCAATTTCCATTAAAGCTACAGCCTTGCTGTTTCACACATGATTGGAGTACCACAATCATAACATTCTGGATAAAAGTTATGATTCTATTATGAATAGGAATAAAAATATAATACACAAAGTGGGTTTTTCTATTGATTTCAATGTAAAAACTCCATTTTTCTTTCTTCCTATATATCAATTTCTATTAAAGCCTCAGCCCTGCCGTTTTGCACATGATTGAAGTACCACATTCCCTACATCCTGGCCAAAATTTGCAGTTCTATATCGAATATGAGATAAAATATCACACAAAGTGGTTTTTTTATAGATTTCAATGTAAAAACTCCATTTTTTCATTTTTCTATATCTTAATTTCTCTTTAAGCAACAGCCATGCCGTTTTGCACATGATTGGAATGCTGCATTCCCAACATTCTGTTTAAAAGTTATGATTCTATTATGTGTAGGAATAAAAATATCGCAAAAAGTGTAATTTTTAATTGATTTCGATGTAAAAACATTATTTTTCTTTTTGCAATTTCTAAATTTCTGTATAGCTACAGCTATGCCGTTTTGCACATGTTTGGTGTATCTCATTTACTACATACTCACCAAAATTTACAGTTCTATGTTGTAAAGAGGAGAAAATATCAAACAAATTGTGTTTTCCTATTGATTTCAATGTAAAAACTCCTTTTTTTCTTTTTCCTATGTCTATATTTCTATTAAAGCTACAGCCATGTCGTATTTCACATCACCTATACAGTTATGGTTCTATTATGTATAGGAGAGAAAATATCGCACAAAGTGTGTTTTTACATTGATTTCAATTTAAAAACTCCTTTTTTCTTTTTGCTATTTCTCAATTTCTATTAAAGCTACAGCCATGCCGTTTTCACGTGATTGGAGTACCTCATTCTCTATGTTTTTACAAAAATTTACAGTTATATGTTGTATAGGAGATAAAATATACTATAAAGTTTGTTTCTAATAGATTTCGAAATAAAAACTCCATATTTGTTTTGGCTATATCTCAATTTCTATTAAATCTACAGCCATGCCATTTTGCACATAATTAAATTACCACATTCCCAACATTCTGGATAAAAGTTTTAATTCTATTATGTATAGGCAAGAATATAACCACAAAGTATGTTTTCCCATTGATTTCAATGTAAAAACTCAATTTTTTTTGCTATATCTCAATTTCTAATAAAGCTAGAGCCAAGCCGTTTTCCATTGAATAAAGTACATCATTTCCTTCATTTTTGAGAAAATTTAGAGTTCTATTTTGTGTAGAAGGGGAAATGTCACACAAAGTGTGTATTCCCAATGATTTGAATATAAAAAATTCGTTATTCATTCTGCTACGTCTATATTTCTATTAAAGCTACAGCCATGCCGTTTTTCACATCATTTGAGTACCTCAATCCTCACATTCTCACAAAAATTTACAGTTCTACGTTGATTAGGAAAGAAAATATCACACAAAGTGTGTTTTCCATTGATTTCAATGTAAACACTCCATTGTAAAAACAACATTTCCTACATTCTGTCAAAAATTTACAGTTCTATTATGTATAGGAGAAAGAATGCACAAAGTGCTTTTTCCCATTGATTTCAATGTAGAAACTCCATTTTTATTTTTTGGTATATCTGAATTTGTATTAAAGCTACAGCCACGCCGTTTTGCAAAATTTGGAGTACCTCATTCTTTACTTTCTTACAAAATTTACAGTTCAAGGTTGTATAGGAATGACCATATTGCACAAAATTTGTTCTACTATTCCTTTTATTGTAAAAACTCCATTTTTTCTTTTTGCTATATCTCAATTTCTATTACAGCTAGAGCCATGCCATTTTGCACATGATAGGAGCACCTCATCATCATCTCACCCTTCTGCCACTTGTGGCGGGGTCGGGTCTGCAGGTTCTCCTCCTTAACTCCCTCCAATCCCCCACCCCACACTTCTCCATGTCCATCAGCACCACCTGCTCCCACGTCCGTTTTTGCCTTCCCCTACCTCTGGTTCCTCCAATCACATGCCAACCCATAATGTAGCTAACATGCTCCTCCTCCTCTCTCCTCATTACATGCCCATACCATCTACACTGCCTCTCCCTCATCTTCTCTGCAATTCTCCCCAGGCTCCCTCTAGCATAATCATTTTGTACTATGTCAGCTCATGACACTTCAGTCATGTAGCGCTGCATACACATCTCAGCCAATTGAATTCTCCTTTCATGGTTCTTCCTAGCTGCCCAACACTCTGAGCCATACAACATGGCAGGCCTGACGACAGTTCTGTAAACTTTATCTTTCAACTTTATTGGGACCTGGCAGTCGCACAGGACTCCACAAGCCTGCCTCCACTTCAGCCACCCTGCATTAATCCTTTTGGTCATGTCTCAGTCTATCTCTCCATTGCTCTGGAAAACTGATCCTGTGCAATGAAACTGTTGCACTGCTGGTATACCCTCACCCTCACAACGGATCTCACCCCCTTGCCCCTTGCTGCTGAAATTGAAAGGTTATTGGTGTTTACTATGAGAGCCCCTCTTTCCATTGATGTCTTAATGTTCTGTAGGCCCTTTTGTGCATCCTCCTTCGATCCCTCAAGCTTTCCCACATCATCAGCAAATACTAGGCACTGAGGGGCCCATTCCCCTATCCCCATCAGCAGCTCATCCATTACCAGAGTGAATAGATATGGACTAAGTGCTGACCCTTGATGCACACCGACCTGCACATTGAAGCCAGTGGTGTTTCCCCATGCTGTCCTTACCCTACTAATGGCACCCTCATACATATCCTGCACTATCCTAATATAGCCTTCATCAACCCTTTTCATCCTTTAATCGCTTCATAGCTCCTGTCTAGGGACGCTATCATATGCCTTCCCCAGGTCAAAAAATACGGCATTGAGGTCCTTCCTTGCTGCTCTATGTTTCTCTTTCATCTGGTGAAGAATAAAGATTGGTTCCATGGTGGACCTACCTAGCATAATCCTAAATTGGTTCCCCCATAATCGAGTTTGGTCTTTGAGGTGACATTCTTTTACTCACTCCCACAGCTTCATAGTATGGCTCATTAGCATAAGCCTCTATAGTTTCCACAGTCCTGGGCATCACCTTTGCCCTTGAACAGTGGAACTATCCAACTTTCTTTCTATGCAGATGGCATCTTGTCCCCATTTGCTAGCTTATTAAAAACCTTCCCTAACCATGTAATGGCGGTAGTCATTAAGGTGTGCCAAACATCAATGGGGATGTTATCTGGGCAAACTTTTTTGAAGGGCTGTGACTATTTCATTCTCACTAACCTTTTCCACTGCCTGGGTGGTGATTGGGCTGTCTGTTACTGTTGATCAAGTAGCAGTGTTTAGAAGGCTGTGGTAGTATTCTTCCCACCTTTTAATTACCTCCGCTGGTTGGAACAGGACCCTGCCATTGGTATCTTTGACTGTTATAGCCCTGGTAACATACTTGCTAGTTCTATCCCTGGTGTTTGCCAGTCTGAAAACCGCATCCTCTCCGTCCCTTGTCCCCAACTTTTAATAGAAGACCTCATATTTCTGGTACTTGGCCAGTGCAATGGTCCTCCTGGCATTTTTCTTTGCCTGAAAATAGTCTGTCTTGAAATCTGATCCCCTAATTCCCTGCATCTATGAAAAGCTACCTTCTTTAGTTTGATGGCAGCTTCCCCCTCCTCCTTCCACCACCATATCTGCCTACCCTAATATGTTCCTCCTACTCTATCCATACCCAACAGTGCCTCACCACATCTCCTAATCTTCCTAGCAACTCTGCCTCAAATGGCACTGGCTGACCAATCCCAGTCCCAGTCGACCTGACTAAGAACCTCCTGTCAGAATTCATCTATTTTTGTGGACAATTTTCACCACCTAACAACTGATTCTTCCTTCCAAGAATGTTTCTTCCCTGTCCCCTTTATTAATAAGTCTATCATGTGCAGCTTATGGCCTCTTTCCTTCTGAAAATCCTCACTGGGTAGTGCTCAGCAATCTCAGATCTCTGCCCTGTGCTGCTGCCTAACCATGAAAAAGTCAATTTGGGACCTCCCCTCTGGTGACTGGAAAGAAGTTAGGTGCTTTTTCCTCTTCTTGATCCATGTATTGGCTTATGCAAGGCTATGTGCTCTTGCTGTGTCAAGGGCCTTCTGCAACTCTAGGTTGATCACCCCATACCCACATCTCCACAAAACATCTGCATACCCCAGTCCCTCATTACCCATGTGTGCATTGAAGTCACCCCAAATGAACAGTTGCTTGTTACTCCTGCCCTGTCTCATTGTACCATCTACTGACTGCACCACCTCATCAAAATCATCCCAAAAAGCTGCTTTTATGGTGTCACCCAGGCCTGCTTGGGGGCCATATGCACTTATTAGGTGGAGCCCTATACCCTGCCAGAAAACAGTAACTAACATCCGCCTACTGCTGACTCTCTGAACTGAAGTGATGCCCTGCTGTAAATCCCCACTTAATGTGATTCCCACCCCATTAAATCCCTCTTCACTACCTGCATAGATCAGCTTGTACCCCTCTCCCTGGGACCTTAACCTATTACCCTTCCACTTGACCATAGGAGCACCTCATTACCTACATTCTTTCACAAATTTAGAGTTCTATGTTGTATAGGAGAGAAAATATCTCTCAAAGTGTGTTTTCCCATTGATTTCAATGTGAAAACCATTTTTCTTCTTCTATCATCTCAATTTCTATTAAACCTTTAGCCATGACTTTTTGCTCCAGATTGAGTACCTCATTTCCTACATTCTCACAAAAATTTACAGTTCTATGTTGGATAGGAGGGAAAATATCAGACAAAGTGCATTTTTCCATTGATTTCAATTTAAAAACCATTTTTTTCCCCTATATTTCACTTTCTATTAAAGCTACAGCCATGACGATTTGCAACAGATTGGAGTACGTCATTCCCTACGTTCTTGAAAAAATTTCCAATTCTACGTTTTATTGGAGAGAAAATATTTCACAAAAGGTGTTTTCCCACTTATTTCAATGTAAAACCTTCATTTTTCAATATCTCAATTTCTATTAAAGCTACAACCATGACGGTTTGCACATGATTGAAGTACCACATTCCCAACATTATGAAGAAAAGTTATGATTCTGTGATGTATAGAAATAAAAATTTCACACAAAATGTATTTTCCCTTTGATTTCAATGTAAAAACTCCATTATTCTTTTTACTATATCTCAATTTCTATTAAAGCTGCAGCCTTGCCGTTTTGCACATGTTTGGAGTGCCTCATTACATACATTCTTTTAAAAATTTACAGTTCTGTGCTGAATACGAGAGAAAATATTCTACAAGGTGTGTTTTTCTGTTGATTTTAATGTAAAAACTCTATTTTTCTTTTTTCTATTTCTCAGGATTCCTTTAAAAATAAATTTTAATAAAACGTTCTATAACATAACAAGCCAATCGAATTAGTACCAGGTTGTTTAATCCCTATTTCAATTTATTGCTTAAATAACACTTAACTTTTCTTTTTAAGATGTAAAGTGGGTAAGATAAATAATCAATACCCATGGCTATACTAATAAATTTCCATTGACCATGATATATTGGGTTCCTAAAGTCCCCTGCAACCACAAAAAATTGCCTTTGATGTTAACCAGGACTTGGAACTCTTATACACGTCGATTAAGTAAATTTGTACAATTTATATTATTGTCCCAAACCTGGTAAAGTCAAACTATCCTAGAAAATTTAATAAGATTTCTGAGTGCAAGAACCTCCATTTCTGGGACATTCTGAGAAACTGTAACACCCCTATCTGGGGCTGGATCAATATGTAATGCTTTGACATGTAAATTAGCAAATTTCAAATTTAGGGAACGGCCACAAGGAGACCAACACATAAGCCCTAATGTGATGATTGGTCTAATAAGCTAATCAAACCACCAGGACTGGAGTCCTTGAAACATGCTCTTAATATTCTGCACAACTGCATAGATCCGTTTTACCTTCAAATATAACTTTTGAAGATGTAATCTATGCCCTTGAATGTATACATGGAAAAGGTACCCTGTAAAAAATAAATAGGGGTATAGTATATGGAAAGGTTATAATTGTAGATTTCTTATAGTGTAATGACAAGTTATTTGATAACAGCCATTGATCAACTACTTGAAGGAAATCTATTAGGACTTTTGCAGTATCCACATCAACCACCTCTTTAGAAAGCTTCAAATCATCAGCAAATGCCAATGGAATGACCTGATAGCTAATTTAGGCAAAATGATTATTAATACAAATATCAAAAGCTGTAGAGATATCTAAATATAGTGAATTTAACTGGTGCCTTTTTGAAATGCCTTTGTTATATTGTCAACATGGATCTATAAATTAGATTTAGTTCACTTAACGGCTTGAAAACCATGTTAGGCAAGGTGTAAAAATCTTCTCCTCCAAGGAATCAATTTAGCTCAAATAATCTTTTCTAAGATCTTTGCAAAAGAAAAGAAAATTGAAATTGTGTGGTAATTGACCATAATCGCCCTCAATCCACTTTTAAAAATAGGCAATGCATTGACGGTCCTTCAAATCTTAGGAATAGTCTGAGTTTTTAAGCATAAGGTAAACAACTCTGTTAGGATAGGTGATATCAAATCCCAGTAAGCCTTGATTAGAACGGTAGGAATAGAAAACTGATTTAAATGTAAAATCCATTGCAAAAATCTCCATATTTATTTTTGTCATATCTCAATTTCTATTAAAGCTACAGCCATGCCGTGTTGCCCATGATAAAGTGCTTCATTCCAACATTCTCACAAAAATTTAAAATTCAATTGGTATAAGAGAGAACATATTTCACAAAGTGTTTTTTCCTATTGATTTCAATGTAAAAACTCCATTTTTCTTTTCACTATATCTCAATTTCTGTAAAGCTACAGCCATGACGATTTGCACATGATTGGAGTACCTCATTCCCTACATGCTCACGAAAATTTACAGTTCTATGAGATATAGGGGAGAAAATATCACATAAAGTGAGTTTTCCCATTGATTTCAATGAAAAAACTCCATTTTTCTTTTTGCCATATCTCAATTTCTATTAAAGCTGCAGCCATGCCATTTTGCAAATGATTGGAGTACCACATTCTTTACATTGTGGCAAAAATTTAACGTTCTAGGTTGAATAGAAGAGAAAATATTGCTTAAAGTGTGCTTTACCTTTCATTTCAACTTTAAAACGCCATTTTTATTTTCTCTATATCTCAATTTCTATTAAAGTTCAGCCAGGCCGTTTTGCGCATGATGGGAGTACCTCATTCCCTACACTTTTGCAAAACTTTACAGATCTATGTTTTATAGGTGAGAAAATATCGCATAAAGTGTCTTTTTCTCATTAATTTCAATTTAAAAACTCAATTTTTCTTTTTGCTATATCTAAATTTCTATTAACGCTACAGCCATGCCATTTTGTACTTGATTTTAGTACCTCATTCCCTACATTCTTGCAAAAATTTTCTGTTCTATGTTGTATGGTAGAGGAAATATTGTGTATCAACACAGTAAACATTACCCTCACAAACAAGAATCCCACAAAACACATCACACACTATCAACAATCAACTGCACATTCCATGTACACCTGCTACACCTGCAAGTATGGTCACTAGGTCTCATGCTCATGTCTACTGCATACACTTCCAATAATGCATGAGTTTAACAACTCACCACACTCCCTAGCTTTATTTCTTCCAGGGGGTATTGTTGCATTTTTAGAAATGCAACATTAAATTTAATAATTTCCGTACATTTAATATTTAACTTAATAATTCTCTACATTTTAACCCTGTTGGTTGTTTTCACTGCAAACAACAGATCGACTCCACTGCATTGCTAACATCATTGCGTTGCCATAGCGACGCAAGAGATGTGATGTGCAAACATTCTCTCTACTTCAAACTTTTGTATATTTAAATTCGAATTTATAGAATAATTTTTTTTACATATGCAACGCACTTGCATTGGAATTTATTTTTACTAATTCTTAAAGTTTAAAAGTTAGAGAAGAAAACAAAAAAGAGAGAAAACTTAACTTTCAATCTATACAGATGTATCTATGCATGTCACATATATTATCACTCATCAAAACTTCTTTAAGAATAATTATTACATTAAGAATATTATTATATGTTTTAAATATTGTGGGATTAGGACTTAATTATTATAAAGATACATAAAAACATAGCTGATGATCATCCACTACAAGGGAATTTTTTGAACACACACAAAAGTTAGGATTATTCAGCCTGAATCACTTCAACCTTACTATATATTTTAATTCAAGGAGAATTACATGACGATTTATTTTCCTTTCCTAAAAGTCAGCAACACCCTATATCTCAATTTCTATTAAAGTTACAGCCTGCAGTTTTGAACATGATTGGCACACCTCATTCCCGATATTCTTGCTAAAATTTACAGTTCTATGTTGTATAGGAGAGAAAATAACAGACAAAGTGTGTTTTCCCATTGATTTCAATTTAGAAACTCCATTTTTCTTTTTGCTATATCCCATTTTCTATTAAAGCTACAGCCATGTCGTTTTGCATATGATGACATTACCTCATTCCTTACATTCTTGCAAAAATTAAAAGTTCTATGTTGCATAGGAGAAAAATATCGCACAAAGTGTGCTTCCCATTGATTTCAATGTAAAAACTCCATTTTTCTTATTTACTATATCTAAATTTCTATTAAAGCTACAGCCATGCCGTTTTGCACATGATTGGAGTACCACATTCCCAACATTCTGGATAAAAGTTATGATTCTAATATGTATAGGAAAGAAAATATCACACAAAGTGTGTTTTCTCACTGATTTTAATGTAAAAATTCCATTTTTCTTTTTTCTATTTCTCAATTTCTATTAAAGCTGTAGCCATGCCGTTTTGCACATGATTGGAGTATAATATTCCTTACATTCTGTCCAATATCTGTTTTTCAATTAAGTATAGGAAAGGAAATATCACACAATTTACAGTTCAATCATGTATAGGAGAGAAAATGTCAGACAAAGTGTGTTTTCCCATTGATTTGAATGTAAAAACTCCATTTTTCTTTATCTCATTTTCTATAAAAGTTACAGCCATGTTGCTTTGCATATGATGAGAGTACCTTATTTCATACATTCTCACAAAAATTAACAGTTCTAATTTGCATAGGAGAAAAAGCATCGCACAAACTGTGCTTTCCCATTGATTTAAATGTAAAAACTCCATTTCTTTACTATACCTCAATTTCTTTTAAATCTACAGCTATGCCATTTTGAACATGATTGAAGTACCTCATTCCTTACATTCTCACAAAAAGTTTTGTTGTATGTTGTATAGGAGAGAAGATATTGCACAAAGTGTTTTCCTATTTATTTCAATGTAAAATCTGAAGTTTTCTTTTCACTGTATCTCAATTTCTATTAGAGCTACAGCTATTCCGCTTCACACATGATATGGAGCGGCGAGTTGCATTAGACACACCAGTTCTCATCTCATCACTGAAGTTAAGCAACACAAGCCCAGTTAGCACTGACATTGGTGGTCGCTCGGGACAGCTGGGTACTGCTAATGCCCAATAATCGTCGCATTTGTGTAGTTTCTGTGCAGTATATGCACTAGAACTATGTAAAAGACGGGTCTCTAATGACCATGTAGTTGACGGGATTTTAAACCCCAATAAACAAACAAAAAAATTCACACATGATTGGAGTACTACATTCCTAACATTCTGTATAAAAGTAATGATGCTATTATGTATAGGAAAGAAAATATTGAACAAAGTGTGTTTTCCCATTGATTTAAATAAAAAAACTACATTTTTCTTTTTGCTATATCTCAATTTCCGTTAAAGCTACATCCATGCCGTTTTGCACATGATTGAAGTACCACATTCCCTTCATTCTCGATTAAAGTTATGATTCTATTTTGTATAGGAAAGAAAATTTCGCACATAGTGTGATTTTGCATTGATTTCATTGATTCTTCGTTTTTTCTTATATCTCAATTTCTAATAAAGCTATTGCCATCCCGTATTGCAGATAATTGGAGTACCTCACTCTCTACATTCTGTTTAAATGTAGTGTGATATTTCTTCCTTATAGATTTTAATGGAAAAACTTATTATTTCTTTTTGCTATATCTTAATTTCAATTAAAGCTACAGCCATAATGTTTTCCAAATGATTGGAGTACTTCATTACCTACATTCTTGCATAAGTATACTGTTCTATGTTGTATAGGAGAGAAAATGTCAAACAAAGTGTGTTTTCCCGTTGATTTCGCATTAAAAACTAGATTTTTCCTTTTGCTATATATCGCAATTTCTATTAATGCTACAGCCATGCCGTTTTACACATGATTGTATTACCTCATTCCCTATATTCTCACAAAAATTTACAGTTAAATGTTGTATTCGAGAGAAAATATCACACAAAGTGAGTTTTCCTATTGATTTTAATGTAAAAACTCCATTTTTCTTTTGGCTATATCTAAATCTCTATTAAAGCTCAACCATGCCGTTTTACACATCATTGGAGTACCTCATTCCTTACATTTTCACAGAAATTTACAATTTTATGTTGCATAGAACAGAATATATCATGCAAAGTGTGCTTTCCCATTGATTTCAATGTAAAAACGCCATTTTTCTTTACACTATATCTCAATTTCTATGTAAGCTACAGCCATGCCATTTTGCACACCATTGGAGTACCTCATTCCCTACATTATTGCAAAAATTTACAGCTCTATGTTTTATAGCAGAGAAAATATCGCATAAAGTGTGTTTTTCCATTGATTTTAATGTAAAATCTTCATTTTTCTTTTTGCTATATCTCAATTTCCATTAAAGCTACTGCCATGCAATTTTGCTCTCGATTGGAGTACCTCATTCTAAATAAAAGTTATGACTTTATCATGTATAGGAAAGCAAAAATAACACAATGTGTGTTTTATTATTGATTTCAATGTAAAAACTCTATTTTTCTTTTTGCTATAATAAATTTACAGCCATGCCGTTTTGCACATGATTGGAGTACCTCATTCCCTACATTCTTGCAAAAATTTAGATTTCTATGCTGTATAGGAGAGAAAAAATCGAAGAATGTGTGTTTTTCCGAATGATTTGAATGCAAAAAAACTATATATTGCACAAAGTTTAGCAATTTCTTATAAACCTACAGCCATGACTTTGTGGAGATGATTAGAGTATAGCATTCAGAACATTCTGAATAAGAGTTATGATTCTATTACGTATATGAACCCAAAAATTGCACAAAGTGTGTTTTCTTATTAATTTCAATGTAAAAACTCCATTTTCCTTTTTGCTACATCTCAATTTCTATGAAAGATACAGACATGCCATTTCGCACACAATTCGAGTACCTCTTGAAAAAATTTACTGTTTTATATTTCATAGGTGAGAAAATATCACACAAAGTGTGTTTTCTAATTGAGTTGAAAGTAAAAATACTATTATGCTTTCTGCTATATCTCAATTTCCATTAAAGCTACAGCCATGCCGCTTCGCTCATGATTCGAGTACCACATTCCCTACATTCGGACAAAAAAATTGCAGTTCTATCATGTTTAGGAGACAATATGCACTAAGTGCGATTTCCTGTTTGTTTGTTTGTTTGTTTGTTGTTGCTTTAGGGCCCATCAACTACAAAGGTCATTAGGGCCCAGAAAGACACATCACCATGGTGGGGGTGTAAATGGCCATCCCACCATGATGGCAATAAAAAGGGCAAAAGGCCAATAAAAGTAATAACAATAAAAAGGCAAAAGCCAAAACAGACATATAAATAAAGGCAAAAGCCAAAAACAGACATATAAAAGGCAAAAGCCAAAACATACATAACAATAAAAGTGGCAAAAGCCAAATAAGAGAGAAGAATAAATGTGGCAAAAGCCAAGACAAACACAGAGATAAAAAGGCAAAAGCCAAGACAAACACAGAGATAAAAAGGCAAAAGCCGAAACAGACAGAATAATAATTGTGGCAAAAGCCAAAACAGACATTACAATAAATGTGGCAAAAGCCAAAAAGAATACAGAAACAAAAAGGCAAAAGCCATATAATTCCAAATAAGACTTCAAATTTTCTGAAAGAGGCCAGCCTCTTTCACAAACACTAGCGAGCTCTCCACTGCCTGAGGGTTATCCCCAAGTGATGTGGAGAGCTCTGTGCTGACTCCCAGTCGCCATCTAAGTTCTTGGTAGCTCTCACAGTGACTAAAGATGTGCGCCACTGTGAGAGGCTCCCAACAGAAGTCACACCATGGCTGATCCTCACCCCGTAGAATGTAAGAGTGGGTGAGGAAGGTGTGACCAATTCGCAGCCGAGCAAGCACAACCTCCTCCCTCCGCGATTGGCGGCACGAGGACACCCAGTGCACTGGAGTGTCCTTCAGTGTGCGGAGTTTGTTCATGGTCTCCACAAACCACTGGGCCCGCCATTGGTCGTGGACGGCCCGCTGCACCATCGGGAGAGCGTCAGAGGAGGGGACAGCAGTGTCAGGTATTTCTGGCATGTGGGCCACCTGACGGGCATGGGCATCTGCCATCTCGTTGCCGACGATGCCAACATGCCCCGGGACCCACATAAACAACACTGTCTTGCCCTGCTTACGAATCACAAGCAGCAGTCTGTGCACACCCTGTACGATGGCATGTCTGCCATACAGGGTGTGCAACAGCTGAAGGGAGCACAGGGAGTCAGTCGCAACAACAAAGTGTCTGTTATGCAATACTAGGATGAGTTCCAGTGCCCTGTGCAGAGCTGTGAGTTCTGCAGTTAAGACACTGGCAACGCCTGGAAGGCGGCCCCCTATGAGATGACCAGTTGTAAAGACTGACCAATCCACATAGGAACCATCCTTCGACCCATCCGTGTAAATAAAAACATGGCCTCGATAGGTCCAAGAGAGGCGTCCGAACTCTTGTTGGTACAATGACCTAT